>CAUOFW020006425.1:0-427682 GCA_963454935.2 Ilex paraguariensis
TCGAACATCAAAAACCAGGAGGATTACTATAGTCTTTGCCTATCCCAAAGTGGAAGTGGGATCACATCACCATGGATTTTTGTGTCGGGTTTACCACCGACGTCGCGCGGGCATAATGCAGTATGGGTTATTGTGGACAGACTTACCAAGTCTGCTCATTTTTTGGGTATGAAGACCATGGACACCTTGGAGACTTTGAGCCAACTGTATGTCCGTGAGATTGTGCGCTTGCATGGAGTTCCACTTTCTATCGTGTCTGATCATGATTCTCGGCTTGTGGCGTGGTTCTGGCAAAGTCTACAACAAGCCATGGGGACAGAAATACATTTCAGCACATCTTTTCATCCCTAAACGGATGGCCAATCTAAAAGGGTGATACAGATTGTGGAAGATATGGTACGTGCTTGCGCGTGGACTTCAAAGGAAGCTGGACTGATCACTTACCGTTGGTGGAGTTTGCGTATAATAACAGCTATCAGGCCAGCATTGGGATGACACCGTATAAAGCATTGTATGGAAGAACCATGTAGATCCCCTACGTGTTGGTTGGAAGCCGCGCGAGAGTAGTTTGTTTGGACCAGAGATTGTTCGAGAAACTACCCAGAAAATTCAACTCATTTGAGAGAGGCTACTCACAGTGCAAAGTCGACAGAAAAGCTATGCGGATCAAAGACGAGACCCTTGGAATTCAAAGTGGGAGACTACGTGTTTCCTCAAAGTGTCGCCCAAGAAAGGAGTATTTAGATTCGACAAGAAGGGAAAGTTAGCGCCAAGATATACTGGGCCATTTGAAGTGATCAAAGTTGTGGCAAAGTGGCGTATCAGTTGCAGTTACCAACTCAGTTGTCGGGGGTACATGACGTGTTCCACGTGTCGATGTTGAGAAAGTGTCAATCGGATGCAACGCAGGTCGTAGACTGAAAGATATTGAAATTCAAGAAGGAGCAACCTATGAAGAACAACCGGTGAAGATCCTCGATGCCAAAGAGAAGGTGCTCCGCAACAAAGTCATCCAACTAGTGAAGGTTTTGTGGCAACACCATGGAGTGGAAGAAGCTACTTGGGAACCGGAGCTAAAATGCGAGAGAAGTACGCACACTTATTCTCTACTCGAGGTAAGTTTCGAGGACGAAAATTTCTTTAAGGGGGTGGATTGTAAATCCCCACATGTCTATACTATCAACAATCATCCTATTAGCTTCGTTCTACTTTTAACGTCTTTATTTACATCCTAAATCAAACTATAAGAATAATAAGTATAAAGGGCTAAATAATGAAAGAGAAAAAAAAATATGACATTTGCATTCTCATCAACGAGCTAGTTTAGAGGAATTGAAGAAAGATTTTTTTCTAAATATACTAGTTCTACATCATGTTGTCATGGATGATTCTAGGAGACGGAGGGTAATTTGGTTTTGGTTAATGAATGATGCTAGACATAGATCTTTATGAAAGTCATCCTACCTATATTGGAGATGGGTACGAGATAGGATTTATGACAAAAGACACACAAACTCGAGTTAGACAAGTATAGAAGAACCAAGCAGTCCGACAGACTACCTTTCACTAATTTGACCATAACTCTTTGTTGAAAAGTCCAAATTGCGCACCGTTATTTTTGCTAGAACCCTAACTCGTATATCTTTCCAACCATCTAGGTCACACATACTAGAAATACCTGAGTCAAATCAGTTTATTCTCTGAAGTTGACCAAAAATCTGCACTATGGTGTTCCTTGGATAGTAAAGTGTAGTGCTTTCTTCTTAGACTTTGAAGGTGTAAACCCCCACATGTTTATATTAATATAGTAATGTACTTGTTTAGTGATTTTTATATATTTAATGACGTAAGAATAAACCATATATATTGAAACCATAAGAATTTGGGATAGCTGTTAGCACATATGGCGGTTAGGAGGAATAAAATAGTAATTTTAATATTTTGAGTGTAAATTTATTTTATTTTTGAAATAAATCATAAAAATAAATATTTTTAGGTTAAAATAACATTAAAAATGAATCTGGAACGTCGAAAAACCTTAGGGTAGTCATATGGATCAAATTGAAGATTTTTAGTGGTAACACCGTAATTTTGGAGAAAATCCAAATTGCAACATGTGAACAGTAACCCGTCGGGACTGCTGTGTTTAAAACACAGATTTCAGCCCATTTGCCTCTATTTCTTTCACTCCACTCTCACCCCAAACCTCTTAGCACCCTAGGAGAAGATAGAGGAGAGGAGGAAAGGGAGAAAGGAGGTCTCTTGGGCTTGGGTTTTGGTTTGGAACTTTGATTCAAGGTAGGAGAATTCTTCTTATTCTCTTACTTTGAGGTTAGGGTTAGTTTATATGTATTCTTTTGGCTTAAAATCTTAATTACTTGTTATTATATACCTGACTCTTGGCATTCTTGCATTTATTGTCATGTTTTAAACATTTTGGTGGTTGGGTAACCATTAAAACTCATTTACTTGCTTCAAAATCTAGTATTCAAGGAAAAGGGGGTTTTCCCTTAATTTATCCATTATTGTTGATTCCGAAAACTCTAGTGCTTTGTGTTGAGTAATAAAATAATATTTGTGATAATCTCATGCTTTTCTTTTATAATGTTCTATTGGGATTATTTGATTCTCTTGTGATTTGAGAAATACCCATGTGATTGGGGGTTTATGGAATTATTTGTATTTGAGAAAATAGTTGATATTGTATCTCTTGTGTGGTTGTGGGGATAAACATGGGTTACTATTGACCGGGTATCATGGAGTGGGTAGACGACTTCTTACTCCGTGTGGGTTGAACTATTCCTACCACTCGTAATGGGGTTAGTGCCTTGCGAAGGCTAAACCATTATCACTCACGCGGTATCGTGGAAAAGGGGAATTGTGTGGTTTGTACGCGGGTCATGATATTTTCGATGGTGACCATGCAAAATCTTACTTCATACCTGAGATATGAATACAAAAAAAAGGTTATTGTTTATTGTACCAGAAATGATTTCTACAAGAATCTTGAGAAGTATGGGATTCCGCAGGAACTTGGGAGAAACGATTTATGGTGGAATGGACTAGTTGTTGGATATTGGATTCATTTATGTCTTAAATTATTGTGGTGCTTAAACTTGTGATCTGTTTAAATGTCCTGGTTTTTATTTTCAAAGTTACATATGTTATTTGTGAAATGAGACCGACCTGTTTTATATTTTTTTTTAAACCTTGTTTGAGTTGGGAGGATTTTGCTACAGAGCTTCGTGCTCATCCCCTACCGTTAAACATTTTTCAGATTTGGTGCTAGAGGAGGACCTCGGAGCTGAAGAGCCGGGGCATGGGGAGGCCCCACCCGAGGGGATTCTAGATCCCGAGGTGGACATCTAGGGCTATAGTTATTTTTGTACTAGACTAAAAAATCTATTTGCGATCATAAATAGTCTAGTATTTTGTTTATTCCGCTGCTAAAGTTGAGTGTAATTCTTTTGGGATGTAACTGTCATAACTTGGCTTATTCTTTTGGGATGACATTGTGGATAGTACATATGATGAATGAAATATTTTTATTTGATGGTTAAATGGATCCGGTGTGGTCAATGTAGTATAAATGCAGAGGTTGAGTTTTTGGGTAGAGCTCCCCGTACAAAGGAGACTCTGCCCGAATTTTTTTAAATTAAGAATGTTTATAAATCATGGATTTATTTAGTTGCTCTCATGATATGAATGGTTTTAAATGGTAATGCTATCCAGGGTGGTTTTTGGGGCGTTACAAATTCACATTACAGAATTTTAGCAGCGGTTTTTTTTGAAGTAAAAATGGCCTCCGTAAGCTTCAGAGTGACAAAACTGAATTACCTAACCTAGTTCATGATTAGGTACACAATGCCTTATTATTTGATCTTTACAATATTTAAACAAATAAGGATCTTTCCAGAAAAAATTACATACCTCGCTTAGAAACTTATTTCTATCAGACTAGGTATAATAAGAAGGAATAATACTAGTGGCTAAATAATTAGCTATATCTGCATACCATGGTACTTCTATTATTGCAAATAGTTGTACATCTGGAAAGATTTCTCTAATCGGAGTTGGTTCTTCCTTTATTTTATAATTTATCCTTGACAAGTGATCTACTGCCACATTTTTAACTCCTTTCTTATCTATAATGGTAAGATCAAATTCTTGAAGTAAAAATATCCATTGTAGGAGACGTGGTTTAGCATCTTTCTTAGTAAGTAAATATTTTAAAGCTTCATGATCTGTAAATATAATAATTGACGATCCAACAAGATATGAATGGAATTTATCTAATGCAAACACAACAGCAAATAGTTCTTTTTATGTGGTTGAATAGTTCATTTGTGTATCATTTATAGTTTTTCTTGCATAGTAAATAACGTAAGATTTTTTATCTTTCATTTGACCTAATACAAATCCTACTGTATAATCACTTGCATCACACATTAATTCAAAATGTAAAGACCAATTAGGAGGTTGCATAATAGGTGCAGAAATAAGCATGCCTTTTAATTTATTAAAACTAATTGACATGCTTCATTCCATTCAAATAATGTATCCTGACATAAAAGATTACATACAGGTCTAGATATTGAACTAAAATTTTCTATAAATCTTCTATAAAATCCTGCATGACCTAGGAAAAAATGAATATCTTTTACAATTTTCGAAGATGGAAGATTAGCTATCAAATCGATTTTAGATTTATCAACTTCAATCCCTTTTTCAGACACTACATGACCTAAAACAATACTTTGTGTTACCATAAAATTTCATTTTTCCCAATTTAAGACAAGGTTTGTTTCTTCACATCGAATGAGTACTTTTTCAAGATTTTTTAAACATAAATGAAATGAATCACCATAGACTGAAAAATCATCCATAAAAACTTCTAAGTATCGTTCAATCATATAACTGAATATACTTAGCATTCAATGCTAAAAGGTAGCTAGAGTATTACATAATCCAAAAGACATCCTTTTATATGCAAAAGTACCAAAAGGACATGTAAATGTAGTTTTTTTTATCATCTCTCGCAATTTCAATCTGATTATAACCAGAATATCCATCTAAAAAATAGTAATATGCGTGACCACCTATTATTTCTAGCACTTAATCTAGGAAAGACAATGAAAAGTGATCTTTTTTGGTGAGAGAATTTAGCTTTCGATAGTCAATACAGACACGCCAACCGGTGACTGTACGCATAAGGACTAATTCATTTTCTTGATTTTTTGTTACCGTAACACCAGATTTCTTATGGACTACCTGTGTAGGACTAACCCATTTACTATCAGATATAGGATAAATAATATTAGCGTATAATATTTTAAAAACTTCAGCTCAGACTTCTTCTTTCAGGTGTGGATTCAGTCTTCTTTGTATCTAACGAGATGGTTTAACAATTTCTTCTAAATATATACAATGAGTACATAGAAGTGGACTTATACCTTTTATATCTGTTATTGTCCATCCAATAACATTTTGGTGATATTTCAATACTTTTGTTAATTATTTTTCTTGACTTTCAAATAAATTCGATGATATAATTACAGGATGAATTTTATTTTTTTCTAAAAAAATATATTTCAAATTAGTTGGAAATGGTTTTAAATTTGGCTTAAAAATTTTAAAATTGGACTCTACAGATTTAGACAACAAATTTTCAAATTTTGGAATTTCTATATTTTCAGACTCATCATTAGATACAAATTCTAATGTATATAATTCTTTTTTCAAAAACAATTCTTCAAAAAGACTTTGAGTTAACGACGTAACACATTTTACTTCATACACTTCATCTTCTTCTCTAGGTTGTTTTGCACTATTAAAAATATTTAATTCCAAGGTCATGTTTCCAAATGAAAGTTTCATAACTCAATTTCAACAATTTATCAACGCATTGAATGTAGCTAGAAATGGTCAATCTAAAATAATCGGTATGTGTGCAAATGCACGAAAAATTGGTTGTGTATCTAAAACGATAAAATCTACTAAAAAATAGAATTGATCAACTTGGACAATAACATCTTTCATAATCTCTTGTGGAGTTTTTATCGATCGATCTGCTAATTGTAGTGTAACATTAGTAGGTTTTAGCTCACTTAATCCTAATTGTGTACATATCGAATGTGGCATTAAATTGCAACTGGCTCCAAGGTCTAGCAGAGCTTGTTCACTTCAGATATTTCCAATGATGCATGAAACTATAGAACTACTAGGATCTTTGTACTTATGAAGAGTGTCATGTTGTATTATAGTACTAACTTGTTCAGTTAGAAATGTTTTCTTTGGTACATTAGTTTTTCTTTTTATTGTGCAAAAATCTTTTAAATACTTAGCGTAAGCTGGAACCCTTTTAATTGCATCCAACAAAGCAATGTTAACCTCAAACTGTTTAAATAGCTCAAAAATTTAAGGTTGATCTTTTCAGATGAAGACTTCTTGACCCTTTGAAGAAAAGTTAAAGGAATTGAAGGTTCAGGTTCAAATGGTTCATTAATAGGAATTGACTTACACATTTTTTTTTGGAAATTTTAGGTTTAATAGTTTTGTTAATCACTTTACCACTTCTTAGTGTTCTGATTGCTTGTACTTGACTTGGAGAAGGTTTAGAAGACACATAATTAACTTGATTTTGACTTTGTGGAGGTTTAGGTGGAGATGAATTTTTTTTTTCTGACGTACTTAAAGACTGAGTCAACTTAGCTAGATGACTCTTGATATCTTTAATACTTTGAGAAGTTTGAGCTTTAAAATCATTAAAATCTTGAGTTTTTTGAGTATTAAAACTCATTTGACTTTGACTAAATTATTCATAGTATCTTCCAGAGTTCTTTTATGTGGGGTTTGATATGGTCAATATTGTTGTTCATTTTGTGGTTGTAGTGTACCTTGTGTTTGATTTGTGGGTTGTGTATTTCTCCAATTAAAATTTGGATGATTTCTCTATCCTAGATTGTAAGTTTCAGAATATGTGTAAAACACGGGTAAATTTGAACTTTTTATGAAAAAGGGTAAAACGGTAATTTACCACTAATATGAGAATTTAAAATACATAATTATATAGAACATGGATGACGCAACAGACCTCACCGTTGGATTCGTCTCACGAAATCTAGTCACCCTGTCAATTTTCATCGAATCTTGACATAAACGGATTTTTTATGTTTTACGAGATAACTAGGTGTTGGGTGACCTCACAAACGTCCCCAAACATAAATTTTATAAAATTTCCTTATAATTGGAGGAAAGTTCAAATAAAATTAATTCGAACTTAAATCGAGATGAAATTAAGTCGTTTGAGAACAAAAACGGACCCGAAAATAGGGAACGTGTAGCGCAACGTGGACCACACAATTAGAGAGTATAAATAAGAAAAAATATCTGATTTTCCTCAGATATTTAGTTGATTCACACGTTAGAAGAGAAAAAGAGAGAAGAGAGAAAAAGAAAAGAAATTTCTATTTTCTTTCTTCGATCTACAGAGTTCCGACGGTCGAAATCCCTCAAACTAAGAGTTAAAGTCGATCACTGCGACGAGGTCTACGCCGCCATACTAAGAACAAAAAGATTGCACCGAAGATCCAAAGAGGAGATTTTGGGGAAATCAAGATTTTTGGGGCTTGAGAGGTATTCTTGGCTTGGGAGGTCTTCTTGAAGGTTCTACTATTCGTTTTACTCTTCAAGAGGTAGGGTTCCCTCCTACTTTGGTTCATTTATTACTTAGAATGTTCTATGGAATGGGAAAGTGTATAAAATAACCTAAGTCACTTGACTATGGTCATGAAAGTAAGGAAATAGGTATGGAAATGACTTAGACCAATTCCTAGTTAAGTTTGGTATAGGGAAATTACTTGTGAAATTCCTTGGAACTTGATATTGTTGGGCATGCTACGTGCTGCCATTGTGCCTTGTGAATGATGTAGGAAAATTTGTGTGATAACATGAATTGTTTGTCTTGAAGGTATTTTGCTAAATGCCTATGTGGAATTAAGTTGTTATGGCTTGAGTTTTGTTTAACATGCTTGTAGATTTTTGTTGAGGATGAGTGAGTAGTGATATCTTGTTAATACATTAACATCATGATAATTTATGGTAATTATATGCAATTGATATAGATTGTCAAGACATATGTTGAAATATGTGGTTAAATTAGCTCATATGACATTCATTACATATGGAGCATGACATCGATATTGCAATGGTGCATTACATTGCATTTGCATGGGGTTTAATACATCCATGGCCATGAGTATGGGTGTGTGTGTGCATGGTTAGATCAATCATCATACTTGGTGATTGATGATGGGCTTGGGAAAGTTGGATTGAAGATCTGACTGAGTTGCATGCTTGCATGAAAAACTTGTGTTCGGCATAGCAAGAAGGGATAGATTCTCCCACGGGTGAAAGACCCGGCTACTTTGTTCATACACTCCCCTGTGGTGAAATTTCAGAAAAGTGTAATAGAGTACGGAGCCAGCGGTGTGATTCCAAAATCTGATGCCCAACAAAGACACATGATTTTGTTTTATAAATGATATTTCATGAAAAATTAAAATTTGGGGCATGATTGTGTGTCACATGATTTGGTGCCTTGAAGGTGTTTGATAAAATGTCTATGTTTTTTTTTTTCGTAAAATAGAGCTTCAAGCATCATAGGATTATCTAGCATCCCAACTAGGTTGGCATCCCGGGAAATCCCGAATCATGTGCCATAGGCTTGAATATTATTAATGAAAGAAAAAGAGAACACATGGAAGAAGTGAAAAAATAAAGAAAAGTCTGATTTCTGTAGCTTATAAAATGCCACAATCTAGCTTGCAGTGGACTCAAAACCACCCTATGGTTTAAACCTATACGAAGGGAGGCTATACATGTCGTTACAAAGTTGAGTAGCAAGCACTATCGATGCAGCCCACCACCATTGAAAACCTGAATAGGATAAACCAATATTTGCACATTTATTGGCTACAACATTTCCTTCTTGAAAGATATGACTAAAACGAAAATTCATATGCTGCAAATAGTACCTGCAATTTAGCCAGCGAATTTAAGGGACCAGGGTGGGTCATAAAATGGATTAGCCAAACATTGAATAACAGAGCAAGAGTCAGACTCCAACCAGAGGTATCTCCAACCCTTCTGTCAAGCTTGTTCAATACCAATAATAACTGTGACCAATTCAGCATGGAAAACAGTTTGCACATCCAAAAATTCACTAAAAATTCCCTTAACAAACCCCTATTAGTTCTATAAATACCAACAGCAACAACCAACCCAAGATTTTCTTTGGCTAAACCATTCGTGTTTAGTTTAATCCAACCACTAGGAGGGGGATACCACTTTCCAGGAATAATTGAAGGGGTCTTTCTATATAGACCTTGAACACCAATAGATCTAAGAATCAATAGATCAGAAACAAAATTATCCATTATTCCAACACTACTTTTACCAATAGTAGAAAGCATAGAAAGAATATGAAAGCAAGATTGTTTTAGAAATGGCTTCTGGCCTTCAAAACGACATGAATTACGAGAATACCAAATAGCCTCAAACACCAAAAGCACCACATCTATCTATAGATTGTATAACTGGGAGCTCATAGTACGAGAAAGAATATGCTGCCAAAAATCCAAAAACAAAAATATTTGAGGAACATAGACTTGGAAAATTGAAGCTAACCACCTCCATAAATCTGTAGCAAATTCAAAAGAAATGAACAAGTGACAGACATCTTCCCAATGACCTCTAGAAGTGCATGTTGGTTTCATTGAAAATGTTATAAAATACTTAGGTATTGAGATTAGTTAAAATCAATTCTAGCATGAATTGGGTTTGTAGAAATTACTTGTTTGTGATTTCTTGATATATATGATGAAATTGGGCATATTATGTGTTACATAATTTATTTGCCTTGAAGGTATTTGGTTAAATGCCTATGTGGATTGAATGTGTTATTAGCATTGAAAATGTTATAACATGTTTGGATATTAAGAATATTTAAAATCAATTCTAGCATGAATTGGGTTTGTAGAAATTACTTGTTTGTGATTTCCTGAGATATATGACTAAATTAGGCATATTATGTGTTACATGATTTTATTGCCTTGAAGGTGTTTGCTTAAATGTCTATGTGGATTGAATGTGTTATTAGCATTGAAATTGTTATAACATGTTTAGATATTGAGAATAGTTAAAATCAATTTTAACATGAATTGGGTTTGTAGAAATTACTTGTTTGTGATTTCTTGAGATATATGATGAAATTGGACATATTATGTGTTACATGATTTTATTGCCTTCAAGGTGTTTGGTTAAATGCCTATGTGAATTGAATGTGTTATTAGCATTAATTTTGTTATAACATGCTTAGGAGTTGATGTTGGTATATGCACATGATATATTGACATTGAGGTTAATGACGGTGGTTATATTCTTGTGATGTAATTTATTATGGAAAGAAAGGTTGTTGGATATGGAATTGTTCATAATGTGCACATGACATATTGAATATAATTGAAATTTATAATTGTACATTTACATTGCATATGCACAGGTAACATCACATTCATTGGTATTTCACATGAATGTGAGTGTGTGTGCATGTTTTTTTGAATCAAACACAATTCTTGGTGTTTGAGGCATGGACTCGGGATGGTTGGACCTAGGTCCAACTGAGTTGCACGATTGCATGCAAAACTTGTGTCGAGTATCGCAAGATGGGGTAGATAATTTATCGGGTATAAAATCCGATTACTAGTTCATACACTTCCAATGGTGTAAGTCCAAAAAAATGTAACGGTGTATGGAACCGGTGGTGAGATTCCAAAATCCAAATACTCAACAAAGACCCATAGTTTATTTTTTAAAAAAATATTGAATGTGTAACATCAATGGTGGGGGCTTGAAATGTTTAGATTCATATGCATAGCATTGCATGTGTTGAGGGAACTAGTAAAGGATCGGGTTGAGTTGCATGTGTGAGTCTCATCTCATATCATCTCATGGTATTGATGATTTTATTGTTGAATTGCATATTCTTGAATAGAGCAATTGTTGCTTGTGAATTGCATGTGAACATTTCATATACATTTAGGTTGGGGAGTAGCCTCTTTAAAAGATACCCTATTAAGTGTGGCTCACCCTTTATACGAATAATATTTCAGGTGCGAGACATGCGCTAGTGGACGACTGTCATTCGAGCCCTCATTGATGAAAAAAAACCGAAATGTGATTTTTAAATTATACTTTTGTAAAACTAAGATGTAAATTAGTTTTTTGGCATGTAATATATGTAAAGAATTGTAATCGAACTCATATGGACTATGTTTGATGTAAAATTGCATGTTGTTAGATGAGTATGGATAAATGGACCTAATGTGGTCAATGTTATATAATAGGTTGCGTTTTGGGTAGAATTTCACGTACAAAGGAAACTCTGTTTGAATTTTGTTAAGTTATGGATCCTGGTAAATGGAGTATAACGGCGTGATATCAAGATACACTGTATCCACGGATATTCCGTGGTTTGATGAGTGATCAACGAGTTGACAAAAGACCCCTAGTTTTAGGGGCGTCACAATGGTCACTTAATGGATTATACAAACCAAGAATAATTATTTTTTTCCTTAATATTACTTGAAGTAAGTTGTTTCATTTTCATAAAAATTATTTTTTGTTATCTCACCCTATTAGTGATTGGATTCTAAATCTGATATTCTCCCTTTTTAGTAGTCTCACTCGGAAATCTATTGGGCCTAGCTTCGTTTGCAATTTTTTTTTCCCTCAAGATTTTATCAACTAATATATCAATAGGTCAATTCTTGCCATTGGCTATGATTTATTTGTCATGTCCCAGTCCTTAGGGTTTTATTGTGCCTCTCTTTCAAACTGTCATTCAACATTTTCTAGTGTTTTCTCTTCTACTATAGTTGCATTGTTATAAATTGCAATTGTTGGGTAACATCCATGTTTGGAAATCAATAATAAAATGTTTGATGTTTTTATGTAGCGGGTTGGAAAATCCGTGGTGAAGCATTTGGGTTAAAATGGTGTGAAAACGCGCCAGGGATAAAATCATCTGATAAAATTATCAAACCAAACTAGAAAAAATATGGAATTTCTTGAACATGGAAAGTATTATATTTTTTAGGGGAAAAAAACACAGACACCCATGAGTTTTGAAGATATTATATGGACACCCCTTGACATTTTACAAATAACACAGAAATCCCTTAAGGTTTGAAACTCATTGGATACACACCCCCTCCGTATCCCTTCCATCAATGTTGCTAACAGAAAGTGATGATTTCATGCCAAAAAATTTTATTATTTTCACAATTACTCTTCTCCATATTTAATACCAAAAAAATTAAAATTTAATTAAAAATTTAATAAAATCAAACAAAATTTGATTTAGTACCCAAAAAATTGATAAAATTAATTTAAATATTTATTTGATAACAGTAAAAGTTAATTTGATATTAATTCGACAAAGTGGAATATAAATTGGACAAAATTAAAAGTCAATTTAATAAAATTATATATTAATTTACAATCTAAGGTTTATTTTGTGTTGATTAAACCAACATGAAATTGACCTTAAATTTTTAATTATTTTTGTTGTACATAAACTTAAAAATTTATATTTTAACCCATAAAATTTAAATACATATATTTTTTTGTAGCATAGTGTCTTCCTTCTTACTATATCACTTGATAAGTTTTCTTTTGGTCAAGATTTGACCATGCTTATTTAAATCAAACAAATTGTTCACCTTCACTTTTTTTTTTTAAGAGAATCGCTCACATCCACTTGACAAACTCAAAAAAATCTCTGGTTCACGTGAACATACGTGAAAGTAAATAAAAAAGTTGACAAAAAAATTTGAAAAGTTGATAGTTGAAACAATTTAAAAAATTTAGTGCCAAAAAATTAGATAATGTTGTCAAAAATATAATCTTGTGTAGATTTGATCAATAACAAATAATATTCATTACGAAATGAACTCTAGATTATAATGTCAAGGGTGTCTATATTATTTGTAAAATGTCATAGGGTGCTCATGTAATATTACCAAAACTTAGGGAGTATCCGTATGTTTTACCCTTTTTTTACAATTAAGTATTTATATAAAAAAATAAAAATTTGCAATTAGGGGATAAACCCTAATTTCTCTCTAATGGAGACCTTATATTACTATGGAGGAGGTGTCTCCACGGAGTTTAATTCAGCCAAGCGGAGGCTTTGGTGGCATGAGGCAAGAAAGGGAATTTAAGGGGATGTGCAAGATGAGTAATCAGTTGTCTAAGAAGAAAGAGAAACAAAGAGAGAGAAAGGAGAAAGGAGAGGAGATATAAACGTAAGAGAGAAGGAAATCATGATCTTGAAGCATAGAACCTCATCTTCCAAACCAAGCTAGGGTAAAACTTATTTTACTCCATAGAAGCACCGGTTTAAGTTTGAAGCAAAGCCGAGGCCTGTAGAGAGAGAAAAACCAAACCTTAGTTTGAGCTTCAAACTTTAAGGTTTGGGGTCAAAGAATCCATTTTGGGGGTTTAATTGACCTGATTTGGTTATTTAGGTGGTCAAAAGTTGAGTCGCAGGGTTGTCCATGAAAGAACTTAAGTTGAGTCGCAGGGTTGTACAAACAATGCCTTGGATCTAACAAAGGGTTGAAATAGGAGTAGATTAAAATTTGAATGAGAAATGTGGGAAAACAAGTAGGCAGAAGTAAGGGTGGTTGAAGAAGGAAACAAAGATGAGAGGGGAGAAACTAGCTCACCTTGACGATGTGTGATTGCGCGTGGGGTGGCTGATAATGATCTGGTTGGCTCCATTGGACTCTTTTGTTCATAATTTATCCAGTTATATCTTGTTTGACCAAGTTCGACTTATTTCACACTGAAAATGATCATTTTTCTCTTTATCAAATCTGATTTTGCAACCTATGCAAGTTTTGGCTAAATTAAAATTATTTCTATGTTTTAATAGGTCTTAAGCACTTATACTTGAGTTTCCGCTAAAAAAAGTTGGATTTTTTACAATTGTTCGGCTTGCTGGCACACGTGTGTGGTAGGTTACTCTAGTTCTGCTTTAAACTTGGACTTTCTAACCTTTTTTCATATTCAAGCTATTTTAGAAAGTTATATATATATTGATTATTATGATTGTGTTGAATACTGCTTATGATTTTGAATCTGATGATTGCTCTGTGAAGTTTTGTTTTGTTGAGATGTTGAGCTGGTTTGTGAAATTGATTTCTCGAATCTGTATTTTTGAAAAGTATAGTGTGTTGAAAAAAATAGGCTTTCCCACAAGTGTAAATCAATGGAAGCAATATAAATAAAATAACAGAAAATAAATAAGCACACAAGATTTACGCGGTTCCCTCAAATAACTTGAGGTACATCCACAACGACCGGTAGGTCAGTTTCTTCCACTATTACCAAATCAGATTATAAAGTGGCCAAAAGGCATAAGCCTTACAAACACACCAAGGTGTAAATCACAAGAGGAAAATACCTCACAAAATAAGTGAACCAAATCTCCAAGAACAAACCGCAAGAAACCCAAATATCAAGTGAAGAAATGTTACCCACTTGAAGAACAAATTTGCAGATTTTTCTGGTACCAAAAAGGAGAAGAAGAAGGCTGAATTTTTGTTGAACCAAAGACTGCCGAAAATATGTCTTCTTGCCAAACCAACAGAGAAAAGATGAACCAGAGAAAATGACAAAACTTATAGTCTTTGGTGGCTGCCAAATTCCTTTTAACTTGAAGACTTCAAACCAAGTCTTGGATAAGAGTCATACACGGGTAAGCCACCAAAAAATTAGCAAATTGATGAGTCCCACAAAGAAGGGAAACCCAACAATTCTCCCCCTCCCGACTTATGTGGAGGATTCGACCATTCCCGCCAAAAGTCGACACTTCTCATGTTTGTCCTTAGTCAATGCTTTAGTTAACATATCCGAAGTATTATCATCAGTGTGAATTTTTTCAAGTTGTAACAACTTATCATTCAAGACATCACGAATCCAATGATATCTAACATCAATATGTTTCGATCTCGAATGAAATGAAGAATTCTTGCTCAAGTGGATTGCACTCTGACTATCACAATGAAGGACATACCTTTCTTGTTTCAAACCCAACTCTTGTAAGAATTCCTTCAACCACAATAATTCTTTGCAAGCTTCAGTGATGGCGATGAACTCAGCTTCTGTGGTGGAGAGAGCAACACATTTCTGTAATCTTGATTGACATGCCACTGCTCCCCCTGCAAAAGTAATCAAATAACCAGAAGTAGATTTTCGACTATCAACATCACCAGCCATATCAGAATCTGTGAACCCATCAAGAATAGGCTCGCCTTTACCAAAACACAAACTCATCTTTGAAGTGCCCTGAAGATACCTCATAATCCATTTCACTGCTGCCCAGTGTTCTTTCCCTGGATTAGACAAAAATCGACTGACAACCCCAACTGCGTGAGCAATATCCGGTCGAGTACAAACCATGGCGTACATCAAAGAACCAACTGCTGAAGCATAGGGAATTTTCTGCATCTCATTTCTCTTTTCATCACTTGTAGGACACTGACTTGAGCTTAGTTTGAAGTGGCCTGCAAGTGGACAATTAACAGGCTTTGCTTTGTCCATATTGAACCTCTCAAGAACCTTTTTAATATAATTCTCTTGAGATAACCAAATCAGCCCATGTGATCTGTCACGAACAATTCTCATCCCAAGAATTTGCTTTGCTGGACCCAAATCCTTCATGGCAAAGGACTTACTCAACTCTGACTTCAACTTGCTAATCTTACTCGTGTCTTGGCCCACAATAAGCATATCATCAACGTAAAGCAAGAGAATAATAAAATTACCATCTTTATATTTCTTCACAAACACACAATGGTCTGAAGTGGTTCTTGAATACCCATTCTCACTCATGAAAGCATCGAATTTTCTGTATCACTGCCTCGGTGCTTGCTTCAATCCATACAAGCTCTTCTTCAATTTGCAAACTAACTGATCATTACCCTTATCTTTGAAGCCCTCAGGTTGCTCCATATAAATTTCCTCTTCTAAGTCACCATGCAAAAATGCGGTCTTCACATCAAGCTGCTCAACTTCTAAATTCATACTCGCAGCTATACCAAGCACAGTTCGAATGGAGGACATCTTCACAACTGGTGAGAAGATCTCATCAAAATCAACTCCCTTTCTCTGATCAAAACCTTTCACGACAAGTCGTGCCTTGAATCTCGGTTGAGAACTGTTCCCATCATTCTTTCGTCTGAAGACCCATTTATTTTTCAAAATTTTCTTCCCTTTAGACGGCTTCACCAAATCATAGGTGTGATTTTCATGCAAAGACTTCATTTCCTCTTTCATTGCCTTGAACCATTCAGTTTTGTTCTCATGCTTCAAGACTTCTTGATAAGTCCCTGGCTCCCCCTGATCTGATATCATCACATACTCATTTGAAGAATATTTTCTGGATGGCTGTTTTTCTCTAGTAGATCTCCTTAACGGTGTCTGTGGTAGTGGCTCTTGGGGTGGTTGCTCCCCCTCAATCTCTGGCTCAACATCATCTTCTGTTGCATCATCATGAGGTGTTTGCACTTCCTCATCAATATCATGAACAACAGAGGGATTGAGAGGATCTAAATCAACAAGATCATCAGTACTAGACTCAAGCTTGTCGATGTCTTCAATAGTCTGATCTTCCAAGAAAACAACATCTCGGCTTCTGACAACTTTCTTGTCAACTGTATCATACAACCTGTATCCAAATTCTTCATGCCCATAGCCAAGAAATATGCATTGTTTTGCTCTTGGATCAAGCTTGGACCTTTCATCTTTTGGAATATGAACAAAAGCTCTGCAGCCGAATACCCTCAAGTGATCATAGGAGACTTCCTTCCCTGTCCAAACTTTCTCTGGCACATCACCATTCAATGGAACTGAAGGAGACAAATTGATAAGATCAACTGCGGTCCTCATTGCCTCACCCCAAAAGGATCTTGGCAATTTAGAATGTGAGAGCAAACATCTGACTCTCTCAAGAATGGTGCGATTCATTCTCTCTGCAACCTCGTTCTGTTGAGGTGTCTTTTTAACTGTCTTTTCATGCCTGATACCATGATTTGTGCAATACTGATCAAATGGTCCAATATATTCACCACCATTATCCGAGCGAACACATTTCAACTGTCTACCTGTTTCTCTTTCAACCTTGGCCTGAAAAATCTTAAACACATCTAGAACTTGATCTTTAGTTTTCAGTGTATAAGCCCAAACTTTTCTAGAGTGATCATCAATAAAAGTGACAAAGTATAGAGCACCACCAAGTGTCCTAACTTTCAAAAGACCACATACATCAGAATGTACCAAATCTAAAACATGAGATTTTCTAGATGCAATGTTTCTACGGAATGATATTCTGTTTTGTTTACCATGGAAACAATGAACACAAGTTTTCAAAGGCGTACCTTTTATCCCCACTAGAAGCTCTTTCTTGGACAAAACTTGCAATCCTTTTTCACTCATATGTCCAAGCCTTCTATGCCATAAATCAGTGGATGAGTCATTCTCTAAGGTATTCACAACACCCTTGCAGATTTTTGCTTGCATAGTGTAAAGAGAACAAGTCTTCTTTCCTTTTGCTACCACTAGAGAACCTTTGGAGAGCTTCCATTTTCCATTACTGAAATTGTTGATGTAGTCTTCATCATCTAACTTTCCAGCAGAGATTAAATTGAGTCGAATATCTGGTACATGCCTCACATCTCTAAGCAGCAATTTGCATCCAATATTTGTTTCCAAGCAAATGTCACCCATGCCGACAATTTTTGACACATCTTCATTTCCCATACGGACATTCCCAAAATCACCTTGTGAGTAAGAAGTAAAGAAATCAGCCCGCGAAGTAACATGAAATGAAGCTTCAGAATCAATTACCCAATCCGTCTCTTGGCCAATCAAATTAACGCTAGCATCATCACGGATAATCATGAGTTCATCATCGGTAACTACAGCTGTATCAATTTGCTTTTTCTCTGAATTTTTCTCTTTGTTCTGCTCCTTGAACTTGAGTTTTCTACATTCCCGCTTCATGTGCCCTTTCTTGTGACAATAATAGCATTAAACATCCTTTTTTGACATCGAGCTTGAACGACCTCTAGATTTATCACGGTTGTGCGGAACCCTACTCTTACTCCTGCCTCTCCCCCGGTTTTCCATTACAAGTGCCTCGGAGTAAGAAGAACCTGATGATTTTCTTCTTGTTTCTTCATTCAACAAACTGCTGGTAACTTGACTCATTGTTACCACTCCATCAGGTGCGGAGTTACTAACTGTGACCACCAAAGTTTCCCAGCTTTCGGGAAGTGAACTAAGAAGTAACAAAGCTTCCAACTCATCATCAAAAGTAAGTTTCATGGCGGCCAACTGATTCACAATGCTCTTAATCTCATTCAAATGCTCTGCAATAGAAGTACCCTCCTTATATTTAGAGTTCACAAGCTTTCGAAATAAAAAGGCTTTATTCACTGCCGTCTTTCTATCATACAAACTCTCCAATTTGGTCCAAAGACCATGTGCAGATTTTTTTGTAGAGACATGATGAAAGACACTATCATCAATCCATTGCCGAATAAAACCGACAGCTTTCCGGTCTAGCTTTTTCCACTCGTCATCTTTCATCCCTTCCGGTTTGCCACTATCACCCTCTATGGGTCCATTCAAATCTTTACAAAATAAAAGATCTTCCATTTTAGTTTTCCAAGTCACCCAATTTGTGCCATTGAAACTAATCATACGTCCAACGTTGCCGTCCATAATTCACACACAGAAATATAACGAATCGGAACCGAATTAACCAATTGCTTTGATACCAGATGTTGGGAAAAATAGGTTTTCCCACAAGTATAAATCAATGGAAGCAATATAAATAAAATAACAGAAAATAAATAAACACACAAGATTTACGTGGTTCCCTCAAATAACTTGAGGTACATCCACGACGACCGGTTGGTCAGTTTCTTCCACTATTACCAAATCAGATTACAAAGTTGCCAAAAGGCATAAGCCTTACAAACACACCAAGGTGTAAATCACAAGAGGAAAATACCTCACAAAATAAGTGAACCAAATCTCCAAGAACAAACCGCAAGAAACCCAAATATCAAGTGAAGAAATGTTACCCACTTGAAGAACAAATTTGCAGATTTTTCTGGCACCAAAAAGGAGAAGAAGAAGGCTGAATTTTTGTTGAACCAAAGACTGCCGAAAATATGTCTTCTTGCCAAACCAACAGAGAAAAGATGAACCAAAGAAAATGACAAAACTTATAGTCTTTGGTGGCTGCCAAATTCCTTTTAACTTGAAGACTCCAAACCAAGTCTTGGATAAGAGTCATACACGGGTAAGCCACCAAAAAATTAGCAAATTGATGAGTCCCACAAAGGAGGGAAACCCAACATAGTGCACATAGGGTTGAGCGGTAGAGGGCTCATAACCTAGGTTTAAACCATAGAGAGTTCGACTGATTTTGGTTGCCCAATGACTTTTTAGCTTAGATATCTGGTTTTAAATTGGGAACATATTTTTACTTTGGGTGAGAGTTCCCCAAAAGGTTTACTGATGATTTTGAGACATTTGATAGGTGCAGTGTGGACCCTGTGTGGCTAGGATTTTGTTTTCGGTGTGGCAAAAATATAAATTGGTACAAGATGGTACCAAATGTTGATTTTAATTCTGCTTTTGATATAACCCTACCTTTGATTTTAAAATTAATTTGGCTTATATGTAAATATGCTTGAATGATGTTTCAAATCCCAATCACTATAGGTTATGATATTTTCAAACCTTGTTACTTGCAGAACTGGATTAATCTATTTAGTTGGAAGCTCATCATACATTGTTTATCTCTTTTATAGTATTTGGGAAATGAACATGTTTGGTGTTGTGTTTGAAAGAAAGCCTGAAAATGTTGAAATATTTTTGACATAGTTATAGGTAGTCACACACCTATACCTTTGGGTTGACTCAAATTGATATAGTTTCGGGCTATAATCATTGAGTAACGCGATCAGGAGATCCAAGACGTTATAGTGGCGTGCTCGGGAGATCAGAGGCATCATAAAACTTTGGTATCAGAGCATGTTAAATCCCTTTGAAGCTATAGCAATGTTTCTTTTTTGGATTATCCAATGGGCCTACCGAGATTATTAAAGTTCTGATAGCATTGGAGTGTCGTGAGCTGGTTTCAAAGTTTACTCATTTATGTGAAGTTGTAACATTTACTAGTAGTTGAGATTATTAGCATTCTGATTTGAATGAGTTGGGTTAGAACGTCACAAGTTGATTGCTCATTATAATTAAAACCCACAACACCTTTGACCCTCCTGCATTGGTGTTATATCTTCATTCAAGAGGACGAATGCATGATCACAAATAGTACCAGTGAAAATTAGAAATATGTCCAGTCAAGGGGTGGGTGGGGGGTTTGGGAGGGAAGGGAAAGAAAATAGATTAAAATGAAGAGTCATTGGACTACACCATGTAATTCAATTATGGCATTTGCACTTGGAGGTCTTACAACTTAGGGAAATAGATCCAGGCCTAAAATTTTATTCGAGATTTACTTTAGATGTCTTTGAACAAACAAATTTTTTCCTTTTGTCAGTAATTAGAAGATACCTAAAGTTTTTAATATTACGAGTCATCCGTCTAGCAAACTAGGAAGCGTGTAGTGTTTCAAAAATCGGATATTACCAACAAAAGATGGAATTCAGTGGTTGGCCCAATGACTATCGATTGCAATGGTTCATTCATGGGTTACCCCTCCCTGCTGTAAATACGTACTCATCCAAAATATAAAAAACCAATAAAAGATGGAATATACCTCCATAAATACTTCAAAGTATATCATTTATATAGACTTCAAAGTATGTTTAATCCCAAATAACAATTTGTGCAAGAGAATATGCCAGACTCGTCCTCCTAATCACAACCTTTAATCACAAAGACGAACAATTCGTATTGACACCCCTCATAAATTTATGTACTTCAACCCATATAATCTAAAACAAAACCATAAATGTCTAAGCGGCAGAGGGGGCAGTAGCATAGTAAACAACACCACCCTCCGAAAGCACCGATGTAAAATTGTTCACACCTTCAGCCTCTGCATTGGTCCTCTTGTAGTCTAGTGACTCATCGTTATATATATCCCACCACTGCTTCACCAACATTTTAATGTCTTCCCTATCCATGTTCTCTTCTTCGCCAGTGTACCTCCATGGCTTTGAACCTGCAGCACAATAGTGAACAACTTTCACTTTTTCAAGCTCGATGTTCACAGGGTGGCGCCACAACATGGCCAAGACCAAGTTGTAAATTGGAGGAATTGGCCTATAGATATCCCTAAAGAACATGTTCAAAAAATCCTGCTCAGCAAAAGAAGTAGGAGGAGTGACTTTGAGGGTCTGTAAGAGATCATCATAGATGGAGAGGTTGGGCTCATAGACAAACATCCCAGCATTGAAGTAGAGAGGAGGCTTGGGTCCCAACTCAGCCGGCCACTGGACCTTATTTGGGCACTGTTGGCAGTATCCTATTTTGAATTGGGGGCTATGGCTCCAAGTTTTCTCGCAGAAGCAATCCATGACAGCATAAAAGTAACCATTTGGCATATCAAAGAGGTGGTCAATATTGTCAAACACTTGGATATCTCCATCCAAGTATATCATTTTGCTGTACTCCACAAACTGTATGTTGATAATAAACAAATGATCATTTAGTCAAATTGAAGACCCAATTGGATACAGAAATATTTACCCTAGGAAATTGGAAAATAAAATTAGGACTCTTTAATTTAAGGGAGGTGAGTTTATTGTAATATTTGGGATGAAAATTTTGATACATAATTTTGTAAGCTACAATATTACTAGTAATCAAATAAACAAACACAGAAACCTTGACTATATCTTAAAAGCATACCTCCCAGATACGAAGTTTGGAGTAGTTGATGACATAATAAGGCATAGCAAACTGGGTTTGGTTCTCCGGTGGATAAACTGGCCCGATCTCACGAACAATACAACCCTGGGAAACCAATATACGGCGATGCTCCTCCGGAACATCTGGCAGAACCGCTACAACAAGAGGGTAAGCAGTTTTCACCTTTCTCAACCCCTTAGCCAATCCAACCACGCCTTTCACATAGTCACCGTTACCAGCCAAGAAGGTAACGTAGGCACGGCTAGAGAGACTAGCAGCCTTGACTAGACCTGTGGTGGGCTTGGTTGCGGCACTAACAAGTTCAGGAGCCATTTGGGTTACTCTAACACAGTTCAAAGAAGAACAAGGAGTTTTTATATTACTGTTTTGTATGCAAGTTCGAAGGATTGTTGAGAAGGAAGAGAGGAGAGTTTTGAAGGTTGTAAGAGAAGAAAAGGATTGTGGATGTTTTCAGAGAAGGCAGATGACTTTGGTGTTTGGTGCTTTTGAGGTTGTTGATGGTATTGATGGTATCCAGGAAGGGTTTGAGGTTGTTTATATAGGCGTTGGATGATTAATTTTTTGATAAACAAAATCTGGAGATTTGGCCGGTGGAGTGATAAAGGCAAGTGTAATAAATTAGGATTAATAGACTAGAAGATCCTTGGTCCACCATTATCCTATTGTTTTTAGATTACCGCATCTAGCCTTGGGTCTCGTAATAGTAGTGCCGTTTGTTCCCATGGTATGAGAAAATATTCAGTACTTATTAGGTATCAGGCTGTCAATGACAACTGGTTCTCTCACGATATGCTTGTTAATAACCAATTAAGTGAGGATAGTTTTAATGCAAGAAGATTCTTTAACCATTGCTAGACTCATTGCTCGTCTGTACAAAACATAAGACTTTGTGTGAGTGAATGATTCTGAAGATCAAAGCCTTTTAATCCAAATTCATTCAGCCGGTATCAACTAATGGGATGATCACTAATATTATTTTTCTTCAATTCTCTCGGTAATAATTTATGTACTTTGTATTAGTGAGAAACCAAATTTGCCTCATTTGAACTTGTGGTGAGAGATCTAAAATTCAAAAAATTATAGATCCTATTAGAAATTGAAGGTGAGTTGGTTAACCCAGATTCAGCACTTAAAATGAATGTATTCGACACTTATTAATTAAATTTATTTGATAACTAAAATTTTAATATCTTCATATATTAAGTACACCCTAAAAATAGATTACAATATTAAGTAGAAGATCAACAAAACCATTTTTAATAATAATTACAATATGATAATTCTATCTCAAAATATTTCACAAACATATTAAAATTTTAATTAATTTTCTCTTCAAAACCCCTAACATATCTATCCTCCTTGCCATCATGATTGTCTTCTTCAGCAAGTGACACAAGTCTTCTCCCTTATCTTCTTTCCTTGTCTTGTGTAACAAACATATACGTACATAATTATACACACACAAAAAATTACGCATATATATACACACACTACACACACATACAAACACACAGAGTTACAAATACATAGATACTCAGTGCACACACGCACACCCCCCTCCCTCGGACACACACATAGATATAGACAATATTTTTTGCAATTTGTTGTTAATGAAATCTAATTTATTCTATTTTTAAATATTTTTTAATTATTTATTAGTTATTGTTTACTTATTGTGTTATTTAATTTATTCTTATTTCACTAGATAAAAGCATATTTTATAAATATTTTTAAAGTAAAGAGTAAAAGAGTAAAACTGAAAATTAATTTATATTCAAATGTTAGTTCTGTGTATTTATCAAATAGTTTGGTTTAATTCAGTACTTAAATTTCAGTTAGTGTCAAACAGTTTACGAATTTAATATTCAGCTTTCAGTTTTATCAAATACCACCTAATTTATTGACTTAATTCACTACAACCATTAGAATTTTGTGTTAATCCAATAATTACAATAAATCACATCGTTAAATGACCAAATTAAGACAAAATTTAGGTCTAAGTAGACTACTCTTAAAAAATCAAAACTAATTAATAAAAAGTATCTTAATCTTGGGAGGGTCAATTTTACACATCAATAGGAACAAGAAATGAATCATAATGTGAATATAATAAATGAGTGCAATTAATTTTAGATGAATAACATATTTATTAGCATTGGCAAGAAAAACTGTTTTTTTTTTCCGTTTGGTATGATGGAAAATTGGAATGATGGAAAGTTAGAATAATGAAAAGTTTGAGAGATAAATAAAATATCATGTTTGGCAAGGAAGGAAAATAAAAAGTGTGAAAATTTTTGACTTAACACGATGACATGACTTGAACTCGACACGAATTTTATGACACAAACTTGATTATAATTCGATACGAACTTAAAAATGACTCGACACGCGAAGAAGAAATATAAAAGGCTCATAATTTAATAACTCAACACAAATCTAACATGACACGACTCGATTGTTATCCCTAATCTTAGCGAGTAAAGAAAAATTTAAAAAAAATTAGTCATTTTTATTTTTTATCTATCTAACCAAACACAAAGGAATAAAAGTGTATCATTCATATTTTCTATCCTTAAAGGATAGAAAGTGTATCCCTCCTATTTTTCATTTTTCTTACGTTTCATCCTTCCTATTAAATTGAACATTAGATAACGTTTATGACATAATCTATACCCACACAATGTAATACAACTTAATTGACACACCTAACCAAGCGTAAAGTGGGCATAGTAGTAATTATGGAATGCATTTCTCTTTGCTAAGCTATAATAAATTAATGTTACCACTTAATACATTGTTCAACCACCCGTCACCGACCAAACCCTACCTAATTAAACCGATAACGTGCAACAAATTTCCAACAAGAACGGCTACGTGGCAAGCCCATACGCGTCGGTTACTTTTATATTGTAATATTCATGGTCGTGCAAAATGGGGTAACATGGGCCCTCCGAATTTGGAGGGGGGCAGTGGGGTCCATTTGCTTGGTGGTGTCCATGTGCCGAGAGCACTACCATGACAGAGTTATTAAAATTTATCCTGTTTTATATTATAGATGACATAATTATTTAAATAAATTGAATTGAATTAAATAATACTTGATTTAAACACAAAATGACACGAGCACAATACAACTCCATTGGGTGAGGTGTATAAACATTCAAGAATAAGTTATTTTCAATTTAATTTTTGACTAACACATGTTTCCATTGAGGGTGGCTCAATGGTGAGTGCCCTCTGGATATCCTTTTCATTCAATGTTCGACCAACCTTTGGACTTTTTTTTTTCTTTTTTCTTCCAATGATGAGTTGGCCTATCGTGGAATATTCCTTGTTATGTTGTTGTGCTTGGATTTTTAACGTTATTCGGTATTGATAATGTATATCAACGTGGATGAGTTTAAGGTGAAAGTAATGTGAGATGAGCGTGGATCAGAGGTACGAGACTCGTGTATGATGCTATCATAAAATATTCAAGGGATTAAAGGGGTGCACACAGTGAAAATATAGTGGTTCACCGGCTCAGGAACTCGGCTAGTCCACTATTCAATAGAGGTTCTTGCTCCTTTTGTTTTATTCACGATGATTACAAAGTTGTTATGGCTTCCTATTGCCACTAGGGTTCCTTTCCCATTAGGGGGTGTTACCTTGCATTTATAAGGTTATTCCCTGCTAAGAAGGATCTTAGTCGAGATTCTTGCCCTTATTTCGTGGGCTTCTTCTTAATTCTAGGAGAAAATCTTGGTTGGTTGAGATTGAGTGTCTTGATTACAGCTTCCTAATGCTTTAGGATCCTTTCGTGGTTATCTAGCTGTTATCTTGCCTTAAGAGACACTCGGCCCTTACCCTATGACCCCTGCTAATATGTCTGACCTCCTGGTCCGAGCTGACCTCCTAAGCTTAGCAGTTGAATTTTATTTTAAGTATCATCAGTTGCCCCCTAGCCCTTGGCTCAAGCGGGCTTAGGCATGGGCTGAGTTGCTTTCGCATTGGACTAGGCATGTACCTAGCTGACCTTAGTCCACATGTGAGATGCACGTGAGGGGGCTCTTTGACGATTTACAACAATTATGCTTCCTCGATTCCTGCGCATATTTCAGCCCACGTCACTCAAGCTTTAAATGCTCAAACGGCTACCCAAAAATTGCTCAAAACTCTCTGTTCATCTTCTACACTGTTCACCTTTGCCTCTGCCTCTTTTCCTCTGTAATTTCTGGGCTTTCCTACATGCGATTCACTCATTCTCTGCTCAAGACTGTATTTTTCGGGTACGCCTCGAAGTTTTGCTTTGCTTCTTCACTCTAATTTCATCCTCGGTTGCTGTTTGTTGCCCTCTTCGCTGTCTAGGTACGCCTTTTCTGCCCTTTCTCTTTCTCTTACCTTTCCTCGCTCTAAGCCCTCGAATTCGAGGTGGCCGTTGTTTTTCTGGATTTTTCGGTTCTTTTACTTTTGAAATCGAGATTGTTGCTTATCTCCTTTTCCCCACTTTGTGGATTAGAACTCCACTGTGCGAATTCTTACCATTGGGGGTACAGTGTTGACCCTAGGATTATTAGGGAGTGTTTGATTAGTATTCATCCTCTCTATCATTCTTTCAATCTACCTTTCTCTCTACCAATCATGTCTGCCTCCTCTGGAGCAACTCCTTCCTCTGTTTTCCTCTTAGGCGATAGGTCTGCCGAAAGAAATTCTGATTTAGGAGATGTAGGTGATGAGATTGACAATTTTTTTGGTCTGGATTTTGTCGAGGTAGAGGTGAAAACCGAGGAGCCCCCTTCCACCTCTTCTCCCATGCCTGATAGACCTAATAAGGACAAGGGTAAAGTGAGTGGTGTGGGAGTCATTGGTTCAGGCATAGGGGCTACCTTTAGGAACGCTGAACTTATAGGTCCCAACGGACTAACCCCTACTGACCTGAAGGTTCTCAGTGCTCGCTTTCGTTTTCCCCAGGGGTTCAGCCCTGGAGTCCTGATAAGTACACCACATATGTTCACCATGTCCATAAGAAGGTCTGTTTCTTTTTGCAGCTTTTGATAACAGACTTCGCTTCCCCATTCATCCTTTTATCAAAGGTGTCCTTCAACACTTCAATATCTGCTCTGCCTAGCTCTCCCCCAACTTCTGGGGTGTTATTGTAGGTTTACTAGTCTTTTTTAAGGACCATAAGCTTGGGGTCCCTACTGTTTCCTTACTTATGGAGCTGTTCAATGTCAAGAAAATTTTCTCTGACGATCTTCTATATATTTCCAATAGGACTAAGGTCAAATAGGTCATCTCTAACCTCCCAAGCTCCCATAAGGACTGGAAGAAACAATTTTTCTTTGTAGGCGGTACACAGTGGGAGTTCAACACAGAGAATAAAACTGATACCCTCCCCATCCCTACAGAGTGGTCTACCCCTGATAATTTGGGTATGTTTTTGCCCAAACCATATTTAATCCAAGCCTGGCTACTTTGTTAACTTATTTCTTGTTTTCCTTGATTTTCTAGGTATCCGACCTGAGCTCAGCGCTGAAGAGGAGCGAGAATTACAGAAATTAGAAAAGTGCAAACCAGAGAAATATTCTGAGCTCATCAACCTTGGGTTCTCGTAGAACACGGGTTCTGCCTTCCTGAGGTGAGGGTTGAAGCTCCCCTTCCACTTTTCGTTGCTGGCCTCATCCCGCTTTTCGTTGAAGATATATCAGGTAACACTTTTTCTTTGTACCATCTCTCCTCTTTTCTTTGTCTAAGGGCGAGGCTTAGCTATTCTTAGGTCCTGCGGGTTCATCCTCAATGGAGCCCATAGCTGCTGAACTTAGGGCTAAACTTTTCCAAATAAAGAATATCAAAGGCACCAACAAGAGCAACAGCAAGAGCAGCGCCAAATGCAAGTCAGGACCCAACTCTACCGATGGCTCCACTCCTCCTGCCAAGGTGCCAAGGAAAGGCATGTCACTCACTCCCTCTGCTCCAGCTATCCCAGACTTCTTTTTTCAAGGTGATTTTTCTGCTACTCCAAGCGCTACTGCGTCAGGACAGGCATCCCCCTCTACTTCTAAGGTCGAGAGAGTTGTAGAGACGACCTTTTAGATCTTGGCCTCTCTTAATCTGCCTGATGCACCAATCAATCCTCCCCTTCCTGAGGGTTCCAAGGCTGTAAAGGAATAGCTCCTCAAGGAAGGCAAAAGTGAGGGCTCCTTTCTTGATAACCCTGACCTTGCTGTAGGGACCCTCTCCTCTATTCTTCCTAATGCTGATATAAAAAGGGTCTTTTCACTGTCTCTTGAGAATTCAATAAGCTCTGTTCTTCACGAATTAACTGCGGGTAAGTTCTTGCTCACATTTATGACCTCTTCTTTCTTTTTGAACTTTTCTAACTTTTGTTTATTTTTCACTTGCCCCAAGTCTGCTATCCATGTCAAGAGCTTGATGAACAGGGTCCTATCTGCAGAGAATTCTGTCAAAATGGTGAGGGCTTTCGAAGTTAAGGTTGTCGAGTTGGCTTTTAAAAATGATGATCTGCGAGTTTAGCTACAAGAACTACAAGACAAAGTGGGAAAGCAGGCTTCCACCATTGAGGGCTTAGAAGCTGCGAAGGCCAAAGCTGAGGAGAGGGAGAAAAAGACTAGGGATGCCTAGGCCAAGGCTAGCCAGGAGGCTTCTGCTACTCAGAGCTCTTTTGTAAGTTTAACTAGAGATTTTGTTGCCTTATCTGATGCTAATGGCGCCCTTTGCAGTGAGCTTGAAGGAGCTGAAAACTGCTATATCTGCAAAGGACAAAGACATTGTCAAGCTGCGGGATGATGTTGCAACCAAATGGGTCTCTAGGTGGCTTGCTTTCCAAGGAAAAGTTGAGGAGACCTACCCTGGCCTGAATTTCGACTTTGATGTTCCTAGCGATGAAGACACAGAAGTGGCTGAAACAGAAGGTGAAGGTGAGCCCCCCGCCTCTTCAGACGTCCTTGCTGCCAAGCTCCCCTCCCCTGCTGACCTTGCCACTGAGGCTTTAGTTCTCCCATCTTCTGTAGAGGCCCCACATTCAGAAGCTCCCCTCGTTGGATCTTCCCCAAACTCTGTTGATTTGCCCATCACTTCTGCTGAGCTTCCAGCTTCTGAGCCTGCTTCTGCCCCAGCTCCGGCAACTGACCAACAGAGCTCTGGCCTTATTCCCCCATTAGAAACTTAGGATGCAGAGCAAGTTTTTTTTTTTTTTTGTAGTTTTGGGCTAATTATCTCAGAATTGTAACATTTTGTGTTTAATTTACTGCTTATAGCTCTCCTTTTCCTTTGTTTTTCAACTTGTTTCTTTATTCTATCATTTATCAAATATGATATTTCTCAATTCCTCCCCCCCCCTTACTTCAAAGGGTCATTCAGAATTCTTTGAAGCGAATAAGTTAAGAATAACTACTGATATGCTGAGCTGAGCTTCCAGCTTCTGAACCTACTTCTGCCCTAACTCCAATAACTGATCACCAGAGCTCTGGCCTCACTTCATCCTCAAAGACTTAGGACATAAAGCAAGTCTTCTCTCTTTTTCTTTTTTTTTTTTACTTATGAACTCATAGTTGTACTTCCTTTGTATTAGAGTATAACCTCACATATGCAACTCTTCTCAACTTCCTCTCAAATGGTTAGAAAGTTTGCACGGTTAGTCTAGCATACACAGTAGGGGTCTAGTTTTTTGCTATTTGGAATATAAGACAATGAGTACCTGAAGTCTTACCCTTAAGGGGGCTCCCATATGCTGACCTGCATAGCTCACCTTGACATACAAATAGGATCCTGGGTCAAACAGTTGCCTTGGTGTGGCAGATCCAAAGGTCAAGATTTATCATGTTGGAAAGAAGTAGACCTTTCCCCCTTGTCCCAGGGTGAGGGTTCATCCTTTCCATGCACAACAGACTGACAAAGTACTGACTTATGCTATGATTGAACAACCACCAAGCTCTACGCAGCTCAAGGTGAGGATTCATCCTTTCCATGTGCACTAGACTAGCTATGTGCACCACCGACCCAGTTTGAGGGGTCCCTTTGGCAAGCCTTAGGGGACATGTGCATGTGTAGCTATTGGTCAGGTTCTCTTCCCTATTTTGCGAGTTCAACCGTTCTGATTAAGCAAGGTGGAGAGCATACTATCATGCTCTGTCCTCTTGTGCCGATGTTCCGAGCATCAGGGATGTCATGTACCATTGGCAAGGTGACAACCTGGAAGAGCATGCCTAGGTGCAACTGCTTGTGTGCATTGATTCCCTCACCCCAGACTTACTGAACTCCTGAATCGCAAGGGTCTGTTTTGACCTTTCTTTGATGTTCTGGACCCCTCTTTGGAGGTCTACTTGTTTTGTCTCGTGGTGTTGTTGATGTCTGCTTTTGATGCATAGCCTTCCTACCAAAAAGGATCCTATTCCCTTAATTTGGAAACCTAGAGACCCAGTGACTTAAGGTTTCGTGTAATTAACAACTTCCTAAAAGTCTGGGGACTTCAAAGGATTCCTATAAGTACTGGCTATCACTTCCCTCCAGGTATCCCTTTGTTATTTTTGAGGGCTTAATACCTCCTATTTCCTTCTCTTCTCTTTTTCGCTTGAATCCATTATGTCTACCCCTTTTTCTGCTCTGTTTCAAGAGCGAACCTCCTTTGGGGTTGAGTGGATGTGGCATACTCGTTACTTTGCTCCCTCAGTAGTGATGTCCTCTGATTTAGAGAGGATAAGGAAGAAATTCTTTCTTAATTTGGAGTTACCTCTACGTGCTCCAAGTTCCGATGAACCCTATAATTACCTTCCTCTTGGGAAGACGTGCTTCTTTGAAGAAGCTTTGGAGTTAGGTCTGCGCCTTCCCATTCACCCCTCTATTAGGTTTACTTTAGCCTATTGTAGCTTGTGTCCTTCTCGTCTTTCACCCATGGGATGGGCTGTCATGACCAGTTTCTTCCTCTTCTGGCATCTGTGAGGTAATGGCGAGTTTCCTACGGTTGCCGAGTTTCTCCACTTTTTTAACCTTGAAGAGGATGAAGTTCCATGCTTCGTCTTCTTTTGGTGGAGAGATTTTCGGCTTCATCGTTTAGTGTTTGATCTCCCCTCCCCTCCTACGGGATGGGTTCAGCGCTTCTTTTTTGTTTCAAGTAACTCGTGGACGTCTTCCGAGGTGGGCACTAGAGAGTGAAGAGTCCCTCGGTTCTGGAAGAGCTATTCTTACCCAGATGAAAGTGACGAGGATCTCTCTCTTGGGATCAAATTTTATGATGTTCTCTGCTTATTTTGTTTCTTGGTATGTAAATGTTCCTGATCTGAATTTACTTTAATTGATGAGGGTGGAACTAATGACCCAGCTGAGCCTATGTCTTTTTCTAAGCTTATGACACCAGACAATCTGTTCTTGTTTAGTGCTGCTACACCTGAACGAAACTTTCCTTTTTTTCCTGAACCCAATTCTTTTTCTTCAGAGTCTGATACAAGCGAAGACACTAGAGCTCCTTCGAAGAGGCGCAAGAGGGATGGATCTTCCTCCCCTACATCTAACTCTGGCCTGGGGGAAGTTCTGTTTTCCTCTGCTGGGCAAAAATTGATGGATCTACTGTCAGCGACTGAGAAGGAAAAGGATGAGTTGAAGGAGGAGAACCTGCGTTTGAAAGAGATGATAGCCGAACTGTAGAGACGACTAGAAATTTTGCTTTGAATGTTTTTTGAAACCTTGATTTTCCCTTTCCATGTTTGCCGCTTCTTATACACAATTTGTGACTTTAAGAATCTGGCAGCTGATCTTTCCATGTCGTTTCCTAGCTTGTGGACCAAAGACCCCCATTTTTCCTTTTTGTAATGGATAGAAACTGTGAAGCTTTCTTCTAGTCTACGTGCTGCAAGTCTTGCTTTTAGTTCTTCTGGACCGGGAACTGCATTTTGAGTTGCTGCGTTTGCTTTAGGGACAAAAGAACTATTCCTGAGCTACTGAGCTATTTTTATGGACTGATAAGTTCAACGTGAGCTCTAAGGCTCTTATTACGAATTAATGAGTTCGTCGTGAGCTCCAGGGCTCTTTTTATAAACTAACGAGTTCATAGTGAGCTCTAAGGCTCTCATTACGGACTAATGGGTTCGTCGTGAACTCCAGGGCCTTTTTTTTTATGAACTAACAAGCTCATCGTGAGCTCTAAGGCTCTTATTACGGACTAATGAGCTCGTCATGAGCTCCAAGGCTCTTTTTATGAATTATCGAGTTCATCGTGAGCTCTAAGACTCTTATTATGGATTAATGAGTTCGTCATGAGCTCCCGAGCTCTTTTTATGAACTATCGAGCTCATCGTGAGCTCTAAGGCTCTTATTACGAATTAATGAATTCGTCGTGAGCTCTAGGGCTCTTTTTATGAACTATCGAGTTTATCGTGAGCTCTAAGGCTCTTATTACGGACTAATGAGTTCGTCGTGAGCTCCCGAGCTCTTTTTATGAACTATCGAGCTCATCATGAGCTCTAAGGCTCATATTACGGACTAATGAGCTCGTCGTGAGCTCCAGGACTCTTTTTATGAACTATTGAATTCATCGTGAGCTCTAAAGCTCTTATTACGGACTAATGAGTTCATCATGAGCTTCCGGCCTCTGCGTAAGAGTGAATGAATCACAGACTTGCTGCTTCATTAATAATCATATTACAGGGCAAACTTACTAAAAAAAATTCCTAAGATGTTCTGTATTCCATGAATGGGGTAGAACTTTCCCTTCTTCCGTTTGTAACTCATAATTTCCCGGTCTAATTACTCGAGAGACTATGTATGGACCTTCCCAGTTAGGCCCTAGTTTCCCATGAGTGGGATCCTTTCCATGGAGGTCCTAATCTGTTTTTGAAACATCTTATTCACCAGGCGCTGGTAAGTGGCTCCTCCATTTTTTATCCCGAAATGCATCATTTGATAGTAGTATGTCCCTTGCTCAGTTATGAATGAGGTCTTCTCTTGGTCACTGGGATCCATCCTGATCTGATTATACCCAGAGAAGGCATCCATGAAGTTGAGGAGCTCATGTCCCGCAGTGGCATCTACAATCAAATCTATCCGGGGTAAAGGAAAACTATCTTTCGGGCAAGCACAGTTGAGGTCTGTAAAGTTAATGCAAAGACGCCATTTGACGTTTATCTTCTTGACCAGGACTACATTGGCTAGCCAGACTAGGTAATCCACTTCTCAAATGGCTTTCGCGTGAAGGAGCTTGCTGACCTCTTCGTTGATGGCTTTCTGACGCTCTGGGACGAAGCTCCTCCTCTTCTACTTAATAGACTGGATTCACGCTGAGCTTGTGAGTGATAATAAAGGCATCAATCCCTTTCATGTCATCTTGCTTCCATGAAAAAAACTTTCTTGTTCCTTTTCAGGAATTGGATGAGGAGATCCTTGATTTCCTTGCTCAGCTTGGATCCAACGTAAACAAGATGTTCTGGCTCCTCATCCATTTGAACAGGTTTCAGTTCTTCTAATGGTGTTGGCCTGGTCTCGAGTTCATCCCTCATGTCAAGCTCATCCAATTGGATGCTCTCTCAACCTCCTTATTTCTCATGGATGCCATGTAGCATTCCCGTGCTACGCTCTGGTCTCCTCAGACCACTCCAACTCCATTTTCTGTTGAAAACTTCACTACAAAGTGATAGGCGGAGAGAATAACCCTTATAGAATTGAGCGAGGGTCTTCCAAGGAGTATATTGTATGCTGAAGGTGCATCAACCACTAGAAATTTCACAGTTGTTGTAGTCTGACAGGGTGGGTCACCTAAGGTCAAGATGAGTTGGATTGACCCTAGGGGCAGCACCCTTTCTCCTGAGAATCCCAATAGGTGGGCACTTACTGGTTCAAGTTTTTCCCTTCCTATATCCATTTTTTTGAAAGCAGAAACAAAAATGATGTCTGCCGAGCTACCATTGTCAATCAAAATACGATGGACAGTCATGTTGGCCACCACAACTCTTACCACCAAAGGGTCATCATGGGGACATTGGCAGCCCTCTAGATCTGAATCTGAGAAAGTGATAGTCGTGTCTAAGCGTGGAGACTTAGACACAGTATATACTTCGGGAGCTTCTGTGGCTCTGATTTTTCACAAGTGGGCCTTTTTGCCAGAGTTGGACCCTCCTCCTTCGGCAAATCCTCCAGATATCACTTTGATCTCCCCCATAGGTTGTTGGTGTGGCTCTGGTGCTTGACGCTGAGGGGGTAGAGGTGGGAAAGCTTAGTTTTGATTATCATTGGCCACATAGCGTCGCAGCTGCCCTCGCTGGATTAGAAATTATATTTCCTTCTTCAATTGGATACAGTCATCGGTGTGATGACCATAGTCTCTATGGAAGTCACAATACTTCGTAGGATCCCTTTTTCTCGGGTCTGCTTTCATCCGAGGTGGCCATCTTAAAAACTTTTTATTTTGCACCTCATACAGTATCTAAGACACCGTAGCAGTCAGAGGGGTTAGCTGTCGGGGTGCATACCTTGGTTGCAGCTCTGGTTGTGGAGGGCCGAGGCGATTCCTAACATTTTCTCTTCTCTTCGGGGAACGCTCTCTGTCTTTTCTTGGAGACCTGTTTGGCTCTCTTTCTTTTCTAGGACTTCGTTCTCTCTTTTTTTCTTCCTTCCCTTTTTCCTTTCTCGACGAAGAGCTCCCGACCTTGGAGAGGAGCACTTCCTCACCATTTGTGTACTTTTTTGCTTTGGCAAGCACCTCCGCCATACTAGCCTGGGGGTTCTTTGAGATGGAAAACATCAAATCTTTTGACTGAACTCCCAGATATGAAGGCCGTGATAGCAAATTTTTCGTCTGGGACATCTACCTTTGATGATTCTGAGTTGAACCGTTGGACATAAGACCATAGGTTCTCATCAGGTCCCCGTTTCACATTTAACAAATGGTAGCTCGGTTTCCTATAGGTCCAAGCTCTGATGAAGTGGGACACAAACGAGATTGATAGCTCTTTAAAAGAGAAAATCGAGGCTGGGGGGAGTCTGTTGAACCATGCTAAGGCTGAGCCTTTCAGGGTGATAGCAAAGGCCCTGCATCTCACTGGATCTTGATATCCATGCAACTCCATTTGGTTTTTGTAGGTGTTGAGGTGGTCCATGGGATCTTTTGTCCCATCGAAAGCATCCACCTGCGGCATTCTGAATTTAGGTGGGAGAGGGAAGTGCAGCACCCCAGCAATGAATGAGGATTCGATTTGCTGCACCAAGGCATCCATAGTGACTGGGGCCTTGCTCTTCACTGCCTCCTTTATCTGGCTGAGCTCTTGCTGAATGTCTTTGAAACGTTACTCCCAGTGGTATTCTCTTCTCTCCTGTTGATAAGGGAAGAAGTCGCTCATCTCCCCTTCCTTATACTGACTTTACACTTCCTCGTTGTTACCATTCCTAGGGGTAGGCGAGGCTCTTGCCCCAGGGTCTGGCTATTCTTTCCCACCTCATTAACTTCTCTGAGGGGGTCGAGATACGGTTGCTCCCTTGGTGGTGGATTATTCTGGCCTCCTTAGGCTGGTCGCGCCTCTTGTAGACGTTGTAGGAGCTTTAAGAGTTCTTCGTTCTGTTTTATCATACGTTCATTGACAAGACGAAGGGCCTCTATCTCATGATTCATGGGAAGGCCCCCCATGGGGGGATCGGCTTCTTGTGCGTTTTCGGGTTGTCTGTTATTTGTGACTTCCTGTTGATCTTGCATCTGTAGAGGGTTGGTCTAACTTCGACTCATATTTCGAGTTGATATCATCAGTCACTAAAAAATCAGCTTTATTTGTAACAGGAACAGTCATTCCCACAGACGGTGCCAAACTGATGGAGTAAACCGAATTGTATGGTAATGAATCATAATTATGCTTTGCAGTGATGGTGAGGTGATAATGAAATAAATGTTTTTCTAGGGGCTGGGAGGATTAACACAGAAGAAGTATAGTGGTTCACCAGCTCGGGAGCTCGGCTAATCCACTCTTTAATGGAGACTCTTGCTCCTTACCTTTCAATAAATGATGATTACAAGAGTACAATAGCTATTTTCCCCCTCTCGGGTCCTCTCCCCTCTTTGGGGGCGTTACGTAGTATTTATAGGGTTGTTCCCTATTCAGTGGGATCTTGGCCAAGATTCTTGCCTTTACTTCGTGGGGTTTTCCTTAATTCTAGGAGAAGATCTTGATTGGTTGATATTAGGTGTCTTGATTATAGATTCCTAACGCTTTAGGAACCTCTCGTTGTTATCCAGTCGTTGTCTTGCCTCAAGAGACATTCAGTCCTTGCCTTCTGACCTCAGTTAATATGTCTGACCTTCAGGTCTAAGCTGAACTCCTGAGCTAACACTTGAAATTTATTTTAGGCATCATCAACAACCATTTTGTTCCCTCCAGTTTGTAACACTAGTAGGCATAATGTATTTCCGATTATCTCCCCCCCCCCCCCCTCCAGCTGCTTAGTTTGGTCTGGTTTAAGTCTTTTTGAATAAATTTTTATTCAGTTATGATTTGATTTTGTTGAATCTAATTATGGTTTTGATTATGTTGTATATTAAATCTGATTGTGATTTTGATTATGTTGCATATCGAATTTGATTATGCTCATGTTTCTTATAACATAATTTTGTTGCAGGCTTATGGTTGTTATGATTTACAAGTTTGTATTGAAAATTGAATAGATTAGATTCATGGTTAATGATTTTGGGGTTTTTGTTTTATTTAATATACATTAAGGATGTTATTTTCATAATTATTATAAAATTTTAATCTATTTATAAATTTTTTAATTTTTTTAATTATATAACAACTTCAACCAGTAACCTATTAACTCAGTCCTTTTGTCAAATTGTTATCCGGGGCCGAATTTTAAAACTATGATTAAAAGTGTCATCAACCTTTACAATCTAGTATTGCTGCATTAAATTACAATTAAAATTCTCTCCAAAACTATTTTTTATTGATTCTCTCACATAATTAAGTTGTCTACTGTGTATTATTGGGAGATTAAACGTATCTCATTTGAGGGCAATTTTACACATCAACGAAAATCTCCTAACAAGATCTAAACTGAAAAATAACAAAATAATCAAACATGAATGTTAGATGTGTCTAGTTATTGTTAAATATGAATAACTTGTTTGTTGACACGATAACAAAAAATATATATATATTGTTAATTCTATAATATAGAATAGAGCAGACTTCAATAAATCTACTCGACAATCTCATATAAATTCATTAAACGGTCACCGATAACTCTCAAAATTATTTACATTACATCGTACTTTCAGGTATAAATTACTCCAAATATATAATAAGATACATTATGACTTCAGATTTCTTCAAATTTCTCTTTATTAGAACATCTAGCATAAATTCAAGCGATCTATTATAAATAAAAAACATCTTAATCTCTCAATTTTTGTCTCCACCCCCACCCTCCCCCAAACCCATAGATTTGACAGTTCTAATCTAAAAATGAGACATTTGTCGTACCCAATGCTTTGCCCCCAAGCTTTTTTTGTTTTTGTTTTTTTTTAGGGTAAGTGATCCCAAAACATTTATATTCTATTTGGTACGATGGAAAGTTGGAATTGATAGAAAGTTTGATGGATAAATAAAACATCATGTTTGGTAAGGAAGAAAATAGGAAAAATGAAAAAGTTGATGGATTAATTTTTCATCCAACTCACCAAAATCAATCACTCTAAAATTGGAAGGAAAGTGGATAAAAAGTTAATTATTTATATTGAAATATATCTTATTTGTCTATATATCTTTTAATATATATATATATTATGTATACATTAATTTTATATAAAAATACAATAATTAAATATGTATATATTAATCATTACTCGTGCCTAAACACACTCTTAACACAAAAAATTCGCCAAGCAAACGGGGATCCAAAAAATTCTTAAATAAAAAAAATTCAAGGATTATAACAAAGAAAAATCATATCACATTAATACAATTCAAGAATCCCCATGAACTTAAACTAACAGCATTAAAAAATTATCATGTCATAAATTTTTTCATGGTAACTCTTTTTTCCACCAGATAAATGTTCATTTTTTCAACCTATGGCTAAATCTAAAGAATAGACTGTCTAATTTTAATAAGAAATATCATTAAGAACACACAATTAAATCACTAAATCCAATCAAACGAATTAACCACATTAAACTACAAATCAAATTTTCAAAAAATAGAAAAAAAAAAACCCAACCGAACTAACATTGCCAGCAAATCTGCTTGTAACTGCGAAGACAAATTCTCTGTCGTTGTGACTTTTCGAATTCCATAAAAATATTCTCACACTGCAATTAAACCAAATCAACAAAATTAAAATTTCATCACTTCAAAAAAAAATTGATTTAACTAATCTTTTGTCATTTCGGTGTTTATTTTGCACTATTCAAGTATTCAAAAAAATATGCACATTAACATGGGAAAAGTGATGCAAATATGAAAAAAAATATTATAGTTGGTTTCAAATAAAAATACAATGATTATATATATATATATATATTTTAAAAAAAATAAAAAAAATATTTTTTCCATCTTAATTAGAAGTGAAAATTTTCGACTCAAGACGATGACACAACTCGAACTCGACACAAATTTTATGACACGAACTTAAAAATAACCTGACATGCGAACAAAAAATATAAAATGCTCATATTCAGTTCAATCAATCAAACTCAAAATTCAATCAACTCGTTTATTTAAAAATAAACACTTTCTTTATTTCTTGTCTGTATGGTAACACAAAATTAACACGAAACTAACATGTTTAATTAGTACTATAAACATAAAATATTAATTATTTGTAATTATTTATTAAACACTGACATAATTATTATATAAAAAAGATATTTTTACTTATTATTATTATATTTATTTAAGTTAATTTTTAGTTTGTAGAAAAAATATTAACGTGGATTCAATTAAGTGAAAATAGAATATTAGCGTTAAATCAATACGAATACGAATACGACACAAAAATAAACAGGTCAACTCGTAATTCGAGACGACACAATTAGTTAAATAAGTTGAGTTAGGTTTGACTAATATTCGATACAAATCCGGAATGACTCAACACGAATTTGATACGTCATGACTCGATTGTCCTCTCTAATCTTAGCTAGCACAAAAAAAAAATTAGTCATTTTTATTTTTCATCTATCCAACCAAACACTAAGGAAGGAAAGTGTATTATTTATATTTTTCTTCCTTAAAAGATAGAAAGTGTATTCTCTTATTTTCTATCATTTATATTTATCATCATTCCTACCAAACGTACCATTAAATTAGAGAACATAACGAAGAGTAAAGTGGGCATAATGAACCATTCTAAAATGCATTTCTTTAGATTAAGGTATAATAAAATATTGTTAGCACCCATAGTCACCGACTTACCACCCCCACCATATTCAATGAATAAAGGGGCCATTTACATATATATATATATATATATATATATATATATATATATATATATATATAGATCTGTGTGTGTATTTTGTCAGAAGTCATTTTGTTTATAATAGGTCACACCTAATATCACTTAAAGACATTATAAGTGATTTATTTAAAAAAAAAAATATAGAGGAAATTTCCACAAGAACGGCCACGTGACAAGCTCATATTAGTCGGTTACTTTTATATTTGAATATAAGGGTCAGGCACGTACTTGGCGGAATTGGACTTGGGGCCCATTTGATTCTGCGTGTTCATGCCAGGGCTTTACACCATACCCTCTGTTAACTTGACACGCGTCGAACTTTAAGCATAAAGTTCAACAAATTGCCACGTGGCCAAAAGGAACCTTCATGCAACCTTGGCGCAAGCCTTCAGTCACCGATTAATTATTAATTTGTCGTTCTGTTTGACACTAAATAATTGGTTTAGAAAAATGCTATATAATTTAAATAAAATCTAAAAATTAAATTCAAATATATATTATCCGTTGAATGAATGTGAGATGAGTGAATCCCAGTGAAAAAATTAAGGAGACACACTCATCTAAGAGATGATAATCATTTGGGATATAATTTTTTGGGTTTCATTTGAGTTTTGTAGCATTGCTCATTCATTTAAACTAGCTCTGGTAACGATTACGAGTTATAAATTTAAATGTCTTGAGTTTGATATTTGATAATCATGTCACCAAAAAATTTATTTCTTATGAATATCCTAGTTTAGGCATAAATAACCTGCATTTGATTGAATTGAAAAAAAAATTAATCGAGGTGCACATAAACTAGTCCGGATTAAATTATTAATTTTATTATAATTTTAAATTTACTTATCAAAATACGATACTTTTGAAAGCGTGTTTGTTTGAATATGCTTTTAAAATAAAAATATACTTAGAAAACATGTTTTTGTTTAAGTTAGGTCGCCGTTGTTTTATCTATTGTCAATTTTATATAATTATTATCGATAACTCGTGCTTGAAGGCACGGTGTAACGTAAGTAAGAAGTGATGGATTTGGAAGAGGGGGTAATTCAATGTAAAAGGTTTTGAGAGGGATATTGGTGGTCGTTAGATGAATTTATTTGAGACTATTGGATGAATTTATTGAAGTCTATCTTATTTTATATTATAAATATTTTTAATGAAACACATTTTTAGAAAAAAAATCATAATTTAGTAAATAAGTGTAAAATAATAGTAAAACGATAAAATTTATTTTCAAATATATGGTGTATACTGCTTTCTGAGATCATTTTTCAAACCTTCTAGTTTTGTTAGTTAGTCTTTATAGTGGACTTTCGCACACCTAATTCCGTTTAATTGGATAAGGTGATAGTATAAGATAAGATAATAGAGGTGGACCTAGAGTTCAAACCGACTTTTAGAGTGTAACCTAAAGTATAATTTTCTTCCCTAACTGTGTAATGAGTTGGCTTCTCGTGGAATATTCCTCTGAATATTTGTGTTTGATTTTTCAATATTTATTAGTCTAATTTTTTGAAGATTAGAATGCACAGTGCTTCATTCATAGTAATTTTTGTTTGTTATAGTGTCGGAATCTTATAAACAATCCTATAATTCATCATTTATACTATAGTCGAGAGAAAGGTTAACGGTTGACCTAGTAATGAGAATCACCTGTCTCTTTGCTGGATTTAATGTTGCGGATTTGAACCTATAAGACTCCATATTAATATTAAATAAGGATAAAATATTTTAAGAGTTCTCCGAAGATAAATAAAAATATAGTGGAAACTTTGAAACATTTTTAAAAGATTGATATGAAGTTTGAGTTTCACGTGTATTGACTTTCGAGTCAAATTTAATTTTTGAGGTTTTAAGCTTGAGAATGGTAGTTATGAAATTTTCTAAATGTTTTAGGTCAAAATAACATTAAATATGAATATGGGAGGTCAAGAAACTTTGGAATATGTGATATTGGAACTTTAGAAGTATTATGAAATTAAAACGAATTTTTCAAAGAATTCGGGTAAGAAGAAATTTGATACTAGCTTAGTATTTTGATTATAAATTTTTATCCCGATGGTTGATTGACCTAATTTATGGACAATAGAAACTAGATTTTAAGATCTGTAAAAGTGTATTTTATTAAAATTTTGTGAATCAACTTTAAACTAGGTAAAAATAAAGTCAGAAATTTGAAGCAAAGTGTCACCAAGTCGAGACACAAATAGTTGTCCGGACACGCCTATTTATGTCTATTCGAATAGGAAATCTGTGTTCAAATGCATTTATTAGAATCCGGATAGTCGGGATGCATCTCCGGGTTTAGCCCGATCAGTTTTCAACCTTTTTTTTTTTATTTTCATACTATAAATACCCTAAGGATGGGGTTCAGACTATTTTAAACATTGTTTCAGCCGTGGAAAACTAAGAAGAGTAAAGGAGGAAAAAAAAGGTAGAGATCTTGACTTATTAACACTGGGGGATCGTATCAAAATGCGTTGGGATCAAAATCTATAGAAATTAAGGTAAGAATTATTTCTCAAATTCATCTATTGAGATTAGGGTTATATAACTATAAAATTTACATCTTTATTATTATAAATAATAGATAGTGGGTGCTTTCTTGTTTGTTTAAATCTATAGTTCGTTTCCTGAAATAAAATACATTTCTTGCATTAAAGATTGTTTGTTATTGATACAAAACCATTTTACTTAATTTATAAATTAACTTAATCAATAAAGCTTTAAGGTTTTATATTCCTTTTTAATATATATTTCAATTCTTGGTTGAATACATGATTTACATCCAAGAATTATGTGTTCTTGATTTAAAAATTTATAAATTAAATATTGTGAAAATGAATGTTTTGTTTTACGATCTCTCGCGTGTTTTATTTCAAATTATTCTTTACTTGAGAATTGTGGAATTATGAATTTTGGTGTATGTAGTTTTTGTGGAAAAAATGTTGTATTATTTTTTGTTTGGGGTAGTTGATGAATGAGAATTACACTCGAATGCGTATCATAAAGTGTTAGAGATTTTTCTACTTTGAGGGGTTTGATGATTACCTAATACTTATTGAAGTTTGGTTTCTTGCGAGAGACACCCACTATTATTCACTTAGGTTCAAGACTTTGGGTTAGTATACTATTCATATGAAAAATTCCTCAATACTAAATAAGTCGGTAGGCACTCTTCCATAAGAGTTTATGGTTGTTGTGACCTTGTGGAGATTGACGTAAGATACGTTTGTATTTGTGGTAGGTGAACGATATATAGCTTCAGTGTGAAGATTCACGGTAATCTACTTGCGAACAACGAGATATCATATTTTGAATTGTGGTATTGGCAAATGATTTTACCTTTATATGAATTTTACTGTTTCTTATTGTAAACTTGAGATTGTTATCAAATGTCATTGTTTTACTTCAAAGTTTAAGTGCTTATTTTACAAATTGAGACTTATTTGTTCTATGTTTTTGAAACGTTGTTTGAGTTTAAGAAGGTTTTTTACTTGGTTTTGTGCTCATTCCACATTATTACATTTTTCAGATTATGGACTTGAAGATGATATCACACTAGATGGGCAGGGTGATTTTAAGGCTAAACTGGATCAAGATGTGGATTCAAATTTAGAGGTTTAAAGTTGCTTATATCTAGTTTAGTTATTTATGAGCACTTGGAATAACCGACTTAATTTTGTACATTTTCAATTCTCGGATCTACATGCACCAAGTAATCATAAATATACATCTATTTTATTTGATGAATTCTAGGAACTTTTCTAATCACTACAACAATTAAGGTTTTTAATAACAAATTTTTCACACTATAAATATGTTGTTCGTCACTAAAAAGTTTTAGTGACGGTATTTTTGTCATCACTATGTGGTCAGTAAATTTTTGTCACTAAGTTGTCAATTGTGGCAAAATCTAATAATCGTAGTTATGGTCATGGACCTCGTATCAAACAGCCAAGCCTTTGTCTCGTGAATTTCTTTTTGTAAACCAATCGAACTAGCTCCAATGGAAAGACGAGTTACGATCCCAAATCTAAATCATGTCCCTTCTATGTTGTTATGAATACGAGTCCAAATGTTTGTAGTTGGACTGTTTCTTTTTTAACTTCAGAAATAAAATAGGAAAAAAAAAAAAAAAACCTTTGAAGTGGGGATGTACACAAGGATTTGTAAGACACCTTAAGGGTCGATCCACAGACATAAACCCTTATCCTAAAAAGGAAAAAGTTCAATTCTCTTTTCTTTTCTTTTCCTTCTTTTAACTTTTTTAGTTAAATGAAAATTCACCGAAACTTTATTATTATAAATACAGATTGTCCCAAGGTTTTTAATACCCATTTTTAAAATACATGAACTTATCGGAACCCAAGTGGAGCATGTAAACGTCAGGATTTTAATATCAATTGTTGACCACATAATAAATTGTAGGCCTGTTCTGGTCCTAGGACTGGATTTTAACTGGGGTGTCAATTCCGCATCATTCATGAATTATTATTTCTATATCTGTTATGATAATATGTATCATGTTTGTGTCAATATCGTCATAAAAAAATTAGTTGAATGTGTTATAAGTGACAACTACTAATCCAATCTATTTATTATGAGTATTTATCAATTGTTTTAATTTTAAAATTATATTGTCTTGGATTGGTATTGTGTTCTTATGGATGAGCTAGAATGACACCCCTAATTTTTACCAACAAAAGATGAAATACTCCTTCATAGATACTTCAAAGTATATCATTTACATAGACTTCAAAGTAAATCATTTACATAGACTTCAAAGTGTATACAATCCCAAACAATAATCAAGCAAAACAAAAACCAGAATCATCCTCCTGATAAGAAATCCTTCATCTCATGGATTATGACCCTAGATAACCAAAAAACAATTCATAATTGTCTAAGCGGCAGATGGTGCGGTAACGGAATAAACAACCCCAGACTCCGAAAGCACCGTCGTGACAGCTACTACATTAGTCATTTGATAATCTAGTGACTCATCGTTGTAAATATCCCACCACTGCTTCACCAGCATCTTGATATCTTCTCTCTCCATATTCTCTTCTTTGCCAGTGAACCTCCATGGCTTTGAACCCGCAGCACAATAGTGAACAACTTTTGCTTTGTCAAGCTCAATGTTCTCGGGGTGGCGCCACAACATGGCCAAGACCAAGTTGTAGATTGGAGGGATAGGCCTGTAGATGTCCCTAAAGAACATGTTTAAGAAATCCTGCTCAGCGAAAGAGGTAGGAGGAGTGATTTTGAGGGTTTGCAAAAGATCATCATAGATAGAGAGGCTGGGCTCGTAGACAAACATCCCAGCATTGAAGTAAAGAGGAGGCTTGGGTCCCAACTCAACCGGCCACTGGACCTTGTTTGGACACTGTTGACAATATCCTATTTTGTACTGGGGACTCTGGCTCCAAGTCTTTTCACAGAAACAATCCATCACAGCATAAAAATGACCATTTGGCATGTCAAAGAGGTGGTCGATGTTGTCAAACACTTGAATATCTCCATCCAAGTATATCATCTTACTGTACTCTACAAACTGTAGGTAAAAAAAAAATTAACATTATTAAAACACCAATTGATATAATAACATTTAAGCCAAAAATAATGGAAATTGCAACACAAATATAATCATCCTCTTTAGTTGCCATAAAGGGGACACAGCCAAACAGGCCCCATTTAATATTGAGCCACTGTGGTTCATTGTTTACCATGTACAAGTAACGGAATAGACCAACATGACAAAGAATCTTAATTGTAACTTAAAAGCTTACCTCCCAGATACGAAGCTTGGAGTAGTTGATGACATAGTATGCCATTGCAAACTGCGTCTGGTTCTCCGGTGGGTACACCGGCTCAATTTCACGGACTATACAGCCTTGAGACACCAGTATACGGCGGTGTTCCTCCGGGACGTCTGGAAGAACTGCCACCACAAGAGGGTAAGCAGTTTTCACTTTTCTTAACCCTTTAGCTAAGCCAACCACGCCTTTCACATAGTCACCGTTGCCAGCCAAGAAGGTAACATATGCACGGCTAGAAAGACTGGCAGCCTTGGCTAGACCGGTGGTGGGCTTGGTTGCAGCACTTATAAGATCAGGAGCCATTTGGTTTGTTCTAACAAAATACTAAGGAGGAGGAGTTTTTGCAGATTGTTCCGTATACAAATGTGGAGAAAAGGAAAAAGATGAAGGTTTTTGAAGGCTGTAAGAGAAGAAAATGGCTCAGCTATTTGGTGATTTTGAGAGTGTTGGTGATGGCTTGTTTGGGGTTGGGGTTGTTTATATAGGGCTTGGTGAATTAGAAAATTCAAAGAAGGAATTGTATTGCATGGAAAAAGATATCCGGATAGCAAAATGGATGAATCTGAGACTGGTATTACGAGGAACAATGTTTCCCAAGTCATGAGAGTACGAAGTCGTTGTAGGTCCCATAATACTCTATTTCCTTCCACAAAACAAGGACTGTCGGTGTGCCGGGGGATTGGATCCGACGATTAGTAATTTCCCGATTAAATATATTCTGTGGATTGGCCGGTGGCAACTGTAATAAATTAGAATGAGTATACTCAAAGATCCTTGGCCCAACATTATCCTAATTTAAGATTACACATTTGCCCTAGGGTTCCCGTTTATTGTACTACCCTTTTTGGTCCACTTTGTGTTATTCTTAATAACAACTTAATTGAGCATAGTTTCTTGCCTGGAAGATTCTTTCAACAATAACGTTATTTGGATTTTATTTACATAAATTATTGATGTAATTTATCATAATTATTAAATTAATTGTGCATTCAATCAAATATTTGGACCACCCAGTGGAGTGGTCCAGTAAGGTACCGGTCGAACTTCTTACTTTGAGGTTAGAGGTTCAAGTTTTAGAGTTTACTTTAGGGTTTAATGATTAGTCGTTTTGCTAGCGTAATTATGTTCGTTTCCGAGAGGAGTAATTGACAAAATCAATGACCTCATAATCCCACCAATAATATCTATCGGAATAATCTTTGGACGCTTGCCCTTTAAAAAAAATATTGAAATTCAATATCAATCTAATAATTATAAATGATTAAGTTAATAAATTAAATAGATATAACAGTGCTCATCTTTGAATAACCCTAACGTGACAATGGCCTTGAATATTTATGTCAATTTCACATATTAATAAGATATAGACACAAGGCCCTACAATATCAATCCGAACCTACACAATTAATTCATATGAAATAAATAGATTGAGACTGCATAAACACGAATAATTTTCTTATTGCTATTGTATAGAAATAAAATATATACATTCATTTTTTATTTTTTTGATCTAATGATATATGATTTGATTTTGAACTAAATAACTTTTTATTTGAAAATTTAATTATGACAAGACACAATAGAAGTGTAATACAATACAATTCAATTAATACCCATAGAGTTCGTTTGGTTGATGTATTAAAAATAGATAGATTGGTTAAAATAATACAGTCTAATATAATACAAATGGATAAAAGACAAGATTAAATATAATATTAAAATAATACATAATTTTATCTAGTGTTTATCAATATATAATATAAGCGTTGACTAGTACTCCATTCGTTCCTAAATATCTGTCATTTAAGGTTTTTACACAAAAATTAAAAAAATTATTAAATAGCTCTAATATGAGTAAAAAATAGTAATTACACAAGACTAAAATACTTTTATTCAATACGTATTGGGATGTAAAGAATATGAAAAACACTTAACCTCCATCTGATCTAATGCATTGAAAAGTTAAAGGTAAATTTGAAAGAAAAAATATTAATTATGTTTTGGTTTTATTAAATGACAAATATTATGGAATAAAAAAAATTGTATAAAACGACAGATATTTAGGAATGAGGGGAGTAATTATTTACTTTAATCATTGTTTGGTTAGAGAATTATTTTATCGTATTAATATTGAATTAATAAAAATACTCACGATCAATGTTTGTTACATTGATGACAACTTAATTTTATCACTTGGAGGATTATAATAATAAATGTGTAGAATAATACGTTTGAATTGAATTATAATAACACATTTCTTGGTGGTATTAAAAGACCTCTATATATATATCTATCGTACAAAAAATATACGATAAGTATACAATTAAGATATATTTTTTGAAATTAATACAGTATCAAATTTGCTTACTAAATAAAGTATTAAGTTCGATTAAATAAAAAATAATATAATTTAATATTTAATCCCCTTATAATTCATCTACCAAACGAACTCATACATCATTTAAGATGAGATGGTCTGACTGTTTAATTTTATACTTAAATCCCCTCTAATACTCATAATTTTTCAAATCCTTCAAAACTAGATTATCTAGTTAAAATTCAAGTACTATTTGTTATGCTTGAGTGTATCCTCCATTAATACAGTATTGATGATCTAATTTGAAAGTATAATGAAGGGTAAAGTGGGTAATACCAAGTAATAACCAATTTCATTTCTTTTTGGCTAAGGTATAATAAATTCGTGTTCCCACTTAAACATTGACCACCAACAGCAATAGCCACGTGACACGCCCGTATTCGTCGGTCACTTTTTATAAAACGACAATCCAGAGACAGGCAAATGGGTAACATGGGCCCATGTATTTGGATGGTAAAGTGGGGTCCATTTGATTTTGCGTGCGGGCATTAAACCACAGCAGGGTGTTCATATTTTGATTCATCATAATTTTTTATCTTATTTGGTTCTACACTACACTATTAACCGGTTATTTATAAAAATATAAAAAACTCATCAATTTTTGTATTTTTATCATATCATACTTGCATTAATTAATTAATTAATTTATATATATAAACTAAAAAAACTATAATTGTCAACTAACTTTATCGTCTATTGACTAAGCGAACGCCTTACTCCACTCATCTCTTCTTGCCTCCATTGGCGTTCATCGCTTAAACCTCTGCCTCCATAACTCGGGCCTCCATCGTTCAGTCCCGACCTTCCCAAATACTCTCGCTATCTATCTCACTCTCTGTCTCTATTTGGGTGCAATCTGGTATCCTTCATTATTCAGGCCTTTATCTACAGATTTGAGTTTTTTTTTAAGCATCAAATTAATGAATCTTAAAACCCTAGCTTTCAAGCGTCCTTCAAAGCTTCTCTATTTTTTTTAAGCATCATTCAGGCATTCTCTGTTTTTATTTTTTAAGCTTTCAAAACTTATCCAGTTAACATAAAAAATCGGGTAATTGTTGTTATAGTTGTTTTTAGTTTTAGTGTTATTGATTTATTATATTGTTAAATTGATACATGTTATTTAATTGAATTGTTAAAATGATCCAAAAATTAATAGTTACAAAATTATTTACCCCGACTTCCTACTCGATTAATCGGGTAGAGAGTCAGGTAGAAAAATCACACCTGATTGAGTAGGGTATGCCAAAAAAATTTTTTTTTAAAAATATTATGTTGAAAGACGAAAGACTATCCGTAGGGTAAGGGAACACCTTTACACCACATTATCTTGAAATTAAAACTTGGAGTGACACTGACTTGCCACTTGGCCAAAAGGACCTTCCTTCTTTCTATTTTATTTATATAAATTAAATTGCCTTTTGAGATCATTTTTCAAACTTTTTATAGTTTTATTAGTTGGTTTTAATTTTCCGTTTGATAGAAATGATAAAAAGTATAAAAAATAAATTTTTTATCCTCTAAAAAAAAATTAGGAATGATAAACTTTATTTCCTTTATGATTGGTAGGCTGAATGAAAAATTAAAATGATTAATTTTTTTGTACTTGGTAAATTGAAAAAAATATTTTTTTAATTTTAATTTTTATGTTTTTAAAAAAATATAAATACATATTTTATCATTATATTTATATATAAAATTAATATATACATAATATATTTATATATCAAAAGATATATAGACAAATAAGATACATTTTGATACAAATAATTAATTTTTCATCTATTTTCTTTTCAATTTGGAGGGATTGATTTTGATGAGTTGAAAAGAAAGTTCAATCATCTACTTTTTTTATTTTTTCTATTTTCCTTCCTTATCAAATATGATATTTTATATATCTCTCAAACTTTTCATCTTTTTATTTTTTTATCGTACCAAATGAAACATAAGAATGAATTTAATGACCAACAGTTTTTGTTCCAATAGTTCTACTTACCTTGTGAAGATTTTTGCCTTCTTAGGTCAAGAATTCAAATCTTCCTTTGAATTCAAATCCCACTAATAATTTCCCTATTGAAATTATACAGAAATAGATATATTAATTAAAAAAATTGAGATTTTACCGTACCCAATCCTTTGATCTCAATAATTACTTCAAGGAAAAAGAGAAAGTACAATGAAGGGTATTATGGGTAATTACAAGTAATAATTTAGTACATTTCTTTGTCTAAGGTATAACTTATAATAAATTCATGTTCCCACTTAAACGTTGACAAGTCACCGTCACCGGCCCAACCCTATCTAACTAAAACGATAACGTGTAACAAGTTTCCACAACAACACCCACGTGACAAGCCCGTATTCGTAGGTTACTTACCGTTATCATGGAAAATCCCGGGTCAGGCAAACTGGATAACATTGGCCCCACGTATTTGGAGGGGGCGGTGGGGTCCATTTGATTCTCCGTGTCCATTCCTACCGAGGCTTTACACCACACCCTCTGTCCACTTGATACGTTTAGCATAGTTGTTTAGAATTCAAGCATATATTGACACTAACTTGCCGCGTGGCCAAAAGAATCGTCATGCATCCTTGACTCAGTGTTCAGATTTTGGCCACGTGGCCAAAAGTTGGCTTCCTGCAGGTTGATGACGCCATCTCTAAGTCACCTTTTCTATTATATTTATATAGTTCTAACGGTATGGAAAAGTACAATAGGATGTAAAATTCGATTTTTTAAAAAATTGGTTTTATTATATTAAATAATAAATTTTTATTTTATTTATTTATTTGATTAAATCTTTCAAAATCTATTTTTTCCCAATATTTTGACAAAAGTTTTTCAAAATAAGTAATTTAATAAAATTTGCTCAACATATATATACTATCATGTATGAATAATGTTTGAAATAAAATGATTATAAATTATAAATTAATTAAATATTAAATAATTGAATATGTAATAAAAATAGATGATATAATGGTTTTGGGAAAAAAATGTGTAAAGGATAAAATTCAATTTCTTATGTATTTTATTATTTAAACTATTTATAACCTATATGTGAAGACACGATGAAATATAAGATTTGAGTGTTTAAAAAATTAATCTCATTTTATCAATATTAATTTTTTATTTCTTCATTTCTTTGATTATATTATTTAAAATTAATTTTCAAATATTATTTTCTTAAAAAAATAACATCAAAATTTTTTCAAAATGTAAAACCCAATAAAATTTCTCAATATTTGTATATTATCTTGTATGAATAATGTATGAAATAAAAATTGTGTTAAACTATAAATTAATTAAATATTAAATAATTAAATATATGATATAATTGGGTGATGTAATATATTTTTGGGGAAAATATATAAGGGATAAACTTTCAAACTCCTAAGTACTTTATTATATAGTTATTAAGACTTGGTTATGGTACTGCTAAAAAAATTTCGATACCAGACCTCTAAAATTTACTATTTTAAAGAATATTTTTATAATTTTTATGCGTCATTTTATAACTAAAAATTTATCATTTTTCTGGTTGATTTACCACTGTTGTGAGTGTTTGTACCATATTTATGGTAATTATTTTTATCACTTTTCTTCTGTACAAAAAAAATAACACTTTTGTGAGTGATTTTTTATATTTTTAGATTTTTTTATCACAGTTGTAATAACTATTTTTATCATTTTTTTTTGTATACAACAATGATAAAACCACCTATAAATATGTTAAAAATAACTATAAATATGATAAATAAAAATATGGTATGAAAGAAAAAAATGTTGGTATCTTAGTCGACTCCTATGCATCAAGTTGCTTTTTGTGATCATTTTTTCAAACTTTATAGTTTTGTTAGTTGGTCTAAATAGTGGACTTATGGCTAATTGGATTTTATGGGATAAAGGGATAATTATAAGATAATATAGTTGGTGATAATTATAAGATAAGATAATATAGTTGGACTTTGGAGTTCAAACCGACTTTTAATCTTTACCCTAAAAGATAATTTTCTTTTTCTTTTTTAGTAATGAGTTGGTCCTATCCTGGAATACTTCTTGTAATATTCTCGTGACTAGATTTTTTTATATTTTTCAGTCCAATTTTTTCCAGTTAGAATGTATTGTTCTTTGTCAATGGCAATTTTTTAAATTTAAAAAAATTAATTTTATTACAATCTAATTAATTTATATAATAAAATAGCTTACAATTCAAATCTCAAAAAATAAACAAAATTACTTTTATTATTCACAGTTGAAATCGTTTTAAATTTTACTTTAAAGTTAATCTAACGGCTAATATTAACACCTTAAATTTAATAGAAAAAAATAAGCCTTTAAAGTGTGTTTGAAGTAGTTTTTAAAAATACTTTTAAAAATTATTTCTCATAAATATTTTTTTAAAAATAGTGTTTGAAATCATCTCACCACTACCTCTACCACCACCATCCCCCCACCACCACCACTACCACCTCCGCCACCACCACCACCACCACCACCACCACCACTATCACCACCACCGCCACCACCGTCGCCACTGTCGTCACTATCACCACCACCATCGCCACTGCCACTGCCACTGCCACCACCACCACCACCACCGCCATCACCACCACAACCACCGTCATTGCTGCCTTCATCGTCGCCGTTGCCACCATCGTCGCCGCCACCACCACCACCATGGTTATTGTCACTCACCATAACCATCACCGTCACCTACAATCACCACCGCCACCACGATCATTACCACTCATCATAACCATCACTGTCTCCTACCACCACCACTATTGCCCACCACCCCTCACCCATCTCCCCTACTACAACCGATACTTAAATTCATTTATCTCTCCTCTATGTTTGCGATTTGATTTTTGATATGAATAGAAATATGTTTATTGTTTATTATTTTTTATCATTCTGTGTCTTCAAGCACAGACAATAACCAATATTATTATACTCTAACTAATTTATTTTAAGTAGATCAATCACCTAAAGAGACATTATTGCAATTGATCTACATTAGGAGAGTAAAAAAAACTCGAAGAGTGATCCGATAGAGACTCAATAGGATGAAGTATACAGACATAAACAGAAAAACATTAACAGTCACCCTTAAAAATGATTTTCCCTTTAATCTCTTATTTGAGATAATCAACAGTGACTAACTAAATCACATTTCGTTGTTAGTGGTAACTAAGAATAAAAAACCCCCCCCCCCCTCTCCTCTTTAATTTCTTCCATTATAAGTAATTTCATCCAAGGACGGAGTTAAAAAATTGCATCAGAATGGACACAAACCTTTTTAAATAAACTAAATTTTTTTTCTTACAATCGATAGAAATAGGATAATAATTTATATTTAATTAAATCCTGCTTAATACTTAAAAGTTCATTAAACCCAACAGACAAAACATTGATAAGTCTAGTATATACAAACGACAATAATAAAAAAAAACCTAATTATATTCTTTTACAAAATATAGATTAATTAAAATCATTTAAAATTGACTCCGATAAATTTTCATATTTTTAAAATCGTTGTATAACAACTTTATTATTTTTTATATACACAATCATGTTATCACTTCCATATTTATCATTTATTAAATTATGCAGTTCAATCCGCACTCTATAATATATACCGAAATTAGCAAAAAAAATATCAAAATCACAAGTAAATTAGTTAAAATGTATATCATATTTTTTCTAGTCTAAGAAAGTATAAAATAATTTTAGTATATTCAAAATTTATTTAGATAAGTACATAACATGTCTAAAATGTGTCAAAAAATTTATTCATTTAATATAAGTGTATACTAATTAATATACCAAAAAAATAAGGTAGACATAGTTAAAAATATTAAAAAAATACATAAAATACATCTAAGTATTTGAGGGTGGGCATGTGCGCGAGGCAGATGGTGGCTCTCCGCCCTTGATTTCTACTGTCTTCTAGCTATCAGTCAAGGTCAGTGACAGAGCTAGCATATGGCCGAAAGGGCCAAACCAACCCTGGCCTTTAATTTTCCAAACTCTTGCATAGAAAGTACTTCAAGAAACCTAATATTGTTAAGAGAATTGGCTCCCTCCATTTGTTCGTATGCTTTTTCAATAAAAGAGAATAGCAATTCAGGTCCACCAACATTCAGACGGAAACATTCCCTCTCCAGTAAACTACTACATTCGATCATATACTAAGGAAATGAAATTGTAAGAAAATGTAATATGAATTCAATCATATACAAATTACGTGATATAAAACAACATCAAATACCACTTTCGTAAAATGTAGTGTGAATACATATATATATTTTTTTTATAAAAAAACCTATTCATTTTTTTCATCTACTTTTATGTTTGCGTCTTTCGTCATGTTGAATATATTTTTTGTGCGATATATATTTTTGCACTAAATTGTAAATACCGATCTCTTGTTGCTATGGCAATTTAAAATGATCTAGATCCCCTCTAATACATTTTTTTTTTTCTAATTCAAATCATCTAAGTATATATTGGTATTTGACTCTCTTATAAACAACGGTGAATTCATAGAAGGTAGAGAGGTCTTTGATAGATCTGGTTGTTACATTGGGTTGATCACACTGTCCATTGTGGCCTCTTTAATGGGTAATACACAAAAATAATGATTTTTTTCATCTCAATATTACTCAAACTAATTTTTTACTATTATCAATAAGAATTAATAATAAAAAATAATTCCCTTATCCACCTCAGTCCCGATGGAATTTAAGTTTTGATGTTTTCTCCTTAGTAGCCTGAACCTAATTAAACTGAATAGAAAATGTCTCTATCCCTTTAGTCAGGGGCTGAACTACATTGGTTCTAGGGAGCACTTGCCTCCCTGACCTTTGAAAAATCTCTCTTGTATGTGTATGATAAAAATTCACACCACTTGTGAAATGGTATAATGCCCACTTCATTTCTGAAAAGTTTAGATAATAGCTAGATTTTTTCAATAAGTATTGACCTAGTGCCCCCAACCAAATAAGTCAATAATTACATTTAGTACATTGTCCCTATTTTGTTAAAAAAAAATTTGATAATACATAGAAAAATTTCTAAAGTATGAGCTCAGGCGCGGAGGTTTGACAAGACATGTAGAGCTCAGAGCATCGGAGCCAGAGCTCCTCCCAAACGAGACAATAACAAAAATGATAAGGGAACAACTGGATGTTAGTTGGAACCCTACAAACGGCCGAGAGCCATATCTAAGGTATGAGCTCAGGCGCGAAGGTCAGACAAGGAGGTTTGGCAAGAGATGTAGAGCTCAGAGCTCCTCCCAAACGAGACAATAACAAAAATGAGAAGTGAACAGCTGGCTGTTAGCTGAAACCCTACAAACGGTCGAGAGCCATATCTAAGGCGCAAAACCTTCAACCAACCAAGATACTCTTCAAAAATCAAGGAGGAATCCACGAATGAAGGGCTAGGATCTCGGCAGATATCCCGCAGATCAAGGAACATCTCTATAAATACTGTATAGCACATCCAATAATGAAAAAAATCCGAGATTGCCTGAGAGAAAAATTGTTACTTTGATCCACATTTATTAAATATAGAAGAGCAAGAATCTCCATTGAAGAGTGGATTAACTGAACTCCTGAGCTGGTGAACCACTATATTTTTACTGTATAATCCCCTCCCCCAAATCCCTAAAGTTCTTTATTACGATCCCCGCGAGCCAAGGAGCTCTGTCCCTGGTTGTCAAGCATAATATCAACCCCTTGCTCACCCACATTAATTGCACCATCAATTTGGCGTTGTCTGTGGGAACAATTGTTCTCGTTACAAATATACTGATCCTTTAGTAACTGATGGTCTCGACCCGAAACATGAGCAGAAGCCAAGTCAATCCCCCACGAATGCAGAACCAGCAGGAGAATATAAGTAGACATCACGAAGATCCACAAGATTTCTTCCCAACCGCCAATGTCAATCCTCCTATGGTGGATCCTCCCACAAACAGCGAGTTGGAGGCCCTCCACTTGGTAAATCAACGCTTAATAAAGCAAAATGAAGAACTCCTGAAGCTTTTACAACAACCACAGGAAAAACAACTAGCCCAAGGAGGCTAGAATGATCCCCCTCACTGGGAACAACAACCTCTTGACCCATTCAGGGAAGCTAACGGAGGAGGAGAAAATAACCAGATTCCCCAACCTCCTCTGAAGAACGGGGACAATCAAGAGGTGCAGAGCCAAAGTAATGAGATTGAGAAGAATAACCTTCGCCCAGTCCAGTAGGAGCGAAAAGACCAATATTGGAAGCAGCGCTTCAAAGATATTCAACAGGAGCTCAGCCACATGAAGGAGGCCGTGATGGGTAAAACCCCAGTAACCATGGACGTCTTGGTGCAACAAACTGAATCACTGTTTACTCTGGGGTATTGCATTTTCTCCTTCCGCCGAAATTCAGAATGTCATAGGTAGAAGCTTTTGATGGAACCAGAGACCCCATAGATCACCTGAACACCTATAAGAACCAGATGGAGCTGCATGGATATCAAGACCCTGTTCGTTGTCGTGCCTTTGCTATAACCTTGAAAGAATCAGCCTTAACATGGTTTAACCGGCTTCCCCCGGCCTCGATCTCCTCATTCAAAGATATCTCGATATCCTTTGTGTCTCATTTCATCGGAGCTCGAACATACAGAAAGTCGAGCTATCATTTGCTAAATGTGAAGCAGGGCCCTCAGGAAAACCTAAGGTCCTATGTTCAAAGATTTAGCTCGGAATCCCTAAAGGTAGATGTCCCAGACGAAAAATTCACAATTACTGCTTTCGTAGCAGGGTTGGGAATACAATCAAAGGATTTAATGTTCTCCATATCCAAGAATCCTCAAGCAAGCATGACTGAGGTGTTGGCTAAAGCAGAGAAGTATATCAACGGCAAGGAATCTCTCCTTTCAAAGGTAGGGAGCTCGTCTTCGCAGAAAGGTAAGAAGAAGGAGGAAAAGAAAAGGGATCGAAGTCCCAGGAAAGAAAGAGAAAGAAACAGGTCTCCAAGAAGAGATAGATTTCCCAAGAGAGATAGAGAACGTCCCCAAAAAGGAAGGTAAATGTCAGAGACTGTCTAGGCCCCCCATAGCCTGAGTTACAGCCAAGGTATGCACCTCAGCAATATACCCCACTCACTGCCACAGTATCCCAGATCCTGTATAAGGTGCAAAATGAAAAGTTTTTAAGATGACCTCCTCGAATGAAAACAGATCCAACAAAGAGGGATCCTACGAAGTTTTGCGAGTATCACAGAGATCATAGTCACCATACTGATGACTACATCCAGCTCAAGAAGGAGATTGAGTTCTTGATCCAAAAGGGGAAGTTACGTCGTTTTATTGCCCATAATACTCAGAACAGAGCTCCACCGCCCCAGCACCTCAGCAGCAAGCCACTGTGCAGCATCAGCAACCCCTAGGAAAAATTAGAGTAATATCAGGAGTGTTTGCAAGAGGAGGGGAATCCAAATCGGCTAGGAAAGCTCACTTACGTAGAATTAGAGCTGATGAAGCGTTGGAAATACATGCTGTATCCAAGACTTCGCATCTGGACATACCCATCACTTTCTCAGATTCAGATATGGAAGGCTGCCAACATCCCCATGATGATCCCTTAGTAGTAAGAGCGGTTGTTGCCAACAGAACTGTTCATCGAGTTCTGATTGACAACGGGAGCTCTGTAGACATCATCTTTGCACTGGCATTTGATAAGATGGAGATAGGCAGAGAAAAGCTCGAGCCAGTAACCACCCACCTGTTGGGATTCTCAGGAGAAAAGGTACTTCCACTAGGGTCGATTCAACTCTTGCTCACAATTGGGGACCCTCCCTGTCAGACCTCCACTTTTGTAAAATTTCTGGTAGTTGACGTCCCTTCAGCGTATAACATGTTGCTTGGAAGACCTTCCCTCAATGCCATGAGGGCTATAACTTCAACTTATCACCTGATTATGAATTTTCCTACAGAAAATGGGGTGGGTACTATCCGAGGAGACCAACGTGTGGCACGAGAATGCTACATGGCATTTGTCAAGAGATAGGAGGTCGAAAATATTCAACTGGACAAGCTCCACATGAAGGATGAAGTGGACACCAAACCAACACCGATGGAAGAGCTAGAACCAGTCCAACTTGATGAAGAAACAGAACATCTTGTCTACATAGGATCTAAGCTGAGCAAGGAAATCAAAGACCTCCTCATCCAATTCTTAAAGGAGAATGTTGGTGTGTTTGCTTGGAAGCAGGAAGATATGACGGGAATCGACCCTTCAGTCATCTTACACAAGCTTAGTGTGAACCCCACCAGTAAACCCATTAAACAGAAGAGAAGAAGTTTTGCCCCCAAGTGGTAGAAGGCCATTAATGAAGAAGTAAGCATGCTTTTACATTCCAAAGCCATCAGAGAGGTAGATTATCCCACCTGGTTAGCCAACGTGGTCCTAGTTAAAAAGACCAACGAGAAATGACGTCTTTGCATCGACTTTACTGACCTTAATCGTGCCTGCCCTAAGGACAGCTTCCCCTTACTGCAGATAGACTTAATCGTAGATGCCACCACAGGGCATGAGCTCCTAAGCTTCATGGACGACTTCTCTGGTTACAATCAGATCAGAATAGATCCCAGTGACCAGGAGAAAATCTCATTTGTGATGAAGTAATAAACATACTGCTACCAAGTAATGCCTTTCGGACTGAAGAATGCAGAACCCACTTACCAACGCATGGTAAATCGAATGTTTCAGAAACAGATTGGGGCGACAATGGAGGTGTACATCGATGATATGTTGGTAAAATCATTAAAGGCAGAGCTCCATGTAGAGCACCTAGCAGAGACATTTCAGGTCCTTAAGGAGTACAAAATGAAGCTCAACCTTGCCAAATGTGTTTTTGGAGTATCTACAGAAAAATTCCTTGGTTTCATAGTCAATAGCAGGGAGATTGAAGCTTATCTAGTAAAAATTAAGGCAGTGATGGATATGAAGTCGCCCTTCAACACTAGAGAGGTTCAGCGTCTAATAGGAAGAGTAGCAGCACTAAGCTGTTTTGTATCCAGATCAAGTGACAAGTGTCAAGCCATTTTTCCAAGTCATAAAGAGGGCATTTCAATGGGATACTCGATGCGAGGAAACGTTCGGAGCTCTGAAGGATTATTTGAGCACCCCCCCCCCCCCCCGTTTTGGTTAGCCCCTTGAAAGGGGAAGTACTTACCTTTTACTTAGTTGTCTCAGATTTCTCAACCAACGCAACATTAGTAAGGGAGCAAGACAGAGCTCAACAACCAGTTTACTACTGTAGCAGAGCTCTAAGGGGGGCTGAAGAGAGATACCCAAATATGGAAACGCTTGTCTTGGCTTTAGTCACAGCTGCTAGAAGGCTTAGACCATACTTCCAAGCTCATACTATTGAAGTACCAACAGATCAGCCAATAAAGCAAGTGTTGCATAAGTCAGAGTCCTCGGGAAGGTTGGTTAAGTGGGCTATCGAGCTCAATGAGTTCGATATCAGATATAAACCAAGAGCAGCCATCAAGGGACAGGTCCTAGCAAATTTTATAGCGAAATTCACAACAGACCAACCCGTGGACGAGGTGCAATTGGTTCTTGATCTCCCTACATGGAGACTCTTAGTTGATGGGGTTGCTAACGCACAAGGCAGCAAAGATGGCTTAATCCTTACCTCCCCCAATGAGATAGACGTTGAATACACTCTTAAGTTCAGTTTTAAAGCTTCAAACAATAAAGCAGAGTATGAGGTTGTTATAGCAAGGCTTAGCCTTACACACTCGGTGGAAGTAGAACAACTTGAGGTCTATAGTGACTCGCAGCTTGTGATAAATCAGATAGAGGGATCTTACGAGGCCAAAGGCAAAAAAATGATTCTATATCTTAGAAGGGTGCAAGAGCTAATCAAGAAGTTTGTGCAAGTAAAATTCAAACACGTCCCCTGGTCAGAAAATTCACAAGTAGATGCACTAGCAAGGCTAGCAACCACTTCTCAAGAGAACCTGGACAGGTTGATTCCAATTGAGCACTTAGCGAAACCTTCAGTAGGAATTCAGGAAGAAGTACTCCCAGTCTTGAATTTAACAAGCTAGATGAACCCCATCTGAGACTACCTACATAATGGAACCTTTACAGCAGACCCTAAGGAGGGGGAAAAACTAAGGGTGAGTTCAACCAGATTCTCCATCTTACAGGGTAGTCTCTATAAGCAAGGTTTTTCAACACCTTTCCTCAAATGTGTGGGAAATGAGGACGCAAACTACATACTTAGAGAAGTTCATGAAGGAGTATATGGCAATCATATTGGAGCCCGGGTTTTGGCAGAAAAAAATTTAAGGCAAGGATACTATTGGCCCACCATGCTCAAAGACGCCACAGAATTGGTGAAGAAGTGTTAAGGTCTGCCAAATGCATGCCAATATCCCCCATTGCCCATTAGAGCTCCTAACAACGGTAGTAAGCCCGTGGCCATTCCAACAGTGGGGTTTAGATATTCTAGGGCCTCTCCCTGTAAGTGTGGGATAGTGCAAGTTCACCATTGTTAGAGTGGATTACTTCACCAAATGGGTAGAAGTAGAGCCCTTGGCAACGATCACAGAGCAAAAAGTGCAAAATTTTGTCTGGAAATCCATAGTCTGCAGGTTTGGAATTCCTAGAACAATCGTTTCTAACAATGGAATATAGTTTGATAATCCAAAATTCAAGAAGTTTTGTGCTGAGCTTAGGATAAAAAACTATTTTTTGGCTCCTGCCCATCCTCAATCTAATGGGCAAGCAGAAGTCACCATTCGAACCATAAAGACAGCCTTGAAGATTAAGCTAGAGGCGTTAAAAGGGAAGTGGGTGGAGCAGTTTCCCGAGATATTATGGGCTTATAGAACTACAGCCCAGACAGCCACACAAGAAACACCGTTTGCGTTGGTTTTCGGAACTGAAGTTGTGGCCCCTGTGAAAATTGGGCTCCTATCCCCCAGGGCTGAGTTTGCAGAACTAGAGCATAATGATGAATCTCTTCTGCTTGATCTTGATCTTTTGGATGAAATAAGGGATAAAGCTCAGTAGCGCATAGAGAGCTACCAAAGAAAAATGGCTAGGTACTTTAACAGAAAATTAAGGCACAGAAGTTTCAAGGCAGAGGACTTAGTGCTTAGAAAAATTCTACTTGCAAGAAAGGACCCCTCCCATGGTAAGTTGGGTCCTAATTGGGAAGGTCCTTACATCATAACAAGGGTAGTCAGACTTGAAAACTATGAATTGTAGACCGAAGAAGGAAAAATCTTGCCTCATTCATGGAATGCAGAGCACCTTAAGAAATTCTTTCAGTAAGCTCCTCCTGTAATAAGGATATTTTCAATAAAATAAAAAGTTTTTGATTCATCCTTGTGCAAATTTTTGAAATAGTTAGAAAGCAAAAGATGAGCTCTTCAGCTCAAAAAGTAAAAGATGAGCTTTCAAGCTCATAAATTGCAGATGAGCTCTTCAGCTCATAAATGAAATATGAGCTTTGCTGCTCATAAAACAAAAGATGAGCTTTCAAGCTTATAAATTTCAGATGAGTTCTTCAGCTCATAAAGAAAAAGATGAGCTCTCAAGCTCATAAATTGTAGATTAGCTCTTCAGCTCATAAAACAAAAGATAAGCTCTCAAGCTTATAATTCCAGATGAGCTCTTTAGTTCATGAATTAAAGAAGATCTTTACTACTCATAAAATAAAAGATGAGCTCTCAAGCTCATAAATTAAAGATGAACTCTTCAGCTCATAAATGAAAGATGACCTCTTCAGCTCGTAAATGAAAGATGAGCTTTTCAGCTCATAAATAAAAAAGGAGCTTTCCAACTCGTAAATTAAAAGATGAGCTCTCCTACTCATAGAGTTTAAGACAGGATCCTCAGATCATAAACATACGAAGAGATTTAAAGCAAAATCACAAGCACAACAATCGGCGAAAGAGAATTTAGCCATCAAGCAAAGTAAAAGTTCAAAATCTCTGTAACAGTACAAATGGAAGAAGCAAGATAACTACAAGGAAAGTTTTTAGTCGCCCTGAAGGCATTTTTTGAGCTTTGCCACCTCCTCTCTTAGATGAATGTTTTCTTCCTTTAGCTCATTTATCTCTTTCTCTGCCTCCGAAAGGAGACTCATAAGCTTCTGCCCAGCTGAAGAAAAAAGAACAATTCCCAACAAAGATGAGGAGGAAGAAGAGCTATCTGAAGTACCACCCCTCTTACACTTTTTGAGAGAGGTACTGACACCTTCATCTTTATCAGATTCTGAAGGGGAGGAATCAGAGTTCGGGTAAGAAACGAAATCCATTGCAGCTCTTGCATCGCTAAATAGAAAGAGGTTGTCTGACGTCATAAGCTCAAGAAAGGACATAGGCTCAGCGTTGATTATCTATTCGACCCTTATCTCCTCCACTAGGTCCAGATCAGAGGCACTTGTAAAACACAACAAATTTTTCAATAAAGGCACACCATCATTAAACCCAGCCAGTAAAGGCAATCAACACAACAACTTGTGTAAGAATAACTCTTCCAAGATCGAGGAACTTTGCACTCTTTGTAATGCAGCTCAATGGACCTCCAAGAATCCCCAGAAACAAAGAAGAAACACTGAGCCCATCCTTCAGGAGGGGAAGGGAGGTCAAGCACCAAACGTCGCAGTTCAAAGCGCCTCCACCGAAAACGAGTAAAGCATGGGACATCATTTTCTTCAAGATAAAAAAATAAAGAAACTCGGCTACTGTGGAAAAATTGTCATGGCCCCGTAAGCGCCAGAAGAGGAAAAAGCTAATGGTGACCCATCCTTTGGGAGAGACACGAGAAGGACACAAGTCGCAATAAGCCAAGATATACCCAATAGAGGGGTGAATGGGAAGGTACAAGCCCATCTCCAAAGTCCCCTCAAAGAAACAAGTCTCCCCTGGAGAAAGATAATTACAGGGCTCATCAGGGGATAAGGCTCGTAAAAACAGCTCCAAGTTAAGAAAGAACCTATTCTTTATCCCTTCTAAATTTGAAGATGATACTAATGAAGGACCTAAGTAGCGAGAATGCCATTTTCACTCAATCCCAAAGGAGGTTCATTCCTAGAACAAGGGTGAAACGGGGGCAGCCATCAAAAGACTCAAAGAAGGAAAAGAGAAGAAGAAGCAAAGAATGTGGAACCTTTAGGATTCAAGAAAAGCCTCCAGGAGTGAAAGAAGGTTCAAGAAATTATAGCAAATTCATAAAGACACCAAGTCTCTAATTGAATCACGATATGCGTGAAACCCTAAGTCGGCGGACCTTTGGGTTTCCTAATTAAGAAGATAGTTATCCTTTTGAAAGGTAGGTGAGCGCCAAAGGCAATAGCCTCAATATTTCCTTGGCAGATCTGCTCTCAGCTACGCAACTTCTGACCTTGGAGGCTGGACTTCTAGAACTATTGAGGAGGATTCTTAGATTCCTTTGGGCTGAGATACTGGCAGAAATGAGACAATCCAAATTCTTCTATTTCAAGGATCTCTGAATGACCCCTTGAAGCAAGGGGGCAGGAATAACATGATAAAAAAAAATAAACTAAGAGTCGGATGTGCATTTTAAAACAGAAGTTACAGTTCAGAATGCAAGATCAAAGTTACCAACAGAATTTACAGAAGTTACAGTTCAGACTCAGAGTTACAAAAAAAAAAATTTGTATATCCTAAGTCTCTGATGGTGGAGTAGGTAAAGGATTCTGCAGTTCAGTAGCTGGAGCCTTAATAACAGGAATAGGAAGAGAGCTTGGAAGCTCGGCAGCCGATGCTCCTGAAAGCTTAGCAGGTGAAGTTTTTGGCAAACTAATAGTTGAAGTCTGTGTGAGAGAAGGGGCTGGAAGCTCGGTAGTCAAAATAGGTATGGTCCCCGAAGTAGGGACCTCAATCTCAACTAATGGCAAATTCAGGGCCAAAGCTTTGGAGACAAGATCAGCAGAGAAACGGACAACCTCTTGGGCGACCAAAGAAGTGTCAGGAGCAGGAGGGAGGCATGGCGCAAGCCTCAGAGTTAGCTGCCTCAGTCTCTTTCTCAGTAGGAACGTCAAAGTTAAAGTCTAGATCGGGATAAGTCTCTTCAGCTTTGTCTTGAAAAACAAGTCATCCGGAGGCCCACTTGGTAGTAACGTTATCCCTCAGCTTAGCAATAGCTTCATCTTTTTCGAATATGGCAGCTTTTAGCTCTGCAAGCTCATTGCAAAGGATGTCATTCGCCTCATACAAAATGATATACTCCTTTCTCAGGCCCTCGAGGGAGCTTTGAGCAGCAAAGGCTTCCTAGCTGGCATTGATCCAGGCATCAGTTTTAAGTTTTAGCTCCTCCCTGGCCATCCTTAGCTCATCCCTGGTTTTCTTTTCTCATTCCTCAGTCTTATCCTTTGCAGCCTGTAAACCTTTGATGGTAGAATCTTGTCTTTCCATCTTCTCTTGAAGGTCCTGCACCTGAGCTCGGAGGTCATCATTGTCAAAGGACAACTCAGTAACCTTAATCTCATATGCCTTCATAACTTTGACAGAGTTCTTCGAAGATCGAACCCTACTCATCAAGCTCTTTACATGGATAGCCAACTGAGAACAGAAAGAAAAAATAAGAGAAGGTTAGCATGAAGTAATAGAATAAAAATTAATGAGAGCATAAAAGAACAGGGACTTACAACAGCTAATCCTTGAAGAGCTGAGCTCATAGATGCCTCAAGAGACATGAAAGAGGCCCTTAGAATGTCAAAATCATGGAGAATAGAAGAAATGACCCCTGCAGCAAGTTCAGCATTGTCAAAGAAGGAACCTTCGCTTTTTTTTGCTTTAGGATGCTCTTTCTTTCGCAACTTTGGAGCTCCCATAAAGGGGCAGAGGAGATTTCTCATGATACCTAGGGGAATTGAGAGAGGTCAAAACACGGGTGGTTGTTTCAAAGGCCTTTTCGACCACAGAAGAGGAAGGGGACGTCTGACCTTGCTCAGGAACATCTGCAGAGGCAGGCAAGGCACCTCCGGAAGAAGAATCACCGGTAATTGGAAAGGAAGAGGAAGACTGAATAGCTGTAGGATTAGTTGGAGTAAGAGGAGCTATGGGCATGCTAGACTTCACCACTTTGAGGGGGGTGGAGTGGACCTACTGTCAAGGCCAAGCTCAGCCTGGTCTTCTTTAATTGGGAAACTTTGGCTTGGAGCTCTGCTGAAGTGGGGTCCATCGAGGAAGAAACCTGGAAGACTTAAAGTGAGCCAAAGTGAAAAAAATTAAAAAAAAAAAGAGAGGAAGAGAAAGAAGAAAAGGGAGAACTAAAAATTGATGAAAAAAGCATCACCTGCTACTTCCTTAGCTCTAACAATGGAAATTGGGATCGGGGCCTTTATCGTAACCTCTAGAAGGCTGAACCCCTCCTCAACCAGAACCCAAGGCTTGATGAGTTCAAAATATTTTTTTGAATCAAACTTCTTCAATTTCAGCAGCACCCATTCATCCTTAACACTGAGTTTAGGTCGAACACCTAAGAAACGATGTAAAGCATAACAAAATCAGTAAGGGTCACTAAATCCGACCTAAGTCAGCTTGAGCAGGGACTTACCCAGATTATCTGGGGCAAACTAGGCTTTAGAGATTGGAAGAGTGTCTGTCTTATTTGCCGGATTGTACTCCCACTGTTCGCCCCCCACGTAGAAGAAAAGCTTCTTCTAGCCCTTGTGGGAGCTTGGGAGGTCGAAGATAATCTGTTTGGCCTTTGCTCATTTGGAGATATACAAAAAACCCTTAGAGGAAGTATGCTTAACATTGAAAAGTTTCATGAGTAAAGAAACAGTAAGAACTCCAAGCTTATGACTCTTGAAGAAGACAAGGAGACCCACCAGTACACCCCAGAAGTTAGGAGAGAGCTGAGCAAGGCAAATGTTGAAATATTGCAGAACACCCTTGATGAAGGGATGTAAGGGGAAGTGCAGACCATTATCAAAGGCAGAAACAAAGAAGCAAACCTTTTTGTAAACCTAGGAAACATACTGGGTGAATTCGTTTGGACACCAGTATTGGACTCCTGGAGAAAAACGAAAATGAGCACTGAGAACCTTCATAAGAGAAGGGGTGACCTCGTTGGGGCCCACGAGTTCTGTATTTCAAAAATTAGCACCAACGCCCTCGATAAAGACCCCCACACCACTCACCTTGCTTTTACCTTTGTTAGAATTTTATGGGCACAGGTGAGGACGTTGAGGGAGGTTCCTCAGTATTCGCCCCAGCATCGATAGAGTCAACGCCAGGGAAACTGTCAATTTTCTCACCCACATCGCCTAAATTGATGTCTTCCTCAACAGACCTCTTCCCTAGGAGGGAGACCGAGGAGGGGGTAGCTTCAAAAGAAGCAGACATGGTTGGGCAAGAAAAAGGGAGTTTAAAGGTATGATAAAGGGGATAAATATTTGCAAAACACTCTCTAAGAGTCTGGGGGAAAATACAGCAACTACCAATAAGAAAAACCCTAGCGGTTGAATAAGGATATAAAAAGAGGGGGATATGAGACAAAGATCGACCTCGGTTCCTAAAATAACAGAATAAAAAAGTCCAAAAATGCAGAAACCACCTCAGGCTTGAGGGATCCAGAACGAGAAGATGAATTAAGGGCAAGAAGCGTACCTAAGTGAGGACGAATAGTGGGCCAAAGCTCGAGGTGAAGGCGAGGAGCGAACTTCGTTAAAGCCATGGGCTGATTCAAGGGAAATCAACTTTCTATGAAACCCTAAGAGCGACAGCAAATTAGAGAAGATGAAATCGCAAGGAGATTAAGAAGAAGAGCCAAAGAGAATTTGAAGTAGGTAATTACTAGTAACTGTCAAAAACTTGTTCGTGCGCAAATCGAGGTCCACGTGTGAAGATTTAACTTAGTTAAGCTTTAGCTCAGCCTTTGCCCAAGCAAGCTTGATCAAGAGCTGGGGGGGGGGGCAACTGATGATACATAGAAAAATTTCTAAAGTATGAGCTTAGGTGCGGAGGTCAAACAAGACATGTAGAGCTCAGAGCATTGGAGCCAGAGCTCCTCCCAAATGAGACAATAACAAAAATGATAAGGGAACGACTCGATGTTAGTTGGATCCCTACAAATGATCGAGAGCCATATCTAAGGCGCAAAACCTTCAACCAACCAAGATACTCTCCAAAAATCAAGGAGGAATCCATGAATGAAGGGCTAGGATCTCGACAGAGATCTCACAAATCAAGGAACAACTCTATAAATATTGTATAACACCTCCAATAATGAAAAAAATCCGAGATTGCCTGAGAGAAAAATTGTAACTTTCATCCACATTTATTAAATATAGAGGATCAAGCATCTGCATTGAAGAGTGGATTAGCCGAGCTCCCGAGTTGGTGAACCACTATATTTTCACTATGTAATCCCCTCCCCCAAATCTCTGAAGTTCTTTGTTACGATCCCCGCAAGCCAAGGAGCTCTGTCCCTGGTTGTCAAGCATAATATCGACCCCCTGCTCACCCACATTAATTGCACCATCAAATTTTATAGTTGACCTTGATTGTTTTTTGGTAATTTAGTGTTGCATAATCCAAAAACACAATTAGATACAAATCGTAAAATACCATAACCCAAAAGCATTTGTTACACTTCCAATGAAATCAATTCCTCAACAAGATAAAAATCATCTCAATTATGCTTTATAATCAAATGACAGATGAATTGCTTTGAAATTCAGCATTGAACTAATTGAGTACAAATAATTTTCAGGATTTGAAAGAACGTCATACTCCACTTTAATGTGGTCGTGGTAAAATATACCAAGTTAAAGTTATTTTGTGTCTTTTTTGCCCTTAAACTCTACCACGATTAAATGTTTTGTGGCCTGGAACGGAACCACGATGTCTTCTTATCCGTTCTTAACTAGACCCTTATGACCTTCTGGTTGCAGCATACAACATATCCAAGTCATCATTATCTTCTATTTCAATATTGAGGATCTCTCATAAAATAATAAGATAACGATTCATATTGATGAATGAAAATATGAAAAGATAAACAGTCAAAGAGAAATGAGATATTGAATTTATAGAGAGAATGTAATATAGATGGATGAAAACATAAGAAAAATGATCATATTTATAGACAAATTATACTTTTTTGAATATTTATTTTAGCGGTTAAATTTTGAAATTTGAATTTCGGCAGACAAAATGTGAAATTTAAAATTTGAATTTGAAATTTAAAATTTGAATTTGAAATTTGAAAACTTAAATTTTTACTATATAAATATATCCGTTAAATTGCGATCGTTATGGAAACTATACCCGTTAAAATATAACCGTTAAGTTTAATTATATTTTTTAATAAAATAATATTAAAATATTAAAATGACACCCAATTTTAGCACCTACCATTGGAGCAGATTTATAATTCAAGGGTGCTAAAACACTGTTCAAGGTTGTAAAATGGCATTTGACACCCTAAAAATGGCAACTCCTCTTAGAGCGTCTCCAACGGGAGTTGCCATCAGGGATGACATCCGCATAACCGCTAAAATGACACCCCAACTTTAAAAATTCAGACTCCAATGGGAGTGGCATTAGATGTGGCAAAATGGCATCTAGGGTTTTGTGGTGACATATTTGAAAACTTTGGAGAGAGAATTGAAAGGTTGCAAAATAGTCATTGGTGGCTACTGTTCCTCTTAACAGCTATATTTAACCCAAAAAATCTATAAAAATTACAGAGAGAGGAAATGGGAAGGAGGCTTGCCTGAAAAACGATTTGTTTACTGCTCCCAGAAAATTGCTTCCCTGAACCCTTGCCTTTGATATCAAAAACCCTAGATTCCCTAAGCCGTTGTCGTTGGCGTACTGCTCTCTAAACCCTTTGGTGTAGTGCTCCCTATCAATCCGTTGGTGTACTGCTTGAATAGCCCTGTTGTCGTTGAATGTTGCAGAGGGGCACAAGGGAAAAGAAAGAAGGGGAAGAAGACGATCTGGGGAAGGGGTATGAAGCGTTTTATTTAAGGGAAGGGGAAGGCGTTGTAATTTATAATTTATAATTTATTTTTAATTTATGACTGATTTATTTTTTTAAATTAAGGATAATTTTATTTATTTTTTAATTGATTATTTTATTCTCATTCTTTAAATTGATTATAATTGTTTATATTTTTTGTGGATGAATTCGTAATTTGACAATTTTTTCACTGATTTGCTTATGAACGACACCGATTTATATGATGAAGCTATGCAGACCTTTCTCACAGTATTGGCGCAAGTACAAAATGAAGTCATTTCAAGAGTAAGAAAATCGCAAAGAACAAATAACTTCTCTCTAGAAGAAAATAAATTAATTGTGTTTACGTGGCTTAACACGAGTAAAGATGCAATTACTGGGAATGAACAACAAGGTGGTGCTTTCTGCCAAAGAATATTGAATTACTTAGAACTTCATGGAGGCAATTAAGAAGAGCGATCGCAATCTTCTATTAAAAGTTGTTGGACTGATATAAATGTAAAATGCGGCAAATTTATCCATTTTTATAGTCAAATCGAAAGACTGCGACAAAGTGGACACACTGAGCAAAATAATGTAATGATTAAGCTTTTAATTTAGACACTACTATGATTTGATATTTGAACTATTGACTGAATAATTTCATATATTTTTCAGGTTGATGACGTAAAAGAAATGTTTGCAAAGATCATTGGAAGACCATTTCAATACGAGCATTGTTGGAATATATTGAAAATGGAGCAAAAATAGATTAATAATCTCACCAGCAATAAGGGAACAAAAACTCATTCAACTTTTAGTCCTGCTGAATCAACACATGTTGAATCTTGCTATTCAACTCCGTATTTATGGGATGATACTGAACCCTCGTGCACTCCCAACCTCGATAGGCTATTGGGCAAAAAGGCTTTGAAGAAACAACTTAAAAAGAAAGAGAAGTAAACCAGTGTTGAAGCATCAGTAGATAATCACCACCGGAATCAAAGAATGAAAGTAGAACGACAAAAAGTTGAGTGACACGACAAAATTTATGCTCAACGGGAGATAGCATTGGAACAATATCGTAGACAGTTAGAAATTGAAGAAAGGCAGGTGCAAGACACTGACAGGTAGAATGAAATGAAAATTATGGAAACTGACACTATTGGCATGAACTCAATTTCTGCAACATATTGGAATAACATGAAGATAGAGATTATGAAAAATCGAGATTTTTATTTTTAGTCGTTATTTATTATGTTGCTATTATTTTTTAATTTGTAGTCATTATTTATTATGTTGCTATTATTTTTTAATTTGTAGTCATTATTTATTATGTTGCTATTATTTTTTAATTTTTATTCATTATTTATTATGTTGTTATTATTTATGAAAAATTATGTATTGAAAATACAACTTGAAATTGAAATTGAGAAAATTATTAGTCGTTATGTCGTTCCCACAAATGCTCGATAAGATCTGACTGCAGTGCTGAATGACTTACACTGTCCCTGATCTGACAATGGGTTTGCATGAAGTCTTCCAATTCTGGTGTATACGCAAGTGACACTTCTACAAACGGAGTAGCATCACTTCTATCAAAGTCATTGTTACCAATATTACCTTCATCCTCAATGACCATATTATGCATTATTATGCACGCTTTCATAATATCTACAAGTGTTTCTTCATCCCAAAAGCGTGTTGGTCCACACACGATTGCAAAATGGGCTTGGAGTACCCCAAATGCCCGTTTTACATCTTTTCTTGCCAACTCTTGTGATTTAGCAAAATATTTTTTCTTCAAACCTTGTGGACAGGGAATTATTTTTACAAATGTTGACCAGTTTGGATAAATACAATTAGCTAGATAATATCTCATTGTATACTCTTGACCATTAAATATATAGTTGACTAGAGGAGAATGACCATTTGCTAATAATGCAAAAATAGAGGACTTATCTAGAATATTTATGTCATTTAGCGAACCAAGAAGCCCAAAAAATGCGTGTCATATTCAAAGATCATGAGAAGCCACAACTTTCAAAATGATTGTTGGTTCGTGACAATGACCAGTATACATACCTTGCCACACGGTAGAACAATTTTTCTACTTCCAATGCATGCAATTAATACTCCCTAACATGCCAGGAAAGCCACGTTGTTTCCCCGTCTACAACAATCGAGCAATATCGATATTGTTTGGTAACCTCAGGTAATGTTCGTCAAACACTACAATAACCGCTTTCACAAACCTTCTCAGACTCTGTGTAGTTGTGCTTTCTCCAATTTTGATGTATTCATCCACAGAATTTGTTAGTGTTCCGTAAGCAAAAATTCTATAAGCAGCTGTTATTTTTTGAAGGGATAACAATCCGCGAACTCCAACGAAATATATTGTTTGGATGAAGTATGGATCGTGTTAGTCAACCTCATTTATAATTCGAAGAAAAATATGACTCATTCGGAACCTCCTTCATAAAAAACCTTCATAAACACAAGGGGTAGCAAAATAGTCACAGTAGAGTCTTTCGTGCCCTTCAACTCTACCACGATTAAATATTATGTGGCCTGGAACAAAACCACGATGTCATGTTATCCGTCCCTGACTACACCCTCTGACCTTCTGGTTGCAGCATACAACATATCCAAGTCATTATTATCTTCTTCTTCAATATTGAGGATCTCTCCTAAAATATTAGGATAACAATTCAAATAACTTGATGAATGAAAATATGAAAAGATAAATAGTCAAAGAGAAATGAGATATTGAATTTATAGAAAGAATGTAATATAGATAGATGAAAATATGGGAAAAATGATCATATTTATAGACGAATTATATTTTTTTGATTTTTTATTTTGGTGGTGAAATTTTCAAATTTGAATTTCAACGGTTGAATTTTAAAATTTGAATTTCGGCGGACAAAATTTGTAATTTAAATTTTTACTATAAAAATATATCTTTTAAATTGCGATCGTTATGAAAACTATATCCGTTAAAATATAACCGTTAAGTTTAATTATATTTTTGAATAAAAATATTAAAATATTAAAATGTCACCCCATTTTAGTATCTAGCATTGGAGCAGATTTATAGTTCAGGAGGGCCAAAACATTGTTTAAGATTGTAAAATGGCATTTGGCACCCCAAAAATGGCAACTCCCCTTGGAGTTTCTCTTAGAGCATCTCCAACGGGAGTTCCCATCAGGGGTGGCATCCCCATAATCGCTAAAATAGCACCCCAACTTTAAAAATTTGGATTCCCATGGGGGTGACATCAGAGATGGCAAAATGGCATCTAGGGTTTTGGGTTGGCAAATTTGGAGAGAGAATTGAGAGGTTTCAAAATAGCCGTTGGTGGCTACTATTCCTCTAAATGGCTATATTCAACCCAAAAATTCTATAAAAATATAGAGAGAGGAAAGGGGAATGAGGCTTGCCTGAAAATCGATTTGTGTACTGCTCCCAGAAAATCGCTTGCTTGAGCCCTTGCCTTTGATATCGAAAACCCAAGCTTCTCTGAATCCTTGCCGTTGGCGTACTACTCCCTATCAATCTGTTGGTGTACTACTCGAATAACCCCGTTATCGTTGTAAGTTGCAAAGGGGCGCAGGGGAAGGGAAGGAAGGGAAAGGGGTATGAAGCATTTTATTTTGGGGAAGGGGAAGACGTTGTAATTTATAATTACATCTGTCCCCTTGTTCTTGTTTTAATTTATAATTTGTAATTTAATTTATAGTTTATTATTTTTTTGTAATTTATGGAAGATTTATTTGTTTTAATTAAGGGTAATTTTATTTATTTTTTAATTGATTATTTTATGCTCGTCCTTTTAATTGATTATAATTTTTTATTTTTATTTTTGTAGATGGATTCTCAATTTGACAGTTCTTTCACTGTTTTGCTTATGAACGACACCGATTTATATGATAATACTATGCAGACCAATCCCACAGTATTGGCGCTAGTACAAAATGAAGTCGTTCCAAAAGTGAGAAAATCGTAAAGGACAAAGAACTTCTCTCTAGAAGAAGATAAATTAATTGTGTCTGTGTGGCTTACCATTAGTAAAGATGCAACTATTGGGAATGAACAACAAGGTAGTGCTTTCTGCCAAAGAATATTGAATTACTTAGATCTTCATGGAGGCAATCAAGAAGTGCGTTCACAATTTTCTATTAAATGTCGTTGGATTGATATAAATGCAAAATGCGGCAAATTTGTCCATTTTTATAGTCAAATCGAAAGACTGCGACAAAATGGACACACCGTGCAAAATAATGTAATGATTAAGCTTTTAATTTAGACACTACTTTGATTTGATATTTGAACTATTGACTGAATAATTTCATATGTTTTTCATGTTGATGAAGTAAAAGAAAAATTTGCTAAGATCATTGGAAGATCATTTCAATACAAGCATTGTTGGAATATATTGAAAATGGAGCGGAAACGGACTGATAATCTCACTAGTAATAAGAGAGCAAAAACTCATTCAACTAGTATTCCTGCTGAATCAACTCATGTTGAATCTTACTATTCAACTCCATATTAGGAGATGATACTGAACCCTCGTCTACTCCCAACCTCGATAGGCCATTGGGTAGAAAGGCTTTGAAAAAACAACTAAAAAAGAAAGATAAGCAAATCGGTATTGAAGCATCAGTAGATCATCACCACTGGAATCAAAGAATGGAAGTGGAACAACAAAAAGTTGAGCGGCATGACAAAATTTATGCTAAACGGGAGATAACATTAGAACAACATTGTAGACAGTTAGAAATTGAAGAAAGGCAGGTGCCATAAATTGAAAGACAGAATGAAATACATAATGAAATGAAAATCATTGAAACTAACACTACTGGCATAGACCCAATTTCCGCAACATATTGAAATAACCTGAAGATAGAGATTATGAAAAAGCGGGGTTTTAATTTTTAGTCGTTATTTATTATGTTGCTATTATTTTTTAATTTGTAGTCATTATTTATCATGTTGCTATTATTTTTTAATTTGTAGTCATTATTTATTATGTTGCTATTATTCTTTAATTTTTAGTCATTATTTATTATGTTGCTATTATTTATGAAAAACTATGTATTGAAAATGCAAATTGAAATTAGAATTGAAAATACAACTTGAAATTGGAATTGAAAATACAACTTGAAATTGGAATTGGAATTGAAAATACAACTTGAAATTGAAATTGAGAAAATTATTAGTCGTCATGTCGTTCCCACAAATGCTCGATAAGATCTGATTGCAGTTGTGAATGACTTACATTGTCTCTGATCTGACAATGGGTTCGCATGAAGTCTTCCACTTCTGGTGTATACGCATGCGGCATTTCTACAGGTGGATTTGCATCGATTCCATCAAAGTCATTATTACTAATATCTCATTCTTTCTCAATGATCATATTATGCATTATTATGCACGCTTTCATAATATCTACAAATGTTTCTTCATCCCAAAAGCGTGCTGGTCCACGAATGATTGCAAAACAGGGTATTGTTTTTACAAATGTCGACAAGTTTGGATAAATACCATCAACTAGATAATATTTCATTGTATACTCATGACCATTAATTATATTGTGAGACCCAATCATGCATTGCATGCATATTAATATAATTTTGTGGACTAAATTATAATTATATGAAATTATTAAAGGGTTAATTAAATTAATCTTTCATAGCTATGATGTATGTGTGCATGCATAGGGGATGTGGACCCGATTAGGAATGTATTTGTGAAACCCATTTATAGGAATTTTATGTGTGAAAATACTAGCGGGTTGATTTTAAAATCATTTAAAAACTTGAGGGGAGGTAAGCATAATTAGCCCATTACATGAGTGACCTTTACCGGTGTTGGCCTTAGGAAAAAGAAAACAAAAAACAAAAGAGAAAGAAAAAGATTGGTGTGCCGTGGGTGTGTGCATGCAAGCCATGTGTGTATGTGTGTGTGTGTGTGTGTTTAACATCTTAAACAGTGTGTGTGTGCGTCTGATGAAGTACTACGGCCAAGAGGGAGCAGAGCAAGTGGGGAAAAAGGGAAAAAAAAAAAGATAGAAGAAGACGGCAAAAAATATATATATATATGTGCATGGTCTATTTGAACCGTGAGCAAGGAAGGTATGTGTGACTCAATTTAATCGTACGTTGTGATTAATTTTAATATATATGTTGTTATACATGTATGAGCTATTTTAACATATTTTAATGAGTAGGCTATTTTAATTTTAATTTGAGTTTAATTAAGTGTATTTAGTTAATTAGTGGGCAATCTTGTGTACAAATGATGGGCTATTTTAATTTATGATAAAAATAGATTTTTTAGAGTTTAATTAAGTGACTTGAGTTCACTTAAGGGGTTGTTAAAATGGGGTGTAATGGGTGTTCAACTCGGGTATAAGAAAGAAGGAAAACAAATGTGAAAAATGAATATCGGGAAGCATTTAACGAGCTAGGTTGAAAACCAAAATTATGGGAATGAAATGAGTGGATTAAAGGGCCAATTAGGGGCTGTTTCGCATTGATTCAATGTGTATGTAAATTTAAGTGTAGCGGTTTTAAATAAAAAGTCCGATAGAAGTGAGAAAAAAGTGTCGGTAACGCCGAAACCTTAATTTCTAAATATTATTATCACATGTGCGAATTTTAATTCAAATGACCTGAAATTTTGCATGTAGCATTTTTAAATAATGCTTGATGTGATAATGTGACTTTTGAATGCAAATGAGTATAATATCCGGTGCAAAACGTATGAAATGCCGGAAGTACAATTTTTAAAATTTGGGATCAAAATGTGTGAAAATGGACCCCCGGTCAATTTGTTTGTCCTACTTAATCCTAATTGTGATTAATGTGAGTGATTTTAGAAATTTGGGGAGAAAATGTGATCCCTAAAACAAAGTGTTAATGTGTAAGTAGATAGTGCGATAACCGGGGTTACCAGGGCACTTTATGGTGCATTATTTGCATGCATCAGTGCATTATTAACTATTAAATATGATAAACATATTAATATTGTAATTACACATGTGTTAGGTGGAACGGGCGAGACAGTCAGTGTCGAAACAGATACGGTAACACCGAAAGGATCCACCAATAGAATCGAAGGGCAGTAGATTTGTATATTGGAGGTGGATGTATATCTTTATATGTTTTGAAAATGCTATTATCAGATGATAGTAAATGATAGAATTTAATAGTAATTCTTCAGGATTATGTGTTACATGCTTATGTGATTGGATAATGCTTTGTACTATGTATTGTGTATTGTAGAATGTGGCGCACTATTTGAGACAGGGGTGTCGATGCCTGGTCACTGGCCGTGCAGTGATGTGCTAGCACTGTGGTGTTCCTGGGAGGTTTGGGAGACATGGATCCATGTGGGATCGATTACCCAATGAGGGGTAGTGTGGATGTGATGTGGCTTGTGAATTCTTTGGAATTGGATTGATGTTATTGTTTAATACGTGTATCTACGTAGTATTTATGTACTTCAGTGTATTACTATCATTTTCATTTCATATATTGCATGTATACTCACTGAGTGTGTGGTTTAACTCACACCCCTACAGTTTTTTCTTTCAAGAACTATAGAGGAGGATGTAAGCCGGTCCACTGTCCAGTTGATTGAGTCTTGTGCAACGTTAGTGTGATACCACTTAGGTTGAGTGTCAGTATGTCTAACCGTTAGGCTATGTATTATCTTTGTGAGAGATTATTATGGCCGGTTATTAGTATATATTTATAAATAGACTCAACAAATGTACTTTATGATGTATGTTATGTGTGTGTGGAATTTTGTATATGTCTATAACCTAGTAGATAAACAATTGATACTGGTGTTTTATATATGAAATAGGTTATGAGACAGGTTTTACCATCATGCTTAATGACTAAGGTGATGGCTAAAGTGATGGGTGGTGTTGTTGCACCTGTGAAATTATTTAATGTCTGATTAGTCTAGATTATAATAATTGTAAATAGGTGTATCAAAAATCTGGTCGCATCTCATTCTTGGGAGACCGAGATGGGGCGTGACATATATAGTTGAGTGGAGGAGCATGACTATTTGCTGATAATGCAAAAATAGGGGACCTATCTAGAACATTTATGTCATTCAGCGAACTAGGAAGCCCAAATAATGCATGTCATATCCAAAAATCTTGAGAAGCCACAGTTTCCAAAATGATTGTTTGTTCATGACAATGACCAATATACATACCTTGTCACGCGGTAGGATAATTTTTCTACTTCTAATGCATGCAATCAATACTCCCTAACATGCCGGGAAAGCCACGTTGCTCCCTCGTCTGTAGCAATCGAGCAATATTGATATTGTTTGGTGACTTCAGATAATGGTCATCAAACACTACAATAACCGCTTTCACAAACCTTCTTAGACTCTATATGACAGTGTTTTCTCCAATTCTAATGTATTCATCCATAGAATCTGTCGGTGTTCTGTACGCAAGAATTCTATAAGCAACTGTTATCTTTTGAAGGGATGACAAATCGAGAACTCCAACGGCATCTGTTGTTTGGATGAAGTATGGATCGTGTTGTTCAACTTCATTTACAATTCGGAGAAAAAGAAGACAACTCATTTGGAACCTCCTTCGAAAAAATCCTTCATATACACAAGGGGTAGCAAAATAGTCATGATAAGGTCTTTTATGCCTTCAACTATAACACGATTAAATATTCAGTGACCTAGAACGGAATCACGATATCTTCTTATCCGTCCCTGACTATACCATTCTGACCTTTTAATTGCAACATACAACATATCCAAGTTATCATTATCTTCTTCTTCAATATTGAGGATCTCTCCTAAAATATTATGATAACGATTCATATAGCTTGATGAATGAAAATATGAAAGGATAAATAGTTAAAGAGAAATGAGCTATTGAACTTAATGAGAGAATGTAATATAGATGGATGAAAACAGGAGAAAATGATCATATTTGTAGACAAATTATACTTTCTTGAATTTTTATTTTGGCGGTTAAATTTTTAAATTTGAATTTTAACGGTTGAATTTTGAAATTTAAATTTCGGCGAACAAAATTTGAAATTTAAAATTAGAATTTGAAATTTGAAAATTAAAATTTTTACTATAAAAATATATCCATTAAATTGCGATCGTTATGAAAACTATACCCGTTAAAAAATTACCATTAAATTTAATTATATTTTTTAATAAAAAATTATTAAAATATTAAAATGATACCCCATTTTAGCACCTACCATTGGAGCAGATTTATAATTCAGGGGTGCCAAAACATTGTTCAAGGTTGCAAAATAGCATTTGACACCCCAAAAATGGCAACACCCCTTGGAGTTGCTCTTAGAGCATCTCCAACAGGAGTTGCCATCAGGGGTGTCATCCCCATAATCGCTAAAATAGCACCCCAACTTCAAAAATTCGGACTCCAATAGGGGTGACATCAAAGTTGGCAAAATGGCATCTAGTATTTTAGGGTGACATATTTGGCAACTTTGAAGAGAGAATTGAGAGGTTGCAAAGTAGCCGTTGGTGGTTACTGTTCCTCTCAACGACTATATTCAACCCAAAAAATTCTATAAAAATACAGAGAGAGGAAAGGGGAAGGAGGCTTGCCTGAAAATTGATTTGTGTACTGCTCCGAGAAAATTGCTTCCCTGAACCCTTGCCTTTGATATCGAAAACTCTAGCTTCCCTAAATCCTTGCCCTTGGTGTACTGCTACCTAAACCCTTTGGTGTACTACTCCCTATCAATTCATTGGTGTATTATTCGAATAGCCCTGTTGCAATTGTAAGTTGCAGAGAGGCGCAGGGGAAAGGAAGGAAGGGGAAGAAGACAATCTGGGGAAGGGGAAGGGGAAGGGGTAGGAAGCGTTTTATTTAGGGGAAGGGGGAAGGCATCGTAATTTATAATTAAATATGCCCCCTGTTCTTGTTTTAATTTATAATTTATAATTTATGGAAAATTTATTTGTTTTAATTAAGGGTAATTTTATTTATTTTTTAATTGATTATTTTATGCTCATTCTTCAAATTGATTATAATTTTTTTTTTGTAGATGGATTTGTAATTTGACGGTTCTTTCACTGCTTTTTCTTATGAACGATATCGATTTATATGATAATGCTATACAGACCAATCCCACAGTATTGGCGCGAGTACAAAATGAAGTTGTTCCAAGAGTGAGAAAATCGCAATGGACAAAGAACTTCTCTTTAGAATAAAATAAATTAATTGTGTCTGCATGACTTAACACGAGTAAAGATGCAACTACTAGGACTGAACAACAAGGTAGTGTTTTTTGGCAAAAATATTGAATTACTTAGAACTTCGTAAAGGCAATCAAGAAGAGCGTTCACAATCTTCTATTAAAAGTCGTTGGACTGATATAAATACAAAATGCAGCAAATTTGTCGATTTTTATAGTCAAATCGAAAGACTGCGACAAAGTGGACACACCGAGCAGAATAATGTAATGATTAAGCTTTTAATTTAGACATTACTATGATTTGATATTTGAACTATTGACTGAATAATTTCATATGTTTTTCAGGTTGATGATGTAAAAGAAATGTTTGCCAAGATCATTGAAAGATCATTTCAATACGAGCATTGTTAGAATATATTGAAAATGGAGCGAAAATGGACTAATAATCTCAAAAGCAATAAGAGAGCAAAAACTCATTCAACTAGTAGTCCTGCTGAATCAACTCATGTTGAATCTTGCTATTCAATTCCATATTTAGGGGATGACACTAAACCCTCGTCCACTCCTAACCTCGATAGGCCATTGGGCAGAAAGGCTTCGAGAAAATAACTAAAAAGAAAGAGAAGCAAACCGATGTTGAAGCATCAATAGATCATCACCACTGGAATCAAAGAATGGAAGTGGAACGACAAAAAGTTGAACAACACGACAAAATTTATGCTCAACGGGAGATAGCATTGGAGTAACATCGTACATAGTTAGAAATTAAAGAAAGGTAGGTGCAAGAAATTGAAAGGCAGAATGAAATATAAAATAAAATGAAAATCATGGAAACTGACACTACTGGCATGGACCAAATTTCCGCAATATATTGGAATAACTTGAAAATAGAGATTATGAAAAAGCGGGGTTTTAATTTTTAGTCGTTATTTATTATGTTGCTATTATTTTTTAATTTGTAGTTATTATTTATTATGTTGCTATTATTTTTTAATATTTAATTATTATTTATTATGTTGCTATTATTTATGAAAAACTATATATTGAAAATGAAACCTGAAATTAAAATTGAAATTGGAATTGGAATTGAAAATACAACTTGAAATTGAAATTGAGAATATTATTAGTCGTCATGTCGTTCCCACAAATGCTCGATAAGATCTGACTGCAGTTGTAAATGACTTATAGTGTCCCTGATTTGACAATGGATTTGTATAAAGTCTTCCAATTCTGGTGTATACTCATGCGATACTTCTACAGGTGGATTTGCATGACTTCCATCAAAGTCATTGTTTCTAATATCTCCTTCATCCTCAATGACCATATTATGCATTATTATGCACGCTTTCATTATATCTGCAAGTGTTTTTTTATCCCAAAAGCATGTTGGTTCACGCACGATTGTAAAACGGGCTTGAAGTACCCCAAATGCCCGCTCTATATCTTTTCTTGCCGACTCTTGTACTTTAGCAAAATATTTTTTCTTCAAACCTTGTGGATAGAGAATTATTTTTACAAATGTCGATCAGTTTGAAAAAATATCATCAGTTAGATAATATCCCATTGTATAGTCATGACCATTAATTATATAGTTGACTAGAGGAGCATGACCATTTGCTAATAATGCAAAAACAGGGGACCTATCTAGAACATTTATGTCATCTAGTAAACCAAGAAACCCAAAGAATGTATGTCATATCCAAAGATCTTGAGAAGTCACAGTTTCCAAAATGATTGTTGGTTCGTGACAATGACCAGTATACATACCTTGCTACGCGATAGGACAATTTTTCTATTTTCAATGCATGCAATCAATACTCTCTAACATGCTGGGAAAGCCATGTTGTTCTCCCGTCTGTAGCAATCGAGCAATATCGATATTATTTAGTGACCTCAGATAATGGTCGTCAAACATTGCAATAATCGCTTTCACAAACCTTATTAGACTCTATATGGTAGTGTTTTTCTCCAATTCTAATGTATTCATCCACAGAATTTGTCGGTGTTCCGTAAGTAAAAATTCTATACGCAATTGTTATCTTTTGAAGAGATGACAAACCGAGAACTCCAACGACATCTGTTGTTTGGATGAAGTATGGATCGTGTTAGTCAACATCTTTTACAATTCGGAGAAAAAGAGGACGACTCATTCAGAACCTCCTTCGGAAAAAACTTTCATATACACAAGGGGTATCAAAATAGTCGTGGTAGAGTCTTTCTTGCCCTTTAACTCTACCACGATTAAATATTTTGTGGCTTGGAACGGAACCACGATATCTTTTTATTCGTCATTGACTAGACCTTTCTGACCTTCTGGTTATAGCATACAACATATCCAAGTCATCATTATCTTCTTCTTCAATATTGAAGATCTCTCCTAAAATATTAGGATAACGATTCATATAGTTTGATGAATGAAAATATGAAAGGATAAATAGTTAAAGAGAAATGAGATATTGAATTTATAGAAAGAATGTATTATAGATGGATGAAAACATGAGAAAAATGATCATATTTATAGACGAATTATACATTTTTGAATTTTTATTTTAGTGGTTAAATTTTTAAATTTGAATTTCAATGGTTGAATTTTGAAATTTGATTTTCGGCGGATAAAATTTGAAATTTAAAATTTGAATTTGAAATTTGAAATTTGAAATTTGAAAATTTAAATTCTTACTATAAAAATCTATCCTTTAAATTGCGATCGTTATGAAAACTATATCCGTTAAAATATAACCGTTAATTTTAATTATATTTTTTAATAAAAAATATTAAAATATTAAAATAACATCCCATTTTAGCACCTATCATTTGAGTATATTTATAATTTAGGAGTGCCAAAATACTGTTTAAGATTATAAAATGACATTTGACATCCCAAAAATGGTAACTCATTTATAAAATCAGATTAAAAATCAATCTTATCGTCAACTTATAGTTCAGGAGCTGAAAGAAAGAAAGTATGAAAGAAAGAATGAAAGAAAGAAAAATAGAAAAGCAAAAAATTTGGGAGGGAACAGAAGAATTAGAAATGGTTTGGGGCTGCTTTGCAAATTTGACAACATAAGGTCCCTTGTTCCATCCCCTTCTGCGGACAATATAAACAGGTGTAAGAATAGCTTTCTTTTGAAACCTCAGTGGAGTCGTGAGCGAATTTGGGGAGGGACACTGCAATCCGAGGCAAAGGCTTTTCAATTCTATTTCTAGCGTAATAATCATTCATCCCAAGCTATGGATCTAAACCCGGTAAGTTTGATCGACCACACTACGCCCTCTACAAAGACATACCCAACATGAATATTTGCATTTGTCATTTCGTGTACGTATCTAGTATTCGTACTTCATCAAAATTGGATTTGGGAATCGGAAAGCTAAGGGATCATTGTGATTATTATCATTATTGTAGATTTTGTTGGAATTTTGTTTATTCGTTTATGTGGTTTTGTACTGGGGTGATTATGAGTTTGTATGCTGCAGATCTGTGTGTGGAATTCGATTTAGGTTGGTATATGATTGATTTTCAGCCAAACTTGTGCTGTAAAATGGAAATTTTCTCGAGAGGGAGACTTGGATGTGTAGTCTATATGACCAATTATTTAGATGTATCGTAAGTAGAATCTAATTTTCTTTGTTTACTTTTCAGTTGGGATTTTGAAGATGTAATCGTACCCCCACTGTAGATATCTGTGGTTGTGATGTTACAAAAAATATAAAAGGATTTGAAACAAACCACGTTTAGAACAAATGCAGGCAAAGTTCCACAATTTGTTCCCAAAATTCGTGTTAAAAGCAAGAATAATAACACATGGGGATTGGGAATAAGTTGACCATTAGTGAAAAGGGTTATCGTAGGTAGGCTGATTGCTGGTATTAATTTAGGAACAACACTGCCACACTTATAAAAAGTTCATAAAATTTTGTTTATTGACCCAGTGTAGGTTGTTGAATCAGTGGGTCTCATTAGTTTTTTCCATTAAGACGTACTGATTCAACCATTCACATTTATTTGGTGAGCAATATTTGGTAAACTATTCAATACCCGCAGCATTACTCATTTAGGAAGTGCTTTGGTGTTGTAAAGTGTTGGTATGATTAGCTAGCGTATAGCACGACACAATCCACATGTTCGTCATTCCACACTTTTAAATCATCAACATATGGGAGGCTATATCCTATAATGTGTGATTGCTAGCAAACTAAGAGAGACTCATCAGTAAATTGTATTCAATTGAAGTTAATTAGGAGCACAGGTGGCTGAGTCCTGCTTTCAATTCAACTGGAGAAATAGTGCTACTACCTCATCTTTTGTAGTTTTCACTCGTTTTAATCCCTTTATGGCCAGTGTTTGTTCTGCATGCGATAGGCCCTAAACCTTCCAGTAAAGGGCAGCCCTAGACATTTCGGGGCTTAAAGTAAAAAAAATAAATGAGGTTTTTATTTTTATTTTTATTTTTAATATTAATAATAAATTATTTTAATTTTCTTTTTGAAATGCAAAAATATTAATTAAGTTTTTATATTCAAACTTTTGATATCATAGTTGAACTTGATGGTAAGAGAGAGAGAGAGAAAGGGTGGAGAGAATGATTTTAAAACTATGATAATAATTTTGAATTTGACTTTTTTGGGGATTTAGGCTTGATTTTTAGTAACTTTAGTGTTATTGTTAACTTTTTTTCTTTTGTTTTAAAAAAATTAAATTTTAGGGCCTTTTAATTTCATGGGTTGAATGGATAAGTTTAATTGACTCAAGTTAAAATATTGTTTGGGCTTAAATCTATGTTTTTTGTGGGGCCTATTTTTTATGGTTTCGGATTTTTGATTTGGGCTATCACTACACACCTAAAAATTATGAGGCCTTCTTCAAAGTGGGGCCTAAAGCCCAAGTTTTAGTAGCCTAATGATTGAGCCAGCCGAAGTCCTTTCTAGCCACAAGAAGTGTTCAAGATCACAAAGATTTTAAAGCTTATTGTATTCATTAAAAAATCTCCTATCTCCCTTCCATGGAAGGTGGTTTAAGTGATTGTAGAAAATGGTTACATCTGTACTACTAATTGAAAAATTGGTAAAAAGGGAATCTACTAATGGAGAAATTTAGAAAAGGAGGAAGAAGATCTAGGACTATGTTCCTTGGTAGTGTTGATATTGCTGGTTTTTATTGACATTTGCTCCTGGCATGTTGTTGTAATTCTAGGAGCATGGTTACTTGATAAATGCTTCTGTATCTACATTCATATCAAATACACTCTATATGCATCCCATGATAAAAACAAAAGTTTATAACTTTTTATATGTCTTTAATATAGATGAATACGTTCAAGACACCCTAGGGGATACGTTGGGAGCTTACTTTTGATTTTTAATTCTTAAAAACATGGGCACCAAAGTATTTCGTATGGGTATTTATCTGTTTAATCACAAATTATAGGGGTTTTGTTATGCAAAAATGAAAAATTGCAACTTGAAGAAAAGACCTCATCGATCAAACCTTGAATCATGCTTTCTCTTACTCCTCTCTATACACCGACAGTAGTCCTCCATCATGGTTAAGATGGCTCAAAAATTCGAACAACTCAAAGAAGTGATGAGCAACGTTGAAGAAGATGGGCCATCCCATCTTGCTTACAAAATCGTTCCCTAAAATCTATCAAATCTCTTTTCTCAACTTAGATCCATGATCTCGGAGATCAATCCACTGTCCCACTTCTTGTAGTCACCTTTGTTATTCTCTATCTACTCTCTATTTCTAAAACTTTCATAGTTTGAAAGTAGTTCTGGAAGACATGAGAATCTCTTTATTTGGTCACAAGTAGGGGACAAGAGAGGACAAAGTGAATGGAAGAAGGGAAATGATCACAAACACATGTGAATTGCTTGGCCTGGTCTTTGATGAGTTTTTTTGCCCATGTTAGGCATGTGTAGTGGCGGCATTGAACCAAGACTACCTTATCTTGTTGGTGGTTGATTCTAATGTTAAGCACCAGACACTCTTATCTTGACCGCAAGTGGTTTAACGGAAAGGCTTATTTCGCAAAATCCTATGGGCTTCCACGTAATCAAATTCACTCTATTTGTGTTGTCAAACTTAGTTGTTGCAGCCGTGGATGTTGAAAGCGTAACTGCACTTGATTTTGGCCAATGCAAGACTTATTTGTATGTTTTTTGATCTGTCTTCTTCGTATATTATGATAGTAAAAACATAAAAATATGTTTTATTATTAATGTATGTTGGCCATATCTGTATCTTAATTTTTAAGAGTTTGTTGTATTGTCGTGTTTGTATCGTATTGCACATGTATCTTGTACTTGTATCTATGCTTCATAAATGGATTTTTATGCTTCAACTAGCCAATAGACCCTTCTTTTGAACCACAAAAAATGGATATAGAAAGGGGAAAAGTATAAGTGCCAAGTGGGGAATTTTGCAATCTTTTAATTTTTTTGGCAATCTATTTTTGGAGCTTGTTTAATGTTGCTTTTAATTTTCTTAATTTTTTTTAAAAAATAGAGGTATACTATATTTAAGAATGCTATATTTTTGGATCAAAGTAGGAGGCTTGAATAGAGTATAGAACTACAACTTTGACTCTTTTTTCCCCAATTATGAGACTAGCCTTTAATTTTTGTTTACTTCTGTGTGCAGCATGCAGGGGAGAACTATGCCCACCCGCAATTATGCTTCTTTCATGTCCTCTTCAAGGTCTAATATATTTGATTGTGTTAACTCACAAGTTTTTCTTTGTAACTCCTTTTGGCTTTGTAATTAATAATGTGTTTCTTTCATTCGCAGGCTGCATCTTTGGCATTTTACATACTTTCTACTCTATTTGTGGATAGTTTTGTCATTATTTTTGTGGTCACTGTTCTTCTTGCTGCTCTTGATTTCTGGGTAGTCAAAAATGTGAGTGGGCGTATCTTAGTTGGTTTGAGGTGGTGGAATGAAATTAATGATGCTGGTGAGAGTGTGTGGAAATTTGAATGCCTTGACCAAGAGGTGGGTAGTTGTTTTCATGCATTCTTTATGTAGATCTCCTGATTTGAGCACATGATGAAGTTGTCTGTAATAATTCTAACTGTATATATAAAGTTTTTATTCTTGGCTTCAAATGTACCTCAGTGATTGAATGTCATGTATGTTTATCTTTTTTCTTGCTACAGTCATTGGCTCGGATGAACAAGAAAGACTCATGGCTATTCTGGTGGACCCTTTACCTTACTGTAAGTAAATACTGCCAAACTACAGTGTTACTGTCTGACAATGTCCTTAGTGTTCAACTTGAAAGAAAAAGTAGTACATAGATGAAAAAAATGAGGGAAGGAAATGCATCATAATATTGTACAAGTAGTTTTGAAAAGTAAGACTTTAAGTATTAAATGCTATTTCGAGGAGTGCTGACCACCAGACATATCAAAGTTTCGGGTACCGGCCTTGAGACTTTGTACATCAGAAGGATTTCACAACTTGGTTCTGGGAGTTTTGACATGTTTTTACCAGGCTAAATCCTTCATGTTTAAAAGATCGACTTTTGTATAAATTGAAACTTGGGTTGTTTGTATGCATCTGAGTTGTTGTCCTTTCTTCTGTAGGCGGTTGCATGGATCTTCCTCGCGATATTCTCTCTCATAAGGTTTCAAGCTGATTATCTCCTGGTTGTAGGTGTTTGTCTGACCCTTAGCATTGCAAATATTGTTGGCTTTACTAGATGCCGCAAAGGTGAGCAGACTATCAGTTTATCAGAATTCAGCTGCATTCTAATTCCCTCAAATAATTACGATGACACTCGATCAATAAGATTTTCCATATTTATGTTTCTATCTGGTCTTATTTGGAGTTTCTCCTTCAAAGTTAGATAATATTCTCAAAGGGGTGAATTACAAAAACCTATTGTCCCCTCTAAATTTGCTGAAATGGTATGCTTTTAGTAATTATTTTTAGAATAACCAATATGATATTTTTAGTTTTCTTGTTAACATTGTGGGGAGAGAGTTAGTTAGGGATTTGTAGGGTCTCAGGTTTATTAGCCATGCTGAAAATTTCCATTATGCTGTTCTGTTATGTTACATTAACATTGTGGAGAAAATCAATGGTTCGAGAATGAGTTCAGGCATTAATTGGCAGATCACGCATACACAAGTAACCTTTTTTTGCCAATTTTAACTTGGAAGCAGTTTTTTAGTCATTTGTAATAATAGTGTGGGCATACTGAAGAGTATGATCACCTTATAGGTCATTGGACTACCTATGCCCTGTGTTTTTGTAGTTGATTATAAAAGCCCCTGCTCCAACATTGAAATTCCTAAGTTTAAGTAAATGGGTACGTTACACTTATTAATAGGGAAACTATTTTTATAGTGGGTGTCCAAAAAATGTTTTATTGTAGATTTATATGACAGTATAGATGAGTTCCCATTTATTGCTTTCTTGAATTGCTTGCATCATCTGAGAAGCATCCTAATGCTGAAATCAAATCTGTTCCCTTTCTCTCATATAGCCTAATGATCTAGCAGAGGCAAAGGTGACACAATTGAGGCTACCATAACTCCAATATTATGGATCTTTTATTCATTGAACAGCTAGGATCACCTCCTGTTGCTTTGGGATTCTATTTTGGCCCGATTAACCATTGAATGCTTGCTACGTAGTACATGCCAACCAAAGAAAAATTAAAATTCCAGGATATGATTTGAAGATATGAAGTGATAAACCTTACCAATTTTATTCCTCGTTAATGTAACTATTATGTTTGAGAAATACCCGTTTCACTTGGTTTGGATTCTTTGGAGTGGGGGTTTCTTTAAGCAAATTCAAATACCCAATCGAAATGAAGTCACTTTTTTTTGTGTTTTGTATGCCGTTTGAATGTGTAAACCATCCTATTTTTTTTTTTTTATCAAGTGTAAACCATCCTATAACTTTGGGTAAAATAGAATATTCCTAAAAATTACTGATGTTTTATCTATTTAAATAAGTTTGCCTCTTGAATTCTGGAAAACTTGAAACTAATGAAATTTTAGCTTTCTAAATTGCCTATTGAATTCTGTAAAATTGGTAAATTTAGTTTCATTTGCTATTGGAAAGCGAATTGAACAAATTTTTTATTGGATAATGGATATGATTATGCTAACAGAAAAAAATAGTAACATGCTGCCTTTCTAAACTACTCTCATCTTTTTTCTTCTCTTCATTATTTTCCTTTCTTGTGCTTCTACTATATTATGTAATTAAGATGATCATTTTGTTAGTGCAGCTTCAAACATTTTTCTGTCATTATTGTTCTTCTACAACTGCTATATCTTGTAATGCATAATTTCATTTATTGGTCTTGTAAGGTTTCTAAGATAATAATATATGGAAAAACATCTTGCTTTTATTCGGGATTGTTGTTCCCAGTAAAAAACATTTCGCTCTCTTTTCAGATGCTAAGAAGCAGCTTCAAGCATTTGCGACCCAGACTCTAGCATCTCGAGTTTCATCCACAATACAGTCGGCCTTTACTGTTATTTGAATTATTCGTACGGAAGATGGGAATTGAAAATATGCATGTGAGAGACCTAGAGAACTGTTGACGTTAACGGTACAGACAACTCTACTGGAAGTTGTAAATAGGGATATTTGGTTAATGGTAAAAACTTCTGCAGAGTATATGCCCCCTACAATATGTTGAATTTCTCTTGGTTTGCACATGTCAAAACTAACAGAGAATTTGGAGAGTTCCTCTTTTTTTCAGAAACTTAATTGATGGCCTTGAACCCATTTTGTTCTATTTCTTCGTAACATTGTGACATCGATCTCGCAGTTGATAAAATTTGAGACTCATGAATGTGCTCCATTTTCATATCCAACTATGCTGTGTAACAAAGTATCCGACTGAGCTGGTCCAGCCCGTGAACTAATGTTTTACTATGTTACCGTGATAGATTTCGTATAAGTTATGATAGACTAGAAAATAAGTTAGAAATCAAGATACTTGAATAAAAAAAATTTGGAAATCACAATACCAAGGAATTGTTTCACCTGTGAGCTTAGCTTGTGGTTGTCTGCAACAAGTATGACTTACGCAATACAATAATGGTATTGTTGCTATTGTATTTGTGGTGGATTCCATCCAATGTCCATTATCAATCCAATGGTAGCAACGGGTTTGGTCCTTGTCCAAGTAATATTTCTCTATGCAATAACTGCCAAAGCTATTGATGTACCAACTCTGCTTTTGCTTAATTTTCTTGGGCAAATTGGTTGAGTTGTTAAACCCTCTCCTGGTTTACAGGGGCAACGAAAGAAGCAGAAGGGGCAGTGAGGGTGCAATAATTGTCTATGCAATGTAAGTTAGGCAATGAAACATTAAGAGGACAAATGATAATACAAAACAATCAATCTTTTAACTTGTATTGAATGGAGCTACAACAACAAAATTGTCAAACGATGAACGACAGAGTCATGGTAGAACTTTGACAAAAATGAATGGAAAGAACATTATGATGAACTCGCCACCTTGTTTACTCTAAACGAATCCATAACTCGCCGAAGATCACTTTCCTCTTCGACAAATACCTTTTCAGGTGTCTGTAGTCTTAGTTCATATAGCTGGTTGTTTTCTACTCCAAGAACTGAAAGGTAACGCCGATCCCATTCGAGACGGACTACTCTGTCTTGGGGCATAACAGCCAATTCATTGTTGGTTGCATATGACTTTATGTTTACCTAACAAAACAATGGAATACAAATCAGCAGAATATAACTGCATCAAGGGATTTTATTCAGTAATGCAGTTAAAGGAATAGAGATTGAAATGAGTAAGTCTCTGAAAACTACAAGAAATGATCAGAAATATATTGCAGAAACTTGTTCAGTAGGCTAACTACACATCTGAATCATCTCATATTATTATTATGCACTGCATAAATTACATGATCCTCGGTAATTCCTCTCCAGAACTGATCAGAAACTACCTAAAACAAACTTCTCCAAGTATTATTACCCACTAAGCGGAAGTGAACCTATATTTTAGATGTATGACTTAAGTAAGCACAGCCAATCAGTCATATGCTAGTTCTGACCGTCTATAAATTCTATAATGCATGCAATGCAGTTGACACTTTCAACATCACACCGACCCTACCTCAACTTGATAATACATCCTGCCATCATCACCTACTCTTGAAGATGTAGAAAGGATTTTAGATTCACGCTTGACACCAAGTCTTGTAGACATAAACTCTGTCAAACACTGCCTAAGTACTTTCTCTCCAGCTTCCTGGGGCGGACCCAAATCTTCTATGCTCTTGTACCTCGAGGATGAAGGAGAGGATATCTCTACCGAAAGATTTTCATCAAGAACAAAAGGGTCTCTGAAGAATATGTCTGCTCCAGCACCCCGGACTTGAATCCAGTTTTGAGGGTACTGGAATGAATATCCATCAAAAGTGTCAATATACTCCCGGAACACAACAGATTGTTGAGCAAATGCAACGTTGTGCAGATCAGCTTTTGAGAAGATGTAACTTGAAAAGATCAATGCCACAGCATTCCTCCTTGAAACTTCAAAAGCTTTAATCTGATTAAACATTATGAAGCTGTATTGTGAGAATCTATTGCATATAGCTTATGGTTATAAAACATTTGCAGATCAAGGAAAAGGACATAGTGCCTTTTTTGTTAGACTGATGCATGCAACATATTAGTGCATGGAGCATGACTTTCGTACTCACTTCAAATAGAAATAGGAATCAGCAAAACATAACATCCAGTTGCAATAAATGTACTATAAATGTATTCCATTTGCCAGAGAGAGGACTATCTGAGTACAATAACTGGAAGCCCACAAGTGACGACCTTCCTTCTCTTTTTTTGGTTTTGGTGGAAAGAAAGGGAGGAATAAAAAGGGAATTTTCCAACCTGAAATCCAGCTAGCTATGCTATACAAAGGGACATAGCCCTTCTCTACCCATAAACCCCTCCCAACCTGGATCTAAAAATTCTAGTGCGACTACTAAAGGTTTACAACTTAAACAACAAGTTCTAATGAAGTTCTCAATTGAATTTAGATATGTTCAGGAACTTAGCAACACTTCAAAACAGTGTTCCATATCCAGTTATCACAACTAACAAGAAAACATGCAGTTCATCCTAATGAAAAACTGAGTTCCATATAATTCATTGAAGAAAGTGTGTGCACAGATATGATCAAAGAAAATTGTGAAGCATTGAACGACAACAAAATCAGTTATTGTCATCCAGAAAGGGTATCTTTCAATTCGTCAGCTTAACTCCACACATTAAACCAAATGCCTAATAGTGATTGAAATCAAATCAAATTCCTGCTAGGGAAGCCAATCGAAGTCCCAAAGACCTTTCTCGATTATTTTGCACAACTTGACTCCAAGAAACTTTCATATCCAAAATTTAAGTCCAAAATCTTTCGAACGCTTCTGTTTCCGACAAATATTTCTTTCGTGATAGCTCCAATATCCATATTTCCCCAACAACCCACATAATTTCTTTAGTGGTGCTACAAATGGAAGATGCAGGAAAAGCAAAGGTACAAAAGATAAGTGAAAGTGGAAAGTTTAAGAAAAAAAACTTTGAAAAAATGCGAAAAAATATTAGTTAAGTGGATAGCTACCCACACACAGATATTATACATCTGTTTACCTTTACCTTATCTGATATTATAATGTAAAATTTGAGCTTACATTGCATTTCTAATTGGTCTGCAAAGATAGAATGACATTTTCAGACTAAGACTTGTTGAAACCATTGAAATTTTGGAAGACTCACCGTTTGTATTTTGCAAGAAATTGAAGGGCCACGGCTTGAATTGGCAACTGAAGTGCGCCGACCAGACGGAATGGGAAGTTCCGGCGAAGAAAACGGCGTCGCACGACGCCTTAACGAGGATGGTAGAGTAGAAGAAGGGAGAGAAGGAAGTGGAATTGATTCAAGGACAGTGGTCATGATCAAAGTGGAGCTAAGAGATATGGATTTTAGAAGATGGGTTTGAAGTGGATGTTGATAAATCGTACGAATTGGATTTTTTATTTTATTTTTGGGTTAATTATACGTTACATTACAAAAGATTGTTCAAATATTAATTTATACTCTTAAAAATAAAAAAATTTTAATTTATACACTCAAAAATAGAAATTTATATTAATATGCACCTAAAATTAACAGCCGTCAATTAGATGTCTAAAACTAAACAAATAACTTACAGCTAAATCTCCTCATGTTTGTCACTTAATCATTTAGATCTTTTTACATTTAAAATATCACTCCTACATCTCTTGACGTTTGTGCATATCTAACACATAACTCTTTGTCGTTGATATCTATTAATATAACAGTTAAAAAATAAAATAAAAAAATTATAATTTCATATTACCATTTATTTTGTAGACTCATTATACTTTAAAGTTTAAAATCAAACTAACTATTTGAATATTCAATATAATGTAGGTATTTGTATGATGTTCTTTATATCCAATACAATATATCACTTAAACAGAATTATTCAAATGCCCAATTGGAAGAATATTTTTAGTTATATTTAAATTCTCAAAGGATATAAGTGTAATATTTAAATGTAAATGGTCTAAATGATTAAATGATTAATATGAGAGAGTTTAAATGTAATTTATCTATTTAGTTTTAAACGGTAAACTAACGGCTGTTAGTTTAAGGTCGATACGAATTTTTATTTTTGAGAGTACAAATTAAGATTTTTGATCTTTAAAAATATAAATTGAAATTCGAACAATCTTTCAGGGTACAATTTGAAATTAACCCTTTATTTTTAACAGGTAAATACACGCTCTTGAACATGTTGTCTGATGTTAATTGGTTGAATTGTTGTGTGACATGTCTGTTACAATATGTTTAGGTTCTGTGGGTGTGGTGAAGTTATATAATGCCCGGGGAAAAGATTAACATTCTTTTAAGCTGAAGTTATCATCTTTGGCAGAAAAATATTGAATGCAATGGTGATCACATCATTAATTTCACGTAATATCACAAATACGAAATATATTTAGTGGACTTTATTGTTTTAATAACTATCAATAACCACTTTATCTAATAGCTATAATGTTTGAATTGTGGGGTTTATTAATTTTATGTTATTTTATAATTGATTGATAATAGCACGTAATATTGATAACATAATATTACCGTTACACCTAATATTTACTCCATTTTTGGAGGTGATGTTATAATTATTTGAGATTATTAAAAGTTTTTACTTTTCAATGTGAGGTTACAACCATTTCAGACAACATTACAATCTTTTAAGTTAAAGTTACCACCCTTTTAGTGATGAGGTTATAATATATTGAGATAAAGTTACTACCCTTAAGAGGTTTGGTTACAATCTTTTAAGGTTCGGTTACAATCATTTCATGTAAATTTATCACCAATAAAGTCGATGTTACAACCATTTAATTTAAAGTAACCACATTTGGAGGTAAAATACTATAGTTAAGGTAAAATTACCACCTCTAAATTACAACATCTAGAGCTAAGATTACACTTCTCGATGTGAGGTTATATTCTCTATAGATAAGGTCATTGATGATGCACAAATCAACTTTTGCACAAAATCAATAGTCAAGAATGTGAACGGGGGCAATCAATGAGCAATTAACAAGTATTTAATGACAATTAAGAGCTAAAAATGGTAAATGGGCAATCAACACAAAGGATTATAGTGGTTTGGTTTGGGTGACTTACTCCATTCTCGAGAACGGCAACGGTGGCCGAAAATCTTTATTGATTAATAGTGTAACCAGGAGTATTACAATGCTTTAGGAGAGGGAGATAAATGGTGTGTATAAGGGGAGGTGTAGAGGTTTCGGAGGCGTGCCCTCAATACTGAGAGGGCGTTCATTATATAGTTAGGGCAAGACGGTGACGTGAGTGAGAGGTCTTCCACTATTTTGGTAAGTACAATCTTAATAGGATTAGATCTTTGTATCCCGATATTTTTTCCCTCGTGTTCCTATTCCATCGGAGGATGATCCTGAGTTGGACTGGGCTTAACCCTGAGTTTGGACTGGCATTGGAGTGGGCAGGACTTGAGTTGGAGTGGCCAGGAGAAGGGAGTGAAGGAGGAACGAGGAGGGCCAACCCTGGGCGGCGCCTTGGGGATGACTTGGGTGACGCCCTTTATTGGGTGGTGCCTTCTTGGGTGCTTCCTTTCCATTTGATTCCTTCTTGATTTGTGGACAAGTCTAACTCCCTTTTCTCACTATTCAACACCCATAACACCATCCTCACTATTCAATACATATCTTCACTATTCAACTCCATTTTCACTATTCAACTCCATTTTCACCATTCAACTCCATTTTAGACTCCGTGATTTGGACTCCTTTTGATGGGTGAACTCAACTTTGATTGGGCTTTCTTGGTTTATATTAATTGGGCCTAGCCCAATTAATTTTGGGCTCATCATTTGCCCCCATGCCCCAAGCCTCTGACTTTTTTGCAAAAGGAAGGGGTTGTGGGCATGTGCTTTGTCTTCATCTGGGTGAGTCGAAATTTTTCTTGTTTCCCGCAATATCTTTTCATCCTCAGGGACTCGTTGAATTTTTCTTTTTTTTTTTGCACTACTTCTTTGTCTATAAATAGAGGTTACTGTTCACCTCATCTTCCTCCATTTCTTACAGTTCATCACACTATCCAACCCTATTTCCACTGTTCATCACTGTGGAGTATATGGTTCAACACCTTTTCTCACTATTTAACACAACTTTTCATTATTCAACCCCTTTTTTTACTATTCAATACAAATTTTCATTATTCAACCTCTTTTTACTATTCAACATCCTTTTTCTTTTTCAACACTCATGAAAACTAGGGGCTCAAAAATTTGTGAAGTGGAGCAAAGAAAAGGTCGTGGCCTTGATCTCATAGGTGGCGCCCATGAGGGTGACACGATGGGGCAGCGCCCATGCTAGTGCTTATTTAGAGGGCGGCGCCCATGCCTTTATTTTTGCACCCGACACCCCTTGTTTATTTGTTGATGGCGCCCAAGTCTTGGACTATGGAATAGAGGAGCAAAGAGAAGGTGATAGCGGTAGCGCCCATGCCTCAGGTGGCGCTGGGCGTGACGCAGACAGAGGAGTTCGTGGCTTTGGCAAAGAACGAAAAGGAGGAGAGGCACTGGGGGCCCCATGGGAGGTGCCCATGCCCTGGGTAGCACCAAGGACTTGAGTGACCCCTTTGGACCTTGGTCACTTGGGTACTCTTCTTCGTGACGGTCTTCATGAGGTTCCGACAAGAGGCAAGAGGCCCTTTGGAATTCTTGGTGCTCAATTGGGTACGAACAAGGAGGCTTCCGTGGAGGGAGGTGCCAGTGCTTTGAGTGATGACAGAAGATTGAGCAGATGCCTTGGGCGACACCAGAAAGCCTTGGGTGACGTCAAGAGGTTAGCAGGAGGCCTCGTGTGCTGATGTGTTTGGGCGACGCCTTGAGTCTTATTATGGGCGACGCCTCTTTGGTGCTTTTAGGGTGGTGTCTTTCCCTCTTCCTAGGTGGGCAAGGTTTGATGCCTCTAGTGCTTCTTGGTTAAGGTTCGATGGTTAGGTTGCTTCCCAAAAATGAGATCCGGTAGTGCCCCCACTCTTTCTTAAATTGTGACTTATGTGTGTACCAAAGCTAGCCCTAGTTTTGTTGTAGGAGTTAAGACTCCTGTGTGGTCTTCTATGGGGATTGTAGCTCCACATAGCTCCACATACCTGTCTTGCTTTGACTTGACTTTGGAGGTCTGTGACCTTTGGGATATCAGAGAGGTAGACATGGGGGCTGTTGAAGAGCAAGTAGGGCTTAGGTAGCAAGCATGAGAGGATGCCGTGAAACAAGTAGGGCTCAGGTGGCAGGCACAAGAGGATGTCATGGAGCAGTAGGGCTCAGGTGGCAGGCACGAGAGGATGTTACGGAGCAGTAGGGCTCAAGTGACAGGCACGAGAGGATGTTGCGGAGCAAATAGGGCATGGGTGGCAAGCACGAGAGGATGCCATAGAGCAGTGGGGCTCGGCGGCAGGCACGAGAGGATACCATGGAGCAAGTAGGGCTTAAGCAGCAGGCACGAGAGGATGCCGCTGAGCAATTGAGGCTATCGCACGAGAGGGCTGGCCATCTAGAGGTTGACCTTTGAGTGGCACATGAGATAGCTACTAGGACAGAGACTTATTCTATGGAGATGAGGAGAGGTGCTGACGAGCTGAGGCTTATTCCATTGAGATGGAGATGAGGAGCTGGGCGCTTGAGGTGCTGGACGCTTGGTGAGAGAGGGCGAGACCCATCGTCTAGGCATCATGGGAGGCTTCTAAGGTAGAGAGCTCGTCTAACGGCATCATAGGGGCGCCAAGGTGGAGAAGATGAGATCCCTCGTTTGGGCGCCTGGTGATGGGTGTCTGGTGTTGGGTGCCTGAGGCTGGGCGCCTTTTGTCTTTTTGTCTACCTTTTGGTAAGTCATAAGCTATTTGAAATGAAAGCAAGAAAATTATGAACAAAATAATCTTTGTAAAATTTATTTCATAAAATAATGAATAACAAAATAAATCAACTTAAATCATAAAAGATAGATGAAATCTTCAAGCGTTCGATGTCCCATAGGTGGGCAAATGTTTCCCTGATAGAGTTGGAGTCATATCCTCTTCCTGGCCCTTAGGAGATCATTTGGATTTCTTTGAGGGGTTGCTGACGTTCTCTGTCATCCTGGTCCCGGCCAGGTGGCAGAGCTTGTCCTTTGCCAGCAACGTACTGTCTTAACTGACCATGCTGTATAAGTTCCTCGATCTGCCTCTTGAGCTCATAGCAGTCATCAGTGTCATGGCCATGGTCGCGGTGGAAGCGACAGTACCTACTGTGATTTCTACGATTTGGGGCGAACTTCATTTTTCCAAGCCAACAGAGCGTGGGGTCATCCTGTATCTGAAATAGAATGTGCTCCACTGAGGTGTTGAGTGGCTTGAAAGACTGTCATTCTCTTGGGGGGTACGGACCAAGATGGTCCTTGACAGAGACTTTTTCAGTTCTCTTTCTCTTGTTCTCCGCCTCCCACCTATCTTCGCAAGCGTCCCTCCTTTTCTCGACCCTATGGGAGGACTCACCTTGTCTAGCCTTGGTGACATTATCAGCATTCATGTATTTCTATGCCCTAGATAGCAGCTCAAGTATGCTGGAGGGCGGTTTCTTAAATACAGAGAACATGAAACTGGAGGTGCGTAGACTAGTGATAAAGGCAGCCAAGGCTACCTTATTATCTGGCTCCTCGATTTGGAGCACCTCCTTATTGAAATGGGCAAGGTAGTCTCTGAGGCTTTCATCCCTGTTATGTTTGATTATGAGCAGGTGGGTCATTGGTTTTTGATATCTGCGTTCACCAATGAAATGGAAGATGAAGGATCTACTGAGTTGTGCAAAAAAAAAACGGATGGAGGAGGGTCTGATCTTTGAGAACCACTGGTGGGCAGACCCTTTCAAGGTGGTAGGGAAGCTCTACATATAATCTCCTCAGGCACGTTGTGGAGTTGCATGAGGATTTATATGTGTCAAGATGGTCGAGGGGTCTTTTGTGCCATCGAAGATCTCGATAGTGGGCATCTTGAATTTCGAAGGCAGAGGGTAATTGGTAATATCAGCAATAAAAGGCGTATCAGTGCGTCTTATCAAGTAGTCCACGGTTTCAGGTGCTTGTGCCTTGATGGCATTGAGGGCATCACCAAGTTGGTTTTGCACCTCCCTAATCTTCTCGTCCTAATGATTGGGGACATCCTCAGTCTGGTGATGGTACTGGCTTTCATGGTCTCCATATTGGCTTCCTCTGTCTTCGTTCTCCTTTACTGGTTCATGAGAAGGAAAAACTCGTGAACTTCTTGCGTGCTGAGGAGGGACTGCTGGGTGAGGGGCGCCCAGACGAGGCCTTGGAGTGTTCTGGCAAGGGCCTCATGGTGGGGGGCTGCCTGGCACCCAGAAAGGACAGGTCGTTGCTCTTCTCATGTTGGAGGGAGTGGAGTTCCTCCCACAGTGTGAAGGGTGATGCCCCCTTCGGCAAGCATGAGTTGGACGATCTGCTGGTTTTGGCTCACCAGCAGCTGCATGGTTTGGAGGAGTTGTTACTGTTGTTCGGCGAGAGTCGCAGTAGTAGATGGTTTAGACGGTGCTAGGGGAGGTAGAACGTCCTCCCAGTGAGCCAGGTTATTGTCTACCGGCTGTTGGCTCATTGATCAGGTAGTAATCGTCATGGATTGAAATAGAGGGTAGAAAACTAGTCGTTTCTCACAGAAGATGTCAAATTGATGATACACAAATCGACTTTTGAGTAAAATCAATAGTCAAGAATGTGAACGGGGGTAATCAATGAGCAGTTAACAAGTATTTAATGACAATTAAGAGCTAAAAATGGTAAATGGGCAATCAACACAAAAGATTATAGTGGTTCGGTCTGGGTGACCTACTCCACTCTCGAGAACAGCAGCGGTGGCCGGAGATCTATATTGATTAATAGTGTAACTAGGAGAATATACTCCAGGAGTATTATAATGCTTTAGGAGAGGGAGAGAGATGGTGTGTATAAGGGGAGGTGTAGAGGTTTCGAAGACATGCCCTCAATACTGAGAGGGAGTTCATTATATAGTTAGGGTAAGGCGGTGACGTGAGTGAGGGGTCTTCTACTATTTTGGTAAGTACAATCTTAGTAGGATTAGATCTTCATATCCCGATATTCTTTCCCTCGTGTTCCTATTCCATCGAAGGATGATCCTGAGTCGGACTAGGCTTGATCCTGATTCTGGACTGGCATTGGAGTGGGTTGGACTTGAGTTGGAGTGGCCAGGAGAAGGGAGTGAAAGAGGAACGAGGAGAGCCAGCACTGGGCGGTGCCTTGGGGATGACTTGGGCGACGCCCTCTAATGCTTTGGGCGGCGCCTTCTTGGGTGCTTCCTTTCCATTTGATTCCTTCTTGATTTGTGGACAAGTCTAACTCTCTTTCTCACTATTCAACACCCATAACACCATCCTCACTATTCAACACCTATTTTGACTATTCAACTTCATTTTCACTATTCAACACCTATAACACCATCCTCACTATTCAACTCCATTTTCACTATTCAACTCCTTTTAGGCTCCGGTGATTTGGACTCCTTTTGATGGGTGAACCCAACTTTAATTGGGCTTTCTCGGTTTATATTAATTGGGCCTAGCCCAATTAATTTTGGGCTCATCAGTTACAACTCTTTAAGATAAAGTTATTACTTGTGAAGGGGTTTCTATAACCATTTGAGGTTACTACATCAAGAGATGAGGTGAGGTTACTGTCATTTAAGATAAAATTATCACATTTGGAGGTTATGTTACAACTATTGGAGGTTACCTCCAGTCTGTTTCTGATCTATCCTAAAGTGAAGGATCGATTGCAAATGTTTGCGATAGATTTTAGCATTGTGGCATAATGTTGAGGACCGATCAGTTATATTACAACCGATCCTTAATATTGTGGACTTTATTATTTTTATTAACCTAAATTGTGTTGTAATTTCACCTCCATTTAGGAAATTAACCTTACAGAGAGTTTGGGATCGATCACAAATAGTTACTTGCTTGTAAGGTATGGTTACAACTATTTGAGACAACGCTACTCTCTTTTGAGGTAAAGTTACCACCATTGCATATAAGATTTACACCTATTAAAGGGTAAATTCTACCTTGTGAACTAAAGTTACCATGATTTTAGGTAGGGTTACCACCATTTCAGGTTGGTTGTCCACCAGTGAAGTTAAAGTTACAAACATTTTAGCTAAGGTTACATCTATTTTAGTCAACGTTACTATCTTCTGATGTAGAGTTACCATCATTTTAGGAGAGATTACCATTTTAGATAAAGTTACCATCATTTTAGGCAAGGTTACCATCTCAGATAATTGGTTAAGTTACCACCACTCAAGCTAAGGTTACAATATTCCAGGCAAGGATATTAGTGTTGAGGCAAAGTCACTCATCTTTGAGTTCATTTCAAGTGAGGTTACAAATATTTGAGGCTAAGTTACTACCTTGTGAGGGAGATAACGTTACCACCATTGCAGGCATGATTACAACTATTTGAGGGTAAGTTACTATTGGCCCAAATGCAACTTGGGGGGTGAATTATGTTTCTAATTTCTAAATTCTCTTTTAAAAACAATTTTACTATTTGTAAAATTGCTTACTAAATTATAAATGAGACTTCAAGCTATATGCAATGTGTGATGATGTATAGCAAACAAACAAAGAGAGTAAAGAGAATGAATGCAAACGCAATTTATAGATGTTCAGCTCCAACCAACTTGGCCTACGTCCTCTATTTGACCTCTCATTTGAGCTTCTTTTCACTAGCTTGATTCTCTTCAATAGGTAAGGAAGTCAAACCATTACAATCTTTACCTTGAAGCTCTAGGTTTGACACCTAGAGATGGATCTAAAATGATTTGTTTTAGAGGGTGATCATGAAATTTTTTGTATTCTTTGTGAAGTTTTTGAGATGATGTTTCTTCTTGTCTATCATTTTGGGGCTCATCTACATTAATTTGTTCACATTTGAAATTTAAATCTATCTCATCATCATCATCTATGTTTTTTACTAAAACGGGATCCGATTAATCAAACACTACATGCATGGATTCTTCTACTATATGAGTTCTTTTGTTGAAGACTCTATAGACTTTACTATGAATTGAGTACCCAAAGAAGATGACTTCATCCAATTTTGCATCAAACTTTCCTAAGTGATCTTTTGTATTTAAAACAAAGCATTTGCATCCAAATACTTAAAAGTAGCCAATTTTAGGTTTTCTATAATTCCACAATTCATAGGGGTCTTTTTAATTAGTGGCCTAATAAGAGCACTATTTAAAATATAGCATGAACAATTTACGGTTTTTCCCCAAAGTACTTGAGCATTTATATTCAGTTAACACTGTTCTACTCGTTTCAATTATGGTTCTATTTTTCCTTTTAACTATTTTTGTGGGGGTGTTCTAGGTGCCAAAAATTCATGTCCATAACCTTTGTCTGAGCAAAATTACTCAAATCTATGTTGATCAAATTCTCCACCATGATCACTCCTAACATGGTAATTAGATAGTTTTTTTCAATTTGAACTCTTTTACAATATTTTTTGAAGGTTTCTAAGGCATCATCCTTATATCTTAAACAATATACCAAGAATATCCAGTTTAGTAATTTACAGTCATAAAGCCATAGTTTTTTTCTCCAATGCTAATTACATTTGATGGTCCAAACAAATCTATATGAATTAACTCTAAAGGACTAAAAGTTGAGATTATTAGACTCAAATGAACTCATATATTATTTTCCTAATTGTCAAGGTTGACATATTTTATTTTTTTTTAAACTTGATCTTAGGTAAGTCGACTATTAAGTCTTTTTTAATAAGTTCAAATAATGTGTCCGTGCTACCATATCTTAATCTCCTGCCTATATCATACCTAAAGCTCAATTTTAACTATGAATAAGTATTTAAAATTTTGGTCAAATAAGACATCTAGATCTACAACATATACATTTTTTACTCTCTTAGCTACAAATAATGTATAATTATCAGTCATGTTTTCTACATTGTAAGTATTAGCCTGAAAAATAACTCTATATTTTTTGTTACACAATTGACTAGTACTTAGTAAGTTTTGTTTCAAGTCATTCACTAATAGCACATTCTCAAATTCAAGTGAGGACTTCTTACCCACATTTCAAATACCCAAAATCTTTCCTTTGGCATTGTCTCAAAAGGTAACAAATCCACCAACTTGCTTTGATAGTTGAAGAAACTTGGTAATATCACCAGTTATGCGTTTTGAGAATCCACTATTAAGGAACCATTTGTTGGTTTTGTGGGTGGACTCGAAACATACCTACACAAGCAAATCATGAGTTGGAATTTAGTACTCATTTTGCTTTGGGTCCTTGATAGTTATTGTATAACTTATGCATAAGGTATTTTGATGTGATCTCCTAACAAAGCAATTGTATGCAAAATGCCCTACTTTACGATAATAATAGCATGTTCTGAATGAGGTGTTTGATTTTGACTCTTTCACAAAGAAGCTTTTATAATTATTTTACTTTTGGTCATTATTGAAACATAACTCGGATTGACTTTCCAACCAATTATGAGTCATGAGATTCATTTTTCAATGAAGCATTTTGAATTTTCTACTTCTCATTTTTCATTTTCAAAACATCATGTTCATTTGACAAAATTTTTCTTATTAAGATCATTATGTCTCTTGGCGAGGCTAAGCAGATCATTATGCAATTCATTCATGACATCACACATATCACTATAAGGTAGTTCCTTATGTTCATTTGATAAAGATTATAGTTTATCACTGTCTTCCAATAGATTTATTACTTGCTTCTTGTCTTCATTGTTGGAGTCGTCATTATTATTATCACTCAAAGTTGCTCTCATTGTAGTTTCCTTTTTCTTCTTGTTTGATTTCTTCAACAATGGAACATCTCTCTGGTCTAGGCAAAACATAAAAGCCATAATAAGGTGGAAGGTGGTTGGATAGTATGATCGGAAAGAAGAAACCTGCTAGGAAGGGAGGCTAAAGGCTGGAGTTGTATGATTATGGTGGAGTCTAAGGTTAGGGTTAGGGTTAGGGTTTGACTCTAATACCAACTTGGAATATTTGTGAGTGAAAAAAGATATCCAAACTAAGAATAGAGTCCCATATATATAGCCAAATAATAATATAAGTGATCTGAACATCTCTCTAGTCTAGACAAAATATAAAAGTCATAGTAAGGATAAAAAAGGGAAAAGAGACCCTAATAATTTAGACTCTAACTCCAACAGAAGTTATGAACCTATTGCTAAAATACACTTTATAATACTGCAGTCTGTACTGGAAAAATATTTATTACAAAAAACCTCAATTCTATTGTTGAGGGAAAATCATTTGTTTGCAGAACATGCACCGCATACCACATGATTGACATTGGTAAGCCCGATATCTTTCCTTGATCGACTTCGCAAGAAATCTAGATGGAGGACATGATTATGTTCGATGCCCACCACACATAGATACCAATGTTTGCATTCATCATTTATAGGGATATATATCTACATAAAAAAAAAAACATCATAATAAATATTTGTGACTTAGAGAATTTTTCCGTTAACATAATACAATCCTGTGACAAATGAGCTTGATATACTTAATTTCAGCTATTCATCGTACTTTGTTGCATTTGTTGATATCGTCAAAATAGCATCCACATTGTCTTGTAGTTCCCCATGTAGTCCGTGTACATTTTTTTGGTCGATGTATGATCAACGATTTTTTGCTACAAATCTATTTACAAAAGGTCAATTAATTGAGGAATCTTAGAACATGGAAAGACAATATACTTAATTGAGGGTATATTACCATGAACCAGGTAAATACCACCTAGCCTTTGGCGTATTACAAACAAACTCGTCAGCATCAGGCACAATACATTGGCTAATATTGATTATATGTCATTAATTACAAAAAATATTGGAACTGTGGATAAAACCCATTCAACCCTAAAAATATGAAATTTATCCAAAGTTATTGCACTCACGTCACATGGTAGCCGTTGCTTCGATCCTAATGATTTCATTATGGACGAGTAACAAAAGAAGTCTCAAATGAGACAAGTGTCTCGCTGAAAATTTGAAGATGAAACCAAATAGTGCTTACACATTTAATGTCGACCCCATACCCTAGCAACATTACATATGTATTTACATTACATTTTTTTCCATTATTTCCTGTCTATATCATCCAACTGTTTGGGATAAACACTTATGAAAAATTATAGAGTAATCAAAATAATTTTATGAATATTTCTAATTCTTAGTTCTATAGGGTTGACTAAAAATTCAATTTATCATTTGATATAATTTATATGTTTAGTGTGTGACTCATTGGTTTTTTTCTCTCTCTATAATTGAGATTTAATAGTAAAAAAGGCTAGCCCCACAGTATAAACTAATAACTATAGAACTAATAAACAACTGATCACTTCGTATTATTTAGATCCAAGGAAATAATAGGGAGGGAAAGCTTTTTAAGGGCTCCTTGCGAAGAAAATGATTCTTTTAGTATATAGAAAGAATCATTTTCTATATATGAAAAGTAGTTTTAAAGGGATGTCAATGTAAAACTAGTAACATTATAAAAACTATTGACACAAAACTTGATATATAAATATTTTCTTGGTAAAACTTTGATATTATTAAATTCAAAGTGCATTTTTCTCCTTTCTCTCCGATTCAAAGTGGACTCGGATCCAAAAAGAAGAGACTTAAAATGTTATGTTTTGTCTTTCTTACTATCGTCATTGAAGTTTGCATCAGTTATTACTCGAATGTCCAAGGGAGACCCAACACAATTGGGGCCTAAAAAGGGAATTTTACATGAGGCCCCTATCAACATGTTGAATGATAATACGCAATATAATGTATGATTATTGGACATTTTGCAGAAAAATGCAATGCGATTTAGTTTCAAACTTTTAATGGTTTTGAGAACAAATGATAAAATGAGTTCAAATTGGGAAGTAAGGATAGTACAAATAAATAAACTAATTGGAGACTTAAAAGAGAGTAAGACAACTAGAGAGTTATAAATAATGATAAAGATTTAGAGCAAGGAGTGAGAGTAGGAGGGAGAAAAAGGTTAGAAGAGAGGCAGTGAGAGTGGAAGGAAAGAGAATGAAAAGAAATTGAGAGATTACTACTTTTAAGGCTATAAGTCATAACTTTTTATGTTTTCCTTGTGTCTTCTAGAAAACATGTTCAAAATATACATGTATCCCCTTGTGTGCGTTGATCTTAACTTTTTAGGCTTTTTAAGAAGGTTTTGTTATATTTTAGGCTTTTCTAAAAGGCTTTACATATATTTGTTAAATACATTGGGACTCTAAACTCGGTTCATTCAAATGGGCCTCAAAATGTGGAGTTGAATTAAGGGTGAAAAATTTAATTTAGACCCTAAAATTTCAAGGCCCTAGGCAAACGGTAGTAGAGCCACATGAAGAACCTGGGACACCCTAATTTTTTTTTTAAATATTACTTATGTATATTTAAAATTAGTATAAGTATACTTAAGTGTGTTCATTCTATTATTTTTGTTCTATCAATTAGTATAATAATATAACTAAATAATTATGAACTTTTGGACACATTTTGAACACTTTATGGATATATCTAGATAAACCTTTGATATGTCGGACTTATTTTTATTAGGTTAAATAACTTAATGAGTGATCAATGACAAATTACTTAATTGGCTATATAGAGAAAGACTACAGTATCTTTTATACATTTAGTTTCATTTTTTGTGAAAAGTTGTAATTAGCTTTTTTTTTAAAAAATTTTATTTGAAAAAAATTTAAAATTTTTAAGTAAAGTGTCCACCCTAGAAATTTTTTTGGCCTACTAGGTGAGTATTTTAATGGTCTAGCCCTAGGGCTACCCTGCTACACCACCTACAATTCAAATGATCGAAGTGAATGCGCTTCCCTCATTGTTAAGTTTTTGTTCATGAAACTGATTAGACGAGACAAAATAGATCACTGGATGACATGCAAGAATTAGAAATAATATTTGTGTTAATTTATATTTTATGAATTTTATTTTAATTTATCAAAAACCTTATGTGGATCGTTACAAGGTGATGATATATCCCAGATATTCCATGTTATAAGGTGATGCCACCTAATTTTTCTTTTTGGTAATTTAGACATGTAATATATATTAAACATTATATATGGGCTATCTTAGACCCAAGTTATCTATCTATGACGGTTTAATAATACAGTCCATAGAAATTGTAAATATACATAGATCTCCATGGCTAAGTACACCATATTTAGTAAGCAGATTTGCACATCTGTTTATCCCGCAATTCTCAAAATCTCTCAAGTAACCCATAATAAATGAAATTGAAATATGTGGCTTTAACCTATATGCTCCAAAGCGAAGAGTTGCGCCGAAATAAGAATAAAAGAAAGATTAGAGCAAAGAGGCAAAAGTATACTAGAGTTCCAAAGGCTCTCAATGTCTCACCAAAGAATAAGGAGGAAGGTTATTATAGGCTGGGCCCACAAAGGCTCTTTGGTGGTTGAGTGTAATCAATGCGCAACATATGTCTTCCATTGATTTGAGCTAGGGGCAGTTGAAGGATATGAATTTGGCTTCAAAGGGATTAATGTCTTATATCTCTAGTGATTTAGAAAAGTATTGCATTCGTTAGAGACAAAAAAAAAAGAGTAGGATTTGAAGAGGGGGATGAAAATAAATGGTTTGATTGATATTTTAATTTTAACTAAGGACAAAAGCATAATTAGAGGGAAAAAGTGTGTACATGAGAGAGAGAGATTGAGTGAGTAGTGATGCCTACTGTACAATAGTTTTTGCACGTTTTAAGTCTTTTTATCTTTTGCCAAATTTAATTGTGTTATGATTTTTTGTTTTTTGTTGGTTGAAATTTTACTAGGGATTTTTATTAAACTTAATTTTTACGGGTTTAAATCTAAGGAAAATTGAAGGCCGGTCTTGCTTAGTTGACTTTTAGGGACTTAAGTGCACTCACCAAATTAATACTAATTTAAGGACAATTGGTGCTAATTTGTCTAAACTACCCCTATATCTACTTTCTCTCCAAGAACACCGGTTTCCTTTCAAAGACATCAGTGATCACGTATTCTACAATCATGTAAATTATCTTTCACCAGTTTCTCCAGCATTTGAAATTTGAAATAAAGCTCATAAAAATATAATTAGAAACTAATAACTTCGAAATTTTAGAGTTTCTCTCATATTAGAACTATTTTTCTCTCATATTTATCTATGCACATAAACAAATGTGAGAAAATTTAAAATAAATGAAATTGAAAATTCTTAATTTTAGAATTTTCCTAGATTATGACTATTTCTTTGTCATATTATATATCCATATATGTATTTTACATAATTAATAGTAAAATTGAATAGTAATATAAAATAATAACATTGAATAGTAACATAATGGTGACAAAAAATAATAATATTTAAAATGACAGACAGTAACATTGAACATAATGAGGAGCATAAGAGTAGCATGAATACAATAGTAACAAAAAATAAAAACATTTAAAAGGAAAGACAGTAACATTGAACATAATGGGAGATATAAATAGTGACATGAACACAATGATGACAAAAAAAGGTAACATTTAACAACCAAGGAGGAATGACATTGAACATAATGGGGGACATACACGGTAACATGAATACAATGGTGACTAATAACATTAACATTTAAAACTAAAAATAGTAATATTGAATATAATAGGGATGAAAACACTAACATGAATACAATGTTGACAAAAAAAATGTAACATTTAAAATCAAAGACAGTAACATTGAACAAAATAGGGGACATAAACAGTGACACAAACACAATAGTGACCATTAACAATAATATTTCAAACTAAAGATATTAACATTGAACATAATAAGGACATAAACAGTAATAATTCATATTATACATAACTATATACAATATTTTATTGTTTACCTCTAAAACTAAAATTATCAATGCTACACAGTGAGAAACAACAACAGTGAAGCAGCCTCCAAATATGAACAGTCAAAAATTGAAAAATAATTTAATTTCCAACGCTACCCTGATCAACACCTTAAGAACAAGCTCAAAAAAATCAATTTCAAGGAGATTTTTTTTTTTCCAAAATCCAAAATAAAGCCAGCATCTAGCAACACCAATCAATCACAATGACCCACATGCAAACTCTTGCCCCAAGAAAACTAATTAACCATTTTTCACTTTAACACACAAATATATACAGAGGGAGGAAGAGAGAGAGAGAGGAGAGCAGAATCTGTTCGAGTTCGTTATCATTTTGTTGTTGACTTTGTTCATATTGCTCGTGTCCACTAGCTTCATTAACTTCGGTTCGCTAGCAATTTCAAAGCCGTGGAGGCATATCCAGACGGCCATGTCTTAGTATAGTCGTTTGACTCTACAACAGATTTTGGCCTTGAAATCGTTTCACATCTGAGTTTGAAATTCAAATTTTAGCAAAATTAAATATAAAAAGAATTGAATGTATAAATCTTCATTCAAATTTGCGTCAAATATGATAACTGCTTTCCAAACCAATTTAGAAACTACTTTTATCATTAAAACAGTGCACTAAGAGCAATTTAGTAATAAAAAAAATAAAGAATAAAAAAAGGTCTTAATTGCTTAACAAAATATCACGTGTCAGACTTAATGTCAAATATGTTTAAAGCTTGTACTTTAAGCTTTAAAAGGCAACTAAACAGGACTAACACCCAATTTTTTAATTAAATTTAAGGTATGAACTATGTTATAGTTTTAAAAATTTAGGGCTTTTTTTCGTTGGGGGCCTAAAACTTTTTAGTGGCCTTATGTTTGGGCCAAACTTGGGAATGTCAAGCCACACTCTACTTTTTTGTCAATTCTTCTCACTATAAATGTGAGGGTTGGGGTTAGCCACAATGGGTGTGACTCTTTGTGTGTGTTCAGTGTGCATGTGATGTATATGAGAAGGAAGACGGTACAATTTTAAGGGTAAAACGGAAGCTATTATAATTTTTTAGACTTAATTGAGCAAAAACACAACACTAAATCTTATTTGGGCTAAAGTGCAATTTTTTTAAAAAATGACGAGAATTCTATTCGGTAAAAGGGAATGGGATCAAACCCATTTGTTTGCCAACCGTCTTCTTTGGTAGAAGTGAAATAATGGGGAGATAATTAAGGGGGAGTAATTATCCTGATCGTTAGTCTTCAAAAATTTTGAAAGTGGAATAGATTTTATATAGAATCTCCACACAATAGAGAAGATTAACAGTGATTTTTGTCAAAAACAAAGAAGAAGAAGTCGAGTAAAATTCCAAAGCTTCTGGAGCTTTGGTGTGCAATAACAGTTCGTTGTCACCGGCCAAATCTTCATTGAAAAATACAACTTGTCTTCGAGTTTCATAAATGAATTTTATTATTTTGTTTTCGTTTTTTTTTTTCAAAACTCTGGAATTTCTATTCAAAAATCAAAAAACAAAATTTTAAAACCCTAATTTCAGAGATGAAAATCACAAAGTAGAATTATTTTATATTGAATGAGTAATTCCAAAATTGAAGGTATTTGAATACAAATTCTAAACAATATCAAAAAAAATTTGTTTGACCTAATAGTGTTGAGTAACTATTTTTGGATTCAAAAAATTTCAGTCTTACCTCTGTTGTTGGTAATTTTTTTGGAGTTACGATCGTCATTTGAATTGCACAAAGGTACGAGTTTGTTTATTTAATTTTTTTTTTGTTCATTTTTTTTGTTTGATAAAATCTCAACCCATTTTTTGTTAAAAAAAAAATAACGAAAGGTCAATTCTTACGTGATGAATACATGTATGTAAAAATTAAGATTCTTGATATTTTATTAGTAATTCGTTCATGTTGTAACTCTATTGAGTATCTATGAATTTGAATTGTATAACATTGTAATCTTTTAGAGGGAAAATATCGAGTACTTATTTGTTGAGGTGTTACTAATATATTTTGTTCAATCTAAATGAGTTCACTTCTACTTATCAAAATTCTGTGTATGTGGTATGAATAACTATAATGGGTAACTGTATGGTGAATTTATGTATTCATGGTATGCAATTGAGTTACACCCCATAATGATACATAACATTACTTGTGTACACAAATATAATTACTATATACAACTGAGTTACACCTAAAAGGTATAATGCTCATAAAAACCTAGCTCAAACTCATTGTAAAACTTTAAACAGTTATGAATGTGTGGGGGTAGTGGTTAGGTTAATATAGATACACCATATAGTTACTATATGATACCCTAACATAATTGTTTAGTTTTGGATGTTCTATGTTTTAATAAAAAGTATAGTATCAGTTTTTTGTAATGGTATGTAGGTTGTCATAGTTTGTTTTCACTTTGTTGAGTACTTCTAATGAATTTTGTATAAATTGTTGAAATTAATAGGAGGATGTGAATTTTACGATACTGTACGTACTATGCTTAATTATTTGTTTTTGTTGCACATCATTATATGATACTTCTGGCTACGATATCGAAATATTTTTCTATAATCTATTTAATAGCACCAATTATAGTTTATCCTTTTTAGTTTGTCTTGATTTTAAAATATTATAGATCTATGTTGTTTGCATCTGTTATGTGTAACTTTTTCTATGTTTTAAACTTACCTATGCAACAATGTTCATCTTTAGGTGTAACTATTTGATCCAAGTATGTTGCATTCCAAACCTTACTCACCATGTTTTGGATGTTGTGATATAAATTGTAACAAATTATAGATTGCTGGGAAGATATGTTGCATGAACTTGATGCAAACAACGAATAGTCAACATATAAAAAATGTTGTTTCTTCTTCAACAATCTATGTTGGGGATGTTAAAACAAATTGACATGTTTTTTTATGGATTTAAATATCATTAGATTTCATTTTTATTGTCCATAAATCAAATATATAAAGACGCTCGTTACAAATAACATGGATTCACGTGAAGAACAAATTGACAAAAACCTTAATTTGTGAAGAAATCATCAATTCTTTGTATTTTCCATGAATTCCACCGGTCAAAACAACAGTGTACAATCTTGGCATTGAATAATGTTAGTGTTGGATACTGACTCTGGAACTTGGACACACTACAATTTTATGAAACCACAAAAAGCGAGGAAGGACATGTGGCTAGATGATGCAAGAATATTGGTAAAAAAAACCAAAGTATCTTTTCAAATTTTCTTTTTTGCAATATTGTATCCATTACTGACATCTACCACTAAAAATGCAAAAATATTATGTTGAATTGAAAATTAATGAAATGCAAGCGTTCGATGAAATTGATATTGACCTCGCAGACAATGTTCTTACATTGACATCGTATGAGAAAAGTCCACAACAAATAACAAATTTGTACCTATTTACCATTTGTAACTTTAATTCATACAAATGCAAAGAATGGTGGTAACAAAACCTATAATGCAGGGTCAATTGTGGACTCTTCATTTGCTACATAATGAGACAGCTTGCAAAGGACGAAGACATACAAGAAAAGTTGACAGTTGCACAAGTGAAAAATTTGCAGACAGAAATGATGAGAATGTTCTTAAACCATTCAAATTCTTGGACAGTAAGCGATTGCAACAAGAGGATAAAATTGAAGGCAAGATATGAAGATTCATAATTGAGCTTTTATGACATTTTTTTGTATCATTAAGTGAACATTTTGTATTGTGTAATTAAGGGATATTGTTTATGAAATGGAATTTCAATTTCCATTAAATTTTGCATTTCAGGTTTAAAAAATTGTGCTAAAAATTGTCTAAATATATGGTACACATGTATGGTGTTGGTTGCATCTAATTGTTGTCACTTTTTTGGTGAAACTATTTGGTATATGTATGACGTACCTCTTTGTTGTCATAGGTTGGTGCAACTGATAGGTGTTTTATCTGTATGTTGTCTCTATATGTTTTAACCAGTTTGGAGAATATAACTAGTGTAACCATATGGTGATATAGTATATGGGATCACTCTTTGGTTTTTGTAGTGAATTTAATGGCAAGTTGACATGGGCATAGAACTGTCTTTGTTTATGATAAATTATGAGCAATTGTTTCTGCATCATGTTGAAATTATAACAGATTTATTCTAATTGATTGATGTAACTGTTTAGTGTAACATAAATATAAAATACAAGTATCTATTTTTGTGTAACTCTTTCCAGTTTTGACTTTGGTCATTAACATGACATTACAAAAGTTTTAATAGTACATTTTATTGGTTTTCAATATAATTATTTTTTTTCCTTCTCCCCAATTGTATAAAAAGTAAAATAAAATTATATGTTCATGTTTTGCTACAATGTTCACACATCCCCAAATTTACTCACCATGAAAAGAGTTACACCCATATTATAACCTCCACATTAACATATCCAAAATACTTGGTCATAAGATATGTCAAGACCATAATATATAAGGAAATCACTAACCACGTCTATTTGATGAGTGGACATATGGTCATGAACATTATCAACAATCATATTGTAAAACAACCTCTTATTCTTTGTGGTACGTAATGCTACTCCATAGGTGTGTACATTATTCATTTTTCATATGTAAAAGAAACCATTATGATTCTGAATAGTAGCATTAATATGCCATCCACACCCTTTATCATACTTCAACGCGCACTCATCAATAACCCTATCTCTACAATTTCTTACATAATTAAACTTGCACCCAACCTCGATCGTGTATTTACGCAGACCTTTCCGAAATTGTGTGACACCACCTTCAAAATTTTGGCCTACATATCTTATTTCATTTGACTACCCAAATGTTATTATTACTTTTTTGGTATGTGAGCGAAAGAAAGAAACAAATCATCATCAAACTCAATACCATCTTCACAAATATGCACATCTTCAAGCAAATTATCATCAGCAACCACCCGTGACTCTTTATCTGACACAATTTCTATAACCTCAACATGATTGACATTTATAAAACGTTTTATATCAAACATATTATGCAGGTCCTCATCATTTTGCAAACAATATTTTTGGGTGACCTTGAATAGAATAGGACAAGATAACAGACATATTCCTCAACTACTCCCATTTTTCGCATAGCCAACCATAAATGAAATTGAATGTTGACCGAACAAAACATCTGATAACAAAGGTGTCAATAGCATATTGCATACAAGCAATACTATTCCCTCTATTCTTGATTAATATATTAAAAAAATGAATGACATTATAACAATTCAAAAAAAAAAAAAAACAGTTCCACAAAATAGCATCAAATAAAAACAATGATATCCATTAATACAAAAGTCTAAATTAATTAATCACATATTAGAAGAAACTTACTACAAAAATACAATTACACTAAAATAGGATCTACCAAATAGATATTGGCAGAAAACTTGTATATTAGAACAGTTACACTAAATGTTACTCTGATTTTTTAACACAATTACACAAAGCCAAATAAAAAAAATGTTGGAAATGTTATATACAAAAACAATTACACCAAAAAAAAGCACCTAAAAAACATAAAACAAGTACATACATTCAGTCAAAACACTACTATAATTTTGTACACATACAAACATACAATATCAATAAAAAAATGTACATATCTGTCTACATAGAAAATACGATATTATATATTAATTAAAAAAAAGTGGCATAAAACGTTTATATCAAAAGTAGTTACACCCATTAAAAAAACAAAGAAGTTCTTTTGTTTCCTACATCCCAACAATGAACAACACATAATATCTAACAAAACAACTTAACATGACCAAATCAAAATTGCGATCTCCTAGTAAAAATGGCCGAATAAAAAGAAAAAAACTTACCTTCAAACCGGTGATAGTGATCAGTATTTTCAACTATTTTTTTGGAAAAATCCTAAATAAATAAAAAAAATAGGCTACGGAAGCAAATGAAAATGAACCAAGAAGATATTGTAGTCGGACAAATGAAACCGCCAAGCCAGATGGAACGAAATCGCAAGGAAGCTGTCTATTGAAGAACACGTTTTAAGGCAGGGAGATATTACAAAATGACAATTCAAAATTCAAAAAAGAATAATAATGTCCAATGACATCTTTACATATTTGATTGGATACATAACTATCAATCAAGAATGCATATTTTAAGAGAAGATATTTAGGTAAAAAAGTTTTGATTTCATTTGAATTTTGTACCTAAATACAATATATTTTATTAAAATTGAACTTAATAGAGTAAACAACTTATCCATACACTTTTCCTCAAATAATTCTAAAAAATTATACCCATGCCCAAAAAACTCAAATTTGGGAAAAATGGAAGCCGGTACAATAGGTTTGAGCTAGATTATTGTGGACAGTGAGACTGCTTACGCTGATTCGGCAAGATTATTGTGTATGTATCTGTTGAAAACTCTTTTTTCTCAGTAACAAGAAACACAATGAGTTAAGGTTTTGTATCATGTACTGAAAATTTGGATGGATGTACATACTACAGTTGGTCCAAAGCTATAATTGATGCTCTGATTTCATCATTGAAGAAAAAGAAGGAAACACCAACCACTATCAATGGATGTGTTCTCCTAATACTGGTTAGTGTTGTAAATAAAAGTAGTTTGTTAAGTTGAGAATTCAAATTATTATCTATAAACCAATATAATCTGATTACTGTGAGCTTGTATGTTTCTGTATTGGTTGTGTGAACACACCTCCATGACAACTCCCAACATTGAAAAGCCATTTCCTAGGTTCCTGAAATGGAACTTACCAAGTCTGAATAGGGTAATCAAACAAAAGTTTTTGACAAACATCACATTAAAAGATGTAAGTTCCAATTCATATCTTATTGTACTTGTATCTTGTAACTATTTTGGGATATATATTAGTTCCTTTAAAATCAGAATGTAATATTTCACAAAAAAATGGTTTTTATGTCACTGTTTGGTTATTACTTTTTTTATTCTCAGATTATGAAGAAAGGATTGAAGAGAACTAGAGAAGAAATGATGTTTATCACATCAATGAAGAACCCAGAAGAAAAAAAAAACCAGTGGTGAAGGAGTTAGATGACAATGAACAACTTGATAGAGAAAAACCTGATAAGGGCAAACCATCAAGTGGTGATTATGATTTTTCCAAGGAAATGAAGCAATTGAATGATTTAGTTGAAGTGAATGTTACCGAACCAACAAAAAAGCAATCAAGGGAACATGATGTTTGGAATGGAAATGAAAAGGAAAAAATTATAAGAGATAGAGATGAAGCTCAAATGATTGTTTCTAAGTTGAGGATGAAGGATATATTCAACCAAGAAAAGATTGCCGAGTTGTCCAAGGAGAATGAAGCGTTGAGAAAATATATGCAAGACACTATTGACACGCAGCATGAAAAGGTAGATATAAATTAAATATTATAATGTCTTGCGTATTTTATATTCTTAACTATTTGGTGTAACTCTATGACAATGTGATTTTTAATATGATAAACCAATAGTGCAATGTACAAACATCAAAAGTATGCTTAACAATTTGGTGCAACAATGTCATAACTAATTTTGTACATATTTGTTGCACAAACCCTTTCGATCCCTGTTTTGTGTAACTATTATATATCTGATTGGTATAACTATATGTTTCTACATAGTTACCTATTTGGTGCAACTCTTTGTTACCTATATTTGTTTAACTATTGCATAACTATTTTTTGATATACATGGTTAACTGTATGGATCAGCAATTTGGTACCTATTTGATGTAATTCTTTGTTTGCAAATGATTAACTATTTGTTTCCAGATGGTTTGTTTTGGGGTAACTTTAAGTTGTAACTATTTTTGTGTAATTTTTTGGTGTAACTCTTTATTATGGGTTAACCGGGATTCCTTGCTGTGTTCATACAGAAAGTTGAAGTGCAGTCGGGCATCCTATCCGATGATAATGTTCGCACATTGCAAGTGACAGATTTCATGTTGCAAATAGTTAATAGAGACACACAGATCGTGGAATTTGAGTCATTGGTTCATAAAATGCGGAAAGAAAGAAGCTATGATTAAGGCTGAACATGTGACAGAATGTCACACAATGGTGATCTCTATTTTTCTAGTCTTTTTTTTTTTGGAAAAATCCTCAATTGAATAAGAAAAATAGACTTCGGAAGCAAACGAAAAAAGAAGAAGAAGATATCGTAACTAGAGAAGTAAAATTGCGAAGCCAAATGGAACGAAATCGCAAGGAAGTCGTCTGTTGAAGAACACATTTTAAGGCAAAGAGATTATACAAAATGGCAATTCAAAATTCAAGAAATAATGATAATTTCTAATGAAATCTTTATATATTTGATTAGATACATATCAGTAAATCAAAAATGCATAATTTAAGTGAGGGTATTTAAGTAACAAAGTTTTGATTTCATTTGAATTTTGGATAGTACAATATGTTTTATTGAAATTGAACTTAATAGAGTAAACAACTTATTCATACATTTTTCTTCAAATAAGTCTAAAAAATTGTACCCACACCCAAAAAATCCAAATTTTAAATGGGACCCTATTAAATTTTTTTAGATATACATATAATATATAATTAATATTTTATTTAAAAATTATTCTTCTCATTTTTTGTGATAAAAAATTAATTATTATATCTTTATATTCAAGCTTTTCTAGTATTTTTTTTTCGTTTTGTCATTCATATATTCTCCTTGACGTTCTAGACTAAAAATTCTTGTGAACAAAATAAATTTTAAAATAATAAATGGTTATTTTACAAGAAAAATCTAATATATATATAATAAAACTAAAAATAATGAAACAATAGCACTTGGAGAATAGAGATTGTATAAGTTCTGATTGATTACTTATTCGTCTCTCAAATCATCTCTTATTTCAAATCTTCACAATAAAATAATAATTGCATTAGATTAATCATATTAATAAAAAATAAAAAAAATTAAATTACTAATCAAATAAATCTAATACCTTTTCAATTCAATTTGAAATTAATACAACAAATTTGTGTATGTGACTATATGGGTTGGAGGAGAGAGATCACAAAACTAGCTTATCCTGTAGGGAGAAAAGAGAGAGAAAGAGAGACAATTTTGCATTGGGTGGTGTATAAATAATAGTTTTGTAGTGGGACATGTATAATAATATTATTTTTCATAATATGGAGTTGGTTGGTGCCATTAATAAAGAGAGAAGGGGGTTAACAGTATATTTATAGCCTTCTAGTCTTTAATTGTGGAAAAATGATATTTTTTGCCTTTTTAAGAAGGGAAAAATGGAAGTCGGTATAGTTTTTAGGACTTATGTGAATAAAAGTCCATTTTAGAAAAATATTTTGGATAAAAGTCCATTTTAATGCAAAATAGTTGAAGTACCCTCTAAGCAGACTTATTGATGCATCAAACTCCCTTTCTCTCCCCCTATTTTCTCTCATCTTTACTTTATTTCTTCCTATTTTTTTTTCTCTCTCTCTTTCTCTCACTAACCTCCCTATTTTCTCTCACCGTTATTCTCTCGCTTCCTCTTCCTCTATTCTCTCTCTCTCTCTCTCCCTTTTTCTCTTTCAAACTCTTTATCTCCCCTGTGTAATCAAGGCACCATTACTCTCCTTCCATAATTTCTCTTTCTCTCTCTATTGAAGAAGTACGAAAAATTGATATTCAATGACATAGGATACAAAGACTGACACCAAAGAGTGACGCAAATATCACATGTATCTATTTAATGTCATACTTTGATGTATCTTTTTGGTGTCACTCTTTATCTTATCTACCATGTGTCACTGTATGTTATCCTTGTTTGCTTGGTGTCACTTTGTGATGTATTTCTTTAGTGTCGTATTTTTTTCATTATATGATTGGTGTCACACTATGATGTATCTGTCATGTGTCACTATATGCCATCTTTTCATACTTTTTTAATAAACAGAGAACTTAAGGGGGGGGAGGAGAGAGAGAGAGAATATGGGAAAAGAGAGAGTAACGGTGCCTTGAATACGCATGGGAGAGAAAGAGTTTGAGAGAGAAAATAGGAAGAGTGAGCGTAATGGTGATAGAAAATAAGGAGAGTGAGAGTATAAGAATAAATGTTCAAAATTCAAACGAATGATAAAATCAAATCAAATCAAATCTTTACATATTTGAAAAGAAAATAAACTGTCAATTAATTGTGTATTATTTAAAGAAGGGTAATTAAGTAATAGTGGAAAAAAGAAAACTAAATTGTGTACCTAATAACAAGAAATCTATATATAAGAGGAGTTAATAGCATAAAAATTTGAACTGTAAACTTTCTCTGAAATAAGTCTTAGAAAATGTATCCACGCCCAATTTTTCCTTTTGACCATTGAAAGAAAGACTTAAGAGAGGGGGTTGAGCCTTTTAGTCTTGGCCCTTCTAAGAATTTTTGTGAGGTGAGGCCTTTTCAAACAAAAATTTCTAGGTCAATTAAGTTAGACATAAAGATAATAATTTTTATGGAAATTTGAAAACCGGTACAAAATTTTGGACTTCATTGAGCTACATTACATTAAGGAAACTTATTTGACCCTAAGTGCATTTTTCTGAAAAAAAAAGACTAAAATGTCATTTATTACTCCATTACTCTTTGATTTAATTTTTCATCTCTCTCTCCCCTATTTTCTCTCACCGTTACTCTTTCTCTCCTTATTATCTATCTCTTTTTCTCCTTATGTTAACCTTACAACAACACAATTACACAACCCAGTTATACCAATTAGTTATAATTATCCTATAATACACCAAACAGTTACTTATATATTCTAATAAATGAAACATTTACACTAAACAATTATATTAAATTGCAACACCAACCCAATTTGTTATTCAGTTGTTTACATAAACCAAAGAGTTGTATCATTTAGTATCATGACATGACTACATCAATTATATACACCAAATTAGGTTTATTATTACACAAAAGAGTTTACTATTATACCAAATTTGGTGTATATAATTGGTGCAATCATGTCATGTTATTAAATGATGCAATTTTTTGGTTTATGCAAACAACTGAATAACAAATTGAGTTTGTGTTATAATTTTATGTAATTATTTGATGTAACTGTTTGATTTATTAGAACACATGAGTAACCATTTGGTGTATTATAGAGCAATTTTAACTGATTTAGTGTAATTGATTAATGTGATTATATTGTTGTAATGTTGATATAAAGAGAGAGTAACAGTGAGAGAAAATATGAGGGAGAGAGTGAGATAGATAGATGAAACAATCAAATTAAAACTTTAAATATTTTAAAAATAAATAAATTATCAATGGGAGATATGGAGAGAAAATATGAGAGAGATGGAGAGAAAATAGGAGAGAGAGAGTCAAAGATTAAAAATTATACATAATTTAAGGAAGGGTAAGTATGTAAAAAAAATTCAAATATTATTTGAATTTTGTACTTAGATGTTTTATTAAAATTGAACTTATTAGAATAAAATATTTATTCATACATTTCATCTCAAATAAGTCAAAAAAATGTATCCACACTAAAAAACCCTAATTTTTACTTGGGACCTCTCATTTTTAGGGCTCTAGGCAATTGGTTTGGGGTCTGGGCAGGCCTGGCCCTGGATGGTAAACGAAGACTATAGAAACAATTTTTCAAAAATACCCCAGTCAAAGGTCACATGTGTGATGTGTGTCTCAATCCATTCGTTGCAAAACAAAATTTTGGCGGGAGGGGCAAACTAGAACCGTTTTGATAGTTGAAAGATAAAATCAAAACTTAAAGTTCAGGGGTTCCTTTAAAATTAAACTCGAAAGAAATATTTAATCCACTCTAAACAGAATGGTTTCGCACTGGACCGTTTTTTCTACAATCTAGCCACTTATCCGTTTTCCTATGTACCAAACAACCCCGAAAGTGATAGCATGAAAGCCTAGTGCCAACACTGATTCTCACCCATGAATTGTCCTGCCTGCAAGATCACATCACATAGTGCATTTTTGACTCTGTCCATAAGCCATGTTGTGGCTTTTTGGATACAGTAGTTGGGCTGCCCTTATTGTTTTCTGTGGATACTGACGTGGATAAGCCATTTAATGTGATTGGTGTTGCTACTAATGCTAGCCAACTCTGTTGGCGGAAGTTTTCGTGGCCATCCAAAAGGTGGAACTCGAACTCTTCCTTCTACCTACGCATGGAGATGCGAAAAGTAGTGGATAGAAATTATGTGACACATCACTCAAACTTATCTCCTTTCTTCAAAGCCTCACGTGCTCCTCACGAACAAGACTTTGCATTTTGAAGGAACTAATCGTGAAAAATGCTAAGAGATTAAATTCTCAATTGCCAAAATATTAGTACACTCTTAACTACAAGTAACTATTAAAGTTGGTTTTTAACATTTCAAATTTAATACAATGTATTTACACAAACATTTTGTGATAAAAGATATCTCGTAAAATAATGTATATTAGAGGTTATTTGTGTCTAAAAATACTGTATAATATGAGTAGTTTTGAAGTGGATGTTGATAGCCGTTGGATGAGTCTTTTTGAGACCGTCGGATAAGTTTATTAAAATCTGTTCTATTTTATATTATAGATTATCACAATTTAATTGTAAACTATCATACGATGTGGTGAATCTCATATTGTAGTACATTATGTTTGATAGGATAAGTTTTGGGTCACATGGTTTTACAATGTTATATATATGATATCAATGATTTATGTGGTTTCTTTTAATAACGATATTTTTTACCTTTAATTAAAACACTACAAAAATTGATAATTATGGCCCAGTGACTTTGATTGGACAATTTTGGTATTTCTTTTGATCCACAAACTATCAAATAACAAAATCTATTTGTTTGTTTTACCTAAAAAATAAAATGAATATATAATAGAGAGAAAATGAAATCAAACCAAAAAAAAATGTTAGCAAGAGTTTCCAATCAATTTATTTATTATCATCATGGCCGTCAAAACATACTCAAACAGTTAATAAGAAATTGAACTATGATGGTTAAAAGTATTTTCCACAAAAAAAAAAAAAAAAAAAAAAAAAAAGTTGAAAGTGCAGTGAAACTTTTTTGGGTAATCAAATGACAGAGTTGTATACTAAAAGTTTAATTTTGTAATGAAATTCAATTTATTATTGAATAAAAGTTCTTCATTTTCTATTGAGAATTTGTATGGGGGAAATATTTGCATTATATTAAATATATGTTATGCATGTTTGTCTTTTATTTTACATTGTAAATAATTTGTTGTGTAGAGTTTGGTTTATACATATAAGATTAGATTATTGGATCCTTAAGCTCACGATCTTAGATGGAATTGGACACACTATCAGTAGGATTGTAGTGCAATCTTCTGGCATAGTCTGTCTGGGATATAAGAGATTGTCTGATGTCTTAGATTATTGCACTACTACACTTTAGGTATTGAACATAACTGTTACTGAGGTTGTTATTTTTTTACTGACTAAATAAGAAAATAAATACCTCATGATTATTATCATTGTTTATGCTCTAAATTTTGAAATATTTAACAGACAAGTACATATAATGATTGTTACTTTAATTCATCAAAAAATAAGATTAATTTGAATCAACAAACTCGATGAATTAGGAGATTATTATTTGTACAATGGAAAATAATTAGAAACCACATCTCGGTATTTAAAAAAGTTGATAATGTCCTCTTGAAAAAGCTTATAAGTTTTGTACATGTCAAACTCTGCAGGTAGATTTAATTATTTGACATGACAAATTAGTTAATTAGTAAGATTTCAAGGATAAAAAAAGTAAATTAAATATAATTGTCAATAATTTAATTAATTAATAGACATTTATAATCTTAAAAATGGAGAGATTATTAAGCATATAATAACAAGAAACTCGAAATATAATTTTGAGATAAGGTCCAAGAGATCAATAATAGATTTTTAGTGGATTATCTTATTATTAACAGACCGTAAGATGTTTGTTCTGGATTGGACATAGGATTCTTAGGCCCATTGGTAGCTCGACCCTTATTTCTCCTTAGGGTCTCTACTATAGCCTATAAATAAACGCACTACTTGGTTCTCTTAGCTACAGACTTTATATTCACGTTTAGAAGAGGGAGAGAGAGAGAGAATCAGATAAAATTCAGAGAATTGAAACTCACACTATATTTGGATTTTGGCATAAAAAGACATATGGTAGAAGATCATGAAGTTCATTGAACCAACTGTTTGATCTGCATCTGTCTTCGTTCGTGCGAATTTGTTGGCCAAACGTAAACCCTAACTTCTCCTTGTGTGGTTAATAGACGAATAATTTTTTTGCAATTAATTAAACACCCTGTCAACGGATCTTGGGACTATCATCTTAGTAGTAAATGTATTCATTCGACATAGCAAAAGTTTACAAGTTTAATACTTTTTAATGGTTACCAAATAGTAAACAAAGCAAAAGAAATCTAAACTAGCAAAAGTATTGGCTTCATAAGGACTTACAACAATTTAGGCCTTATAGAAAATCATGAGAGAAGCTTAACAACCAGCAAGTGAATTAGAAGTGGAGGACTCCACATGTGAAGAAAGACAACATTTATTAGAATATGCGTATAGCTGGTAGGAACCAGCTTGCAATTGATCACTTGAATAATCGACTTGAAGATGGTAGTTGCATCCTTATATTTATTCTTAAAGGCTAGCATTTCTTTCTCTCCAATGGGAATAAATTGTGGTTGCAAGGCATAATTTAAATACTATAACTTTAAGGGATTTGCCTCTCCGACTTTCAGATGTTAACTGGATTGCATTAGGCCAAGAAAGAGGAGACCAAGGCACATGAGAGAGTTGTAAGAACTCTGTTTCAGACCCCTCCGGTGACTAAGCAATCAAAGAACAAGTGGGTATATCTTTTCCCAGAGATTTTGCAGAATACACAGATATGGTCAAATGCTCAAATATTTCTTAACATGGTCCAATGTCCCTAACTTTCTATGGACAACTAACCACAAGACAAAGCTTATTCTAGAAATTTGTTGAGGATATCAGATGAACTTGTTCCAAGGGAGCTTTGGAGCAGATTTATAGAAGTATCTACAAGTTGATTGTAAGGTGTAGATACCAGTAGAGGAGGGAATACATCACACCTTATCTAGTTACTAAGGATTAGGGAGATATGAAGGGAGAGAATTCTAGATTTGCAGAATTTTAACTACCTCAGAAAATGGCCATACCAGAAATTTCCACTAATGACAGTGTCAACTTTAGGCTGTGCAGGGAGCTGAGAAGAATCAATGATACTAGGAGACCAGCAAAGCAAGAGAGGACCATGAGGATGCCAATTGTCTTGCCACAAATGAGTGGATTTCCCATCATCAATTTTGTGACGGAATAGGGGCCGTGTCACATCTATGAGCTTTAGGAGTTTCCTCCCATTCCAAGAGCATATTTGTGGGGGCCTTACTTCCCAAAGCTTCTCATCTTCATGTATCTTTTATCAGAAGGAACATACTAGATATATCTTAACATGAGAGCTTTGTTCCAACTATGAAGATCTTTAAGACCAAGCCCCCTTCATGCTTTACTTTTAGATTAGTTTCCCTAGAAACTTTAGTCCCCCCTCCCTTCATATGATCATTGCAAAACCATAAAATGGAATTAGCAACTGCTTTATTCTTTTTTCAAAACACTCTTAGGAAGGATGGTATGACTCAACCAATATCTTTGCATGTTATGTAAAACAAAGTTGACCAATTGGAGTCTACCTACATAGGATAGGGATTTGTTGATCCAAGTTTGGATTTTAGCTTTAGTTCTATCAATCAATGGTGCACAGTCTCTTTGCCTTCAGTTTAGTTGAGATGAATGGAATGTCTAGATACTTAACTGGAAGTTGTCCAACTTCAAAGCCCAAGTAGTCCTTGATCAGATCTCATTGATTTGTAGGAATTCCTACCAAAAAAAGCCAGCTCTTTGTTGTATTTTCCCTTAGACTAGAAAGGTTTTGAAACTTGTCAAGAGCTTTCTTCAAAATGACAACTGAATTTAGGTCCCCATGACTGAAAGTATTAAGTCATCAGCAAAGCACATATGAACTAATTTGGAAGCTGAGCTTTTATCTTTGATGATGTGATTAAGGCCCTCCATAACAAGGACAAACAAGTAAGGGGACATTAGGTCACCCTGCCTTTCATCTCTTTTGTTTGGAAAAAAAAAACTAGCCAACTCACCTTTTAGGCAAATGATGAACCTTTCTATGGACATATAATTTTGGATTCAAGTAATCATGCTTATAGGGAAGTTGCATCTCCTCAAGACGGAATCATGATAAGTTCAACCTTAAGAGCACATCTAGGGTCTATCTGTGCGGTAATCCCTCATGAGTTCTTGGACTAAGAGAACATTTTCACCAATCCTCCTTTGTGGCACAAATGCAGCCTAGTCATGACTCACTAGTTCATGGAGAACTTATACATTGTGTGCAACAAAAGATGGGCCTAAAGTCATCCACCATTGAGGGATTGGGGACCTTAGGAACTAAGGCCAATATAGTAGTGTTAGTTTCTCTCAGGATTTGCCTTCTAATGAAAAACTCCTTGATTGCAGCACATATGTCTCCTCTAGTGACTGACCAAGCAACTCTATAGAAATGACCATTAAAGCCATCAGGCCCTCGTGATTTATTGAGTATGTTGAGAACACTGCTCTCTTGATCTCCTCATATGTGATGACTCTGGATAGGTTTTGTGACTGCTCTATTGGGAGTTGTTTCTAGGGAATACTTCCAAGTGTTTCATCCTTTTCTAAGGAGGAAGGACTATCACCAAGAAAGCTCTACAAATTGGTTGGTAACAATCTGTTTCACTTCTTCAGCATCATCTCTAGATGTACCATTTGGTCTTTCAATAGATAGGATCTTGTCTCTGATTTTGTTGACATTGATTGCTCCAAATAAAAAGGTAGAGTTCTAATCACCATACTTTAGCCATTAAAGTCTAGATTTCTGCCTAAAGAATACTCCTCAATTCTTGCAGTGCCAACATATTCTTCTAATAACTCCTCCTTAAGGGATCTAAGAGCAACATCCTTGGGATATGAATCAAGGAGTCTCTTACACTTACCAAATTCCACGTTTGTAGCTTGAGCTTTTAGGGAAACATTTTTTTGTTTGGGTTTGTTTAGTTTCTTGAATTCATGCTTGAGTAATTTCAATTTATAGAAAAACTGTTACGTACCCCTAACAGGATGTGCCCAAACATTGGAGTCCATTTGTAAGAAGTCGTCTCTTAGGGTAAGAAAATTAAAGAACTTAAATGAGAACTTCCTTTTACTCCGTGGAACTCCCATTCTGAGAATGCCTGGACTATGGTTATAAAGTCCAGGTGTGACGAACTCAACTGCAGCTTCAGGAAATTGTTGATTCCATTTATCATTAATTAGAACCCTATCAAGTTTCTTGACCACAATTTGGGACGGGTCCCTGTTATTAGACCAAGTGTATACTAAACCAGAGAACCTTAAGTCTGTAAGTTCAGCAGATTGGAGGCAGTTTACAAAATCATACATGCCCTTGTTCCAAGTATCGACTCTTCCCAAGGTCCCTTGCAAATCTCTCAATATGTTAAAGTCCCCTAGAAGGGCCAATGGTTTGTCAACTAGAATCTGTGATTGATGAATTATGTTTGTCCATCGGGGCCTCCTGTCATTCTCATCATTAAGAGCATAAACAAATGAAACAAAGAAGGTTGCCTTAGTGTTAGTGTGGGTGACAGCAAATTGAATGACTTCCTCAGTTTCCTCAACTTTGAGAACCCTTAGCACCATTGGGTTCCAACCCAACCCATATTCTACCCAAAAAATGACTATGGTAATAGTGAAAGAATTCCCAGTGCCTAAAACAGTCCTTATTACTAATTCCTTATTTATTGTCCTGACTTTTGTCTCCACTATACCAATCAAGTCCAGTTGGTAATCAAAAATGAACTTTCTAACTTCATCTTTCATTGTAGGGGCATTAAGACTCTTAACATTCCAACATCCAATATTAATCATTTAGGTTTAGGAATTCTTTGGGAGATGATCCTACTTAGCTTAACACCTCCAGGGATCAGTGGTACTTATTCTATTTTTTTCCTTGTCATTTTGGAGGTGGCTAGCTCACTAAGTACAATCCAAATCTATTTGGGGATTCAATTGAGGAGTTGACTGGAACTTCATCAATGGCTTTGGATAGACAGAGAGAATGGTCATGTAGATGTTAAGAAGCTTTTGTAGACTTTGCAGCTTCTTGAGGACCCCTGTTACTGGATATGCCTTGGTGGCTAGATACATTGTTCAATGCAGTAACTTCTATGGACGTTGAGGTTAATGGCACAATCTTTTTTACCTTTAAGGTTGGTAGCATTAGGATTCTTGGAGTTTTAACAGATTGCCACTGGTCCAAAGGGACAGTCTATTGTGGTGGAGCTTTTAAGCAAGTAAGATGAGAATGACCAAACAATTTGCTGATGTTGCAAACGATTGACTTCCAAGGGTATTCCACTTTAATCTCAATCACTTTGGATTCATTAATATTGAGATCAAAGGACTCAATTAGCTCTTGATCAGCATCTAGCTCAACACATATTCTAGCATACATTATCCTTTTACACCATTGAGTGAGCCTATCAACAGATAATGGCCTCCCCACAACATTTGATACATAACTCAGCCATCCTCTGTCCAGAATTCCAAGGGCAAATTGAAAAGATGAACCCAAATTGGAATTTTTGATTGCAATTCCTGAGTGATGTGGTCTGTCGACATGGTCCCAACTCCAATATTCTAGAGCATTCCAGTTCACAAGTGAACTTGAAGAAGAAAAAAACCTTTATCATCTGCCAAAACTAACACGAGACCCATTCTATCCCAAAGTTTGTGCACTATACTGTTAGCAATGCAGAAATAAAGCTTTTTTCTCAACAAAATAGCCTACTAGGCAGTTTTTCCACTTGATATAACCTTTTGGAAGCTACTTCTTTTGGAGAAGAGACCACCACTCTATTTTCTTTTTTTTGCATAGCTGACAATATCTCAGCTTCATAAGAGGAAGCTCTAATCCAGTTGAAGGAGGGGATACTCTATTAAGATTTTGGACTACTTGACTCCATGTGAGGATCCGATTTGGGTCCAAGTTTGAACTATTTCCCCACCTTTAGATGAAAAATCAGATGTCTTATCAACTGGCTTGAGAGCTGGAAAAGGTGAAGGGTCAAGTCTCTTGGGAAAGGGGGGTTGGGGGGTTTCTTTTCTATGTTTAGAACTTCGGCAGAGATCACGTGAGCTGCACCCGCCTTTTGGGTCACAATCTTGGAGCATGATCCCATGGAGCTCATGGAACTATGTTGAACCTGAGAAGTAGGCGCTCTAGTGGTTGGAGTATTAATTGGTAGGTCCATAGATGTTGAGACTAGATTGGATGACCAAACGAGAGAATGTTAAGAGATTTGAAAGGAAGAAGATTACTCAAACGTGGAGATGGTATATATATATATATGAGCAAGGCATTTTAAAACAGAGTGGAAGCAGGAAGAATGGGATAACTGAGGATTGGAATAAATGGAAGAAGGTAGGAAGAGGGTGTAAAATTTTACTGTGGAAGGGTATGATGGGGGCAAGGGAAGGAAAGGAGAAGGGAGGGAGAAAAGGTAACCATTCCTCTAATCTATTGTAGTGAGAGAAACAGGAAAAATAAATTAAAACACTACAAAGATATGTAAAATTTGAAATACCCTTCCCTTTGACAACAGACAATCATCCTGGCAACTGATTATAAGCAGGGATGGAACTATTCAATGGCCCGAGGAGGCCATTGTCCCCTTATACTTCTAAGAACACATGTAGGTATCCAATTCAAACTCTATCTTTTGTTGCACTGACCCCTATCTCAAAGACACATTCTCCAGATATACCATTGTGTGTCTTTCAAATGCATAGCATTATTTTCTTTACAAAGTATCTTATTCATAATAAACTACTGCAACTTTTACTAGGTAAGTGTGAAAATAATAAAATATTATAATTCCTAAATTTTGAGAAAATTCCCTTATAAATTGTACAAGACTTTTGAAAAAAAAGACTTTCACTCCATACAAAACTAAATTGTGAAATAATATTAAAATTGTATTCACTTAACGCATATATACTCAAATCTTCTAGAGTCATATCTAAGTTAGGAAATAAAAACAAACAAAGTAATAGTAGTAACCCTTAGGCAAAGCATAACGACGGCTTAACTCGCAAAAGACCTAAAACATTTGAAAAGAAAATTCTGGGGAAGTTGTAACGCGAGTCAAAACATATCAATCTCTTACTTTTTTATTTTTTAGGATCAACTAAGGGGTTATTATTTCAAATTATTTCATATAAATTATTTTTCTATTCTGAATATTTTTTTTTTCAAGTATAGAAATATCATAACTGTTTTGTATCCAATGTATTTAGACAAAAGTTATTATGGGTAAATAAGAAATGAAGTCGCTAAAAATTTATCACATATTCAATTACATATTAATTTCATGATACAAAAGAATGTTGAGTAGCTCTTTGATAAACGACATTTGCTAAAATCTTTTTCCTTTTGTTCAATTTTTTTGTTAGTCTTATATTAACTTTTGCTTACATTAAATATATTTTTTTGTTGATATAATTTTATACATTGTACATATAATTCTAAGAATTGACGTACGTTTCTATATATAGCATTTAGTCCCTCAACGATAAAATCCTAGTTTAGATTTTTTTTTTTTTAATGGTCAGGCTATCGGAGACCTTCAAACATCTATGGTTAAGAACCAAAGAGGGCCTACCTGTTTGCCATTTTAGTTTCTCAAGTGCCGCGAAACTTAGAAGGATTGTAGGCTTTTTTTCTTGGAAGAAAAGGCAGCTCCCGCCTTTCACGCCTTATATAAAAGGCGCTTCCCATCGAAATGAACCATTCCTCTCTCTCTCTCTCTCTCGCTCACACACACACACACACAATCTTCCTGGCTATGTTTGTTTTTTGTACATCTTACAAGTGTAATCTCTGATCATTAAATTTCCGAGGGTAGAAGATCTGTTTGCATATACACAAAAGTAGACACACAGAATCATCGAATATACAGCCCGCGTCTCCAAATTTGATTTTTCTTCTTTCCTATGAACACAATCCGTTTCATGGCCACGAAACCTTGTTGTAGAATTCTAATCCATGGCCGGAACTCGGCTTTTTTGGGCTTCCCATTCCCACAATTCCACCGTTCGTTCACCTCAAATTCGCCCAATTATCGATTGAATTTCCACAGCTACCCACCTCGAATCTTGGGCTTTAGATTCGAAATCAATCAGACCCAGAAACCAGTTTGTGACCCAAATTCAATTTGGCGTCAATCTAGGGCTTTCTTAACCAACTGTACTGGTAATGGTATGTGCAGAGCCGTGCGTGTGATTGCTAGTGTTGCCTCAAATGTCAGGAATTATTCGAGTTCGGTCGAGACTCGTTTGAACGACAATAACTTCGAGAGGATTTACGTTCAGGGTGGTCTGAATGCGAAGCCTCTCGTGGTACAAAAGATTGATAGGGATGAAAATATAGCGAGAGATGAAGAAAATACGGTAGAATTTGCGCGTGAGAACGAAAATAATTTGCATTTAGGGGCTTTGAATGAGGCTGAGGCCGTTAGAGAGGAGTCTGAGATAGAAAAGGAGGCGTGGAAGTTGTTGCAGAATGCGGTTGTTAGTTATTGTTCAAGTCCGGTGGGGACAGTGGCGGCGAATGACCCCAATGATAAACAGCCGCTTAATTACGATCAGGTGTTTATACGGGACTTTGTTCCATCGGCTCTTGCGTTCTTGCTTAAGGGGGAGGGGGAAATTGTGAAAAATTTCCTCCTCCATACCTTGCAATTGCAGGTAATTTTACATTGATTTATACTGTATTAGCCATATAATTGTTTTGTGCTTTAATGGGGGGTATTCTAGTCCTTATTGCAGTTTGGTTTCCCTTTGGGAATATTTGACCATTGTAATTGTGGTATCAGATAAATTTTGGAACTGAAGTAACATTGGAATAATTCCAACAGCAATGTTTGGCATTCGTTTGGAAATTATATTTTTTTTAATCTAACACATCACATATGTCTTTATATATACTGTTTGCTAGGGTAAATATCATGTTATTTGAGTTTTACTAGTTTTTATACCATGGAAGTGATTGAAATTTAGAAATGATTAGGTTTCAGAATCACTTATTTGGCCTTAGTAATGTATTGAGTTTGAACACCTAAATCTACCTCTCCCTTTAAGTGCATGCATGTGCCTTTGGTGTTTTAACCATGAACTCGTATCTATTTTAATAACAAGAAGTTTGGTATGCTGTTGATCCAAATCTCTACCTTAAACTTGTGAATTGGGAATGTGACATTGAATGGTGTAATTTTCATAGGGTTTTTGAATTCTAAGTGGGAATTAGACCATTGACAGCTGAGTAAAATTACCATTTCAGTTTCAGACGCATACTCATTGCCATTGAATTGGGGATGTCCATAAATATTTTGGGGTTAGATATCAATGCATATATATGAAGTGGTCAGTCATTGGGTTAAGTGAAACTACTTTTTATTTTTTTGCTTTGTCTCAAACGCAGCTCAATTATGCCACCAAAGAAAGTAGATTTCGCTTTCATATCACGTACTAAATTGGAAATGATCAATAATTAAGTCTGGATTGGTGGCTTTGCTCAATAAGTGGTCTTTTCAGAATGCTTTATCATCTTGTTTCAGTAAAGCATCTGTGTTGGTGGAATGTGGAATATAGCTGTTTCTTGATGTTTAATTTTGTCAGAATGTCTAAAAGTTGCTATGTTTGTTCCTTAGAGCTGGGAGAAAACAGTGGATTGCTACAGTCCAGGGCAGGGCCTGATGCCAGCAAGTTTCAAGGTTAGAATGGTGCCTCTTGAGGACAGTAAATTTGAAGAGGTCTTAGATCCAGATTTTGGGGAGTCAGCTATTGGCCGTGTTGCTCCCGTGGATTCTGGTAAGTGTGCTCTGACTTGCTATATGGAATGATTTTTATGAAAAAAGTCTAGCATTTTACATTATTACTAGTGTCAATCAAGTCGTGTGCTGTTGTTCTTGAGTGGCGGCATTTCAGGTTTTTATGTGAAATATTATTAAACTTAAACTCGATTTGTTTCATTATTTGTGTTAGATGATTTGACATTAATCTGACCAATCTATAGGTCCCAGGTGAATAATTTATACGAGAATGCCCCACAATGGCTAGGTCCCACAAAGCAGTGGATGCACTATGCAAACTTCTAGTATGTGTTTTATGTATGTTGGACAAGAAACTGAAGCAGATAACCCCACATATAAAGGCCGATCAACTTATGAGGCCACCTTGGAAAGGTGGATTTGAAATGATGCAAATCTAGGTCATGTGTAGTGTAGGCCAAAACACCGTTAAATTAAGCAGGTTTTTCATAGTCGAAATGGACAGGCTTATTATTTGTTCTAACGGGCTTGTAACTTTTGGATTTATGTCTAATTATAGTTTATCTAAACTCGCAGTACACCGCATCTTTGGAATACTGAAATTTTTGTGTGCATCTTGACTTTTATATAGGGTTGTGGTGGATTATCTTATTGAGAGCTTATGGGAAGATCACTGGTGACTACGCATTACAAGAAAGAGTGGATGTTCAGACGGGCATAAAACTGATTTTAAACTTGTGTCTGTCTGATGGGTTTGATATGTTTCCTTCTTTGTTAGTAACTGATGGATCTTGCATGATAGATCGACGGATGGGTATCCACGGGCACCCCCTAGAGATTCAAGTGAGTTGAGTTTTCAAGCTATTTTGGGATTTTCTTGGTATATGCTTGTGAATGAATGACCGTGTTCTATCCTCTTGTCAAATCTATGTCTATCCTTTGAGAGAGTTGAGGATTGTGACGTCCATTTGAACTGTAATTGTTGGAAGGGAGCAATTTTTTGGTGTAGTGAGAAAAGTGTCGAAGTAATGACTGGAAGGTTGTGGGTCCAAATATGAAGGCAGTTATTTTGTGCAAATAATGCAACAGATTAGGTTTGCATCCTATTCACCCTTCTAACACCCTTGATTTCCAGAGATCATTCTGGATAATATGACCTTTGTATCCTCTGAGGGAGAAATGGTTGGCTTTATTTTGGTTTCCATGACTATTTTGTACACTTGTATCTAGTGATATAAATAATAATAGGACATGGTTCAAGGTCGCAGTATCGGCCAGTAACTCGGAGAACACTGAGACACATTGGTCACGGTGTGGTATGGGGTGATACGATTTAGAAAAAAATGTTGAATAAGACGAGAAATTCAGGATATTTCACGGCGTCATTGAACCGTATCGGTCAATTCGGTGACGATATTTCAACGACTCGGAATTGATTCGGATACAACTTGGACGACTTGGTCGAGTTGTTCAAGACTCGGGGTTTATACGTATCGTGTAACGGTATCGTCTGATGGTGCGAAGACAGATACAACTCGGCCAACTCGTATTAGTATCGACCGATACTTTGAACCATGTAATAGGGTCTTCTAGAGAGAGACCTCACATTTGACACTTGACATTTTTGTCACCATTTCCCCACCGTCTACATATTTTCAAATGAAGAAGTGGGGTTTTTGAATTTCTTGAAAGTTCTTCAAAACTGGTTCTTGACTGCTTTTTTTTGGTAGAACGCATATTTGAATGTAGAATTGGCTCCTTTCAGAGTGACCCAAAGATAGTTTTACTTCCTGCTGTAACCTTTTTTGCTTCCTGTTGTAACCTTTCACAGGGCTACTCTTTTGCTATGCATATTTGTAGGATATATTATGCTTTTCATTACAAATTTTAGATATCTTACCTCACCCCTGGGCATATCTCATACATTTGAAGTTTGTCTTCATAGGCTCTATTCTACTCAGCCCTACGGTGCTCCCGTGAGATGCTTGCCTTAGATGATGGATCCAAGAACTTGGTGAGGGCCATCAATAATCGACTCAGTGCATTGTCATTTCATATCAGAGAATATTATTGGGTTGATATGAGGAAGATCAATGAGATATACCGATACAAGACAGAGGAATACTCCACAGAAGCCACTAATAAGTTCAATATCTACCCTGAACAAATCCCTAATTGGTTAATGGATTGGATTCCAGAGAAAGGGGGTTATTTGATCGGTAACCTACAGCCAGCTCACATGGATTTTAGGTTTTTCACGCTTGGCAATCTCTGGTCCATTGTATCGTCTTTGGGTACTCCACAACAAAATGAGGCTATTTTAAATTTAATTGAAGCCAAATGGGATGATCTTGTGGGCCATATGCCTCTCAAGATATGTTACCCTGCTTTGGAATATGAAGAATGGAGAATAATCACTGGTAGTGACCCTAAGAATACGTAAGTTTTTCTAGTTCTATGTGGGTGTTTTGTTCGGTTTTTTTTTTTTTTTGGGGGGGGGGGGGGGGGGAGGAGCTATGTTATAATGGTTTATTGGCAATTGCTCATGAATGCTGAATATGATCCATTCTTGCACAGACCCTGGTCATACCACAACGGCGGATCCTGGCCAACGCTTCTATGGCAGGTAATCTCTGATTATATATTAGAAGCTATATGCTCTGAAAGCTACTCATTGGACATAATTCTTTATTAACTTGGGAGTTCACGATGCCTTCAGTGAGTCTTGTGTTGATTTTTGGTGAATTCTTCACAACCATTGAAGTAGTCATTGTCAAGGGCAGAACTGGCATGAACCCGTGTTGGTTTTAGACAGGCACTATGCATTTATTTCATCATTAGCTGGGACTTTTCCCAATAACTCTATGCTATTAGAAGTGAAAATGTGTGATGAAAGAAGGTTCATGTTCTGGTAGAACTTGAGTGTTTTACTACGTGAAAAATGAAATTAAATTAAGAAGGAGAAATAGTGCAATAAAATTCTCAAAAAAAATTTATGTTCTATTGAAATAAAAGTAGCGAGTTAAATGTATTTGCATGGTTGTGGTTGAGAAACAATTTCTTCAAATAGATCTACTTGGTCATAAATAAGGTGATGAACTCAAGACTTCTAGAGCTGGTAAAAAATGGGGGATCCATTTTTGAACTGACTTGTTAACATGATTTTGGAAATGCTACAATAATGTTTCCCATACCTAATTTCCCATCATATTGCAGGGGGGTTTCAACTATTGATATATCTGGAAAATTGACTGTAGAGCAACATAATCAATTCATGAGGTGCACCTGAATATTTTTGTTCAGCTCTCCCTGGAGAAACGGGGCCCAGGGATTGAGGATTGTTAGTGTTTGGTTCATTTGATGGTTTGGAATGAATTAGGTCAAGTATTTAGGCACTTTGGATTAAATTTTTTTATTTGGAGAGATTTCACGGACAACCAAAAACTAAAAATTAGGAGGGCCAACCAGGAGTGGAACAGAATAATTTTTAGGATTGAGAGGGCCATACGGTGAACATTCGTGCTTTAAGAGGGCCAGTTTAATAATTATCACGAAAATTAACAAAATTATATAGTAGTTAGAAGACAATTTTCAAAGCTCAACGGGACCATGGCGGCCTGGTCTTACGATGGCTTTGCCATTGGAGAGGCAAGAGGGAGTATTGGAGTACTTAGTTGTAACCATAAATATTCTTTAGGACGGTAACTATCTTGGACAAAATAACTAGTCATATGAAGAAAATCTGTTTTGACCAAGGGGATGGAATCATAGGATTGTTTATTTGCCTTTTCAAGAGAAAGACCAAATATGGAGAGTGAATAGAAAAGTGGAACAAGAAACGACAATGATAGGCTATGACTTTGCCAAAAAGTTTGGAGAGAATGGGTTCTGTTGGCTTACAACTCGGTGCTGTTGTGGACATAACCTGCCTCCAACTTAGAAAAGGAATCAAGTACAGTTTAATATCCTAGATGTAGGTACTGAAATTTTGATAAATCTTGTTCTGATCTTGAAATGAAGTTGAAGATGATTAATGACACTTTACAAGAACAAATTCTAAGATGATCGTTCTAAACTCCCCATTGGCTTCCTCTAACTTCAGAGATTCTGTGTCTTCTTTTTCTTTCAGTTCACTCTGGCATGCATTAAGATGGGCAGAGCCGAACTAGCAAGGAAGGCAGTCTGTTTGGCTGAAAAAAGACTGTTGGTTGATCGTTGGCCTGAATATTATGACACCAGGAATGGAAAGTATGTTGGAAAGCAAGCCCGGCTTTACCAAACTTGGACAGTTGCTGGGTTTCTGACATCTAAAATGCTTTTGGAAAATCCTGAGATGGCTTCGCTCTTATTCTGGGAAGAAGACTATGATCTCCTTGAGATTTGTGTCTGTGCTCTTAGCAAAACCGGCAGGAAAAAATGCTCTCGTGGTGCTGCCAAGTCTCAGATTCTCGTGTAATGAAGAGGCATCTTTTGAAGGTGTAGACCTTCTCTACTGTACAGCCGCTAGTATCGGATAGAGTAACAAATATTTTTAATAGGATTGTGTTACCTGAAAATTCGACACTGACATATTTTAACACGCCAATGTAGAATTATCATCTTTTTGTCACCCGATCATTTAAACGAGTTAGTATGTGTAGGAAGTCAAAAGAAGTGATTCTTTGAGAGAGCTGTAGAATTAGTCAATGGCACTCTGGCCATTTTTATGTATTTTGTGTGTAAACTATGACATGCTCACATATGTGGAATAATATGTTGATGCGGAAAGTTCTGCTGGTCATATACCTCTGTTTTTGTCCCAAAATAGCATGAACATATCAATATACTTTCTAGCCTTTCTTTGCAGTCCTTTTCCTATGTTGTTTCTCCTTTTGGTAAATCAATTGCTTTGCATTTGTCTTGGTTGCTTCCTTCTGGTGACTAAACGCGATTTCGTTACACTTATACTGATCAGACGATGCTCGAGTGTCTTGTCCTTACACTCTACAGCTAAAAAAGTGAAAGTAAATTCTATTGATTTGAAGAGAGTAGATCTCCTTTATAGATAGGTACCTCCATGTGGTGCAATCTATCTTGTTTCATGAAATGCCAGATTCTTCCACTAGACAGAACCTTAAGTTAATAATGCTCTCTTGGGCACGTATGCTTTGTGTTGTTGTGCAGTATGGACAATGCATGCATGTTTTTTTGAGATCTTAGGTTGACAAATTCTGTGTCATGGACTACATTGATCACTGGATGCACTCATCGGGTTAATGGCTATGCTTTCCTTCAAGTGTTTTTGGGCAAATGTTATTGATACCTAGGTAAATGGCTTGATCGTTAAGAAAACATTGGTTTTTAATGTTTTTGCATATTCCATGTGTAGTTTTAGTACTCGTTTGTGTTGTTTCAATATCTATACAAAATATACTCAGTTTCGATGTAAATACTGTTTAGTGGTTCTAAGTATGCATTTTTTTCTTGGATTTTTTTATGACTGGAGGAAGCTGAAACAAACCCTTTTAGCTTCTCTAGAGCAGATAGCGCTTGCACCTCAACTGGCTCTTATACGAATGTCAAGAAACTCCATGCAACAGTTATTAGAGGTGGTTGTAGTTCCAATATTGCTGTAATGAATTCCATACTAGACATGTGCTGTAGGCATGGTTATTTGTCGTGAATGGATCGTCCAAAAGGGAGTTTGTAGTAAACTTGGCATTATAGATATTTCCTTATAGAAATATATGCCATGTGTGGAACATAATAGATTTTACACTGAAATGAAATGTCAAGCAGAGATGTAGTGAAGTGGACTTATGCAATGATAGGATATGGGAGCTATGGATGTGGAAAAGAGGTTCTTGTATTGTTTGTTCAGATGATCAGGTCTGTCATTAGGCTCTGATCGAATAGTGATTATGGCAGTTCCGAGGCTTGTAGCCATGCTGGACTACTCGAAGAAGGTTCAAGTGTCTTTAAATCGAAGTTCTAGTTGGTTAAACTAGTGGCCAAAAATGCTCACAAGATTTATTTTCGAGTTTAGAATATGTTAAGCCTGAAGAAGCAGATAGATTTGATATTGAATTCCATCGTATGATACAATTTGAATGGAGTTTGACTTGTGGAAACTGGCTACTCGGAGTGTGTCGGATGCGAGGCCTAATAAATCAGGGACATATGTGATACTGTCAAATATCTATGCAGCAGATATGTTGCATATGAAAGAAACTGGATACGTTGCTGATTTAGATTTCTTGATACATATGATTTAGAAGATAGGACTTAAAGTTGATTATGTACAGGAGCCCACAAGGTTGAAGAAATTTGCTTCATTTTCTCAGAGAAGCTTGATTTGGACGATGGGGGTAAAAGGAAGAAGAGTTCAGCTTGGAGAGAAATTGTGATTTCTTGCCGACTAGAGTTCTAATCTTACTAGATTTCCAAGTCAAAAAGAAGTAATTACGATAAAGAGGATAATTAAAGAATTACGCAGATGGTGTTAGAGAAAGGAGACACCTAACGGGTAGCTGACATTGAGCAAAGACCTCTGTTTGCATTTTGTACATTCAACACACACACACACACACACTATAGGTCAATCTTCTCGATTTGCTCATTCCAAATGTAAATATCACCTGAAAACGCATCGCCTCCATAACTACTGCTTTAAAGTGTTCAGTATTTAAATGTGATTTTTTTTTTAATTTGTTATTTAAGAACTTCAATAGGATTAAAATTAGCTCTAATATTTATTATGCTAGTCGGAATTATAGATGTAGAGGGTGAAACTTTTTCTTCATCTTTTCTCATCTCTTTAAGATATTCTGCTATGACTTAACATTTAGATTCAAGCGGATAATTATTCTAAAAATGAATATGGCATTCCCTAATTAATCTGGATGTCCGTTTTAATTAAAATCACAAGTCAAATTTTACACCCAAATCCATGGAACAAAGAATTCAAGTGAGAAATTAATAATTGGTTTTGCTGCTATATCATTATCCTTTAAGGATGAAATTTTGTCTTTATACAAGTCAATTAATTTTTTCATAGGTTCAAGGTATATCCTATCAATAGCACCATGAGTTTCCCACCAATCATAAAACTAGTTAGGAAGTTCCGTATAAGTTTCAGTGAATTGGAAGAACCATGAATACTTTAAATTTATGACTTCATATAAGAAAACATTATTCCAAACTTTAATATAATCAAAATAGTTATACTCCGTATATGCAGGAGTGCTTAATGTTTTGGGGAGAATAAGATTAATACCCCAATGTTTAGCAGATATCACCCTTAATATGAGGGACTTTACTATATTGAAGATCTTTATGATCTGAATTATAATTAAAAAATCTCTGAAATTTAACAGAGTTAGTTTCAATCAGAATATTTTCATAATATTCTCTGTCTTTATTTCTAGAAAATAAGAAGACTTTATCCAACGTCATACATCTTTTAGCAATATAATATAGACCAACCATCTAATTAATATATTCATAATCAAGAGTCATTATACTGCTATAAGCAGACAAAGTATTTAACTCTGTATAGTTTAATTTGAGTTTGGCTATTAAAGCCTCTTTAATTTGGGTTTGGCTCCCCTTTTGAATCAATTTTTTTTATGGGTTCAATCATAGATAAGAATGGTGTTCCCAAAACTACAAAGTGATTTAAATTTGTTATCAACATAAAAGTAGAATGACTACAAATTCCTTGATTGCAAATGTAAACATTTGAAAATTTAAATTTTATATTTAATCTCGAACCATTACTTGTACTTACTGACTGAGTTGTTGTCTCAAAATACTTTGTAAGAACTAATCCTTCTTTAATGCAGTTCATATATGGACTTTTGTCTTTATACAATTCAAATTATTTTTTCATAGGTTCAGGGTATCCTGCAATTATTTAAAAAGGCATTGAACCAGGAAATATAGTTGTTCTCCCTATATGGAGATGATATTAAAGTTTGGGATATAGTTAAAAGGGCTTTATCCCTTGAGCTAGGCTCAGGCAATAATATCACATTGTTATCACTTTTATTTGATAATTCTTCTTCAAAATATTGATAATTGACAGTTTTAAGCTGTTTAGGCAAATAGTAAACATCCCTGAACTGTTCAGGGAGATAGTAAGCATCTTTATATGCATCAGTTTCATCAGATAAATAATATGCATTTTTATATACATAGATTTGAATTCTTACCAGAATTCCACCAATCGTCTCTTTTATGAGATTGCTGAATTCATCTCCCACTATATTCTCCAGCCAATATTTTATTCTCCAATCAAAATACCATTCATTTGTCTCAAGAAAGAGACGAAATTTAGAAGAGTCACTTTTAGCTCTTGCAATTCTTAGTAAAAAAATAGGGACATCATCAATTAATTGATCTTCCATAGCATTGCAGTAAAGACACCATAGTGAAACCCTGCAATAATTAAGATGCCAACTGGAAGCAAAACTAAAAATATCTTCACCTACATAATCACAAATACAGTCAAGAAGTTTTGGAGATTTGACAATAGGGACCAAAGCAAATGAATCTTTGCTAGAATTCATCTCTGCAACTTCTTGCTTATAGGCTGCAATAAAACTCTTAGAAGGGTTAGAATTAAAATTATTTTATTTTATTTGATTTATAACTGACATTTTTTATAAAGATAAAATATTTATACTTAATCTATTCATATCCAAAATGACTTTATAATAATTATTTTGAGCTCTACAATAGGATGAACAAGTTTTATCTTATTCCAAATTACTTTCTGAAGAGGAAGAATTACTTATTTCATTAATATTATATTCCTCTTCGGAGGATGATTCCTCTATTGATTCATTATCTTCACTATCTGGATTAAAGACAATTTTCAAAATCATTTCTTTAAGATCTTTATCCATTATTAATTCATTAATTTATTTTTTAGTTAAACACTTGGATGCAACATGTCCAACTTTCCCACATTTAAAGCAAGTGATAGACTTCTTGTCTTTTTCTTTAGTGGTTTTGATAAGTTTACATTCTTCTTTATTGACTTTGTTTTTATCATAGTTCTTTTTATGGAATCTATTTTTCTTCCTCAAAGACAGAAGATAAGATTTTCCTTTTGATAATTTTTCTTTAGGTATATCTAACTGATAGGCAAATTGATTATAGAATTCTTCAAGTTCTTTTCGACCTGTTAATTTTTGTCTTTTTAATTGAGCTTTTAAATTTAAATCATTGTAAAGGGCTAAACCTTCTGAAATAGATTCAGAGATTAATTCACCATAAGTATAATTTTCATAAGAGATTTTAAATCCACTATGTCTTTATCTTAAACAAATTCTTATTTTTTTTAGAAAAATAAGCTAGACAATCCTAATATAAATTTTTCTTAAGTGCATTTATGAACTCATCTTCAACTTTATTATAAAGATTAAATGTGGATGTATCCACAGGAGAAGTTCGATCCCATCATCACAGAAGTATTGGTGGATACAAAGTTCCGAGCTCCCCCAAGGTGAATCAAAGGGTCAACATGTCTGACACTGATGAACTTGATGACCTTGGGGATATGGGAGACAAGATAGACAACTTCGCCGGAGTTGATGTGGTTGATGCCAGGTTGTTAGTGCTAGGGCTCCCTTGTTCCTCCATGGTTCAACTACAAAACCTAAGAGGTCTCAAAAGAGACGGGCTAAGAAAAATGTCGTCTGGACCCCAGGCATGGCTGGGGAAGATGAGGTCGCTTCAAACACCTTAGATACCTCTAGACCTAGTAAAGTTACCCCTTCTGCTTGACACAATCTCTGCCAAGTTCGACTTCCCTAGGAATATGTGCGTTTGGTGTCCTAATGTGGACAACCAATACAACACTGTCTTCTTCTTGGCCACAATTGAGAAGGGTCTTAGGTTTTCTATGCACCCCTTCTTGAAGTTCGTTCTCTAGTACTTCAATGTGTGTCCTGCTCAACTCTCTCCTAATTTCTGGGATATCTTAGTAGGCCTTATGATTTTCTTCAGAGAAAACGGCCTTGCTAGTTTCCCCTCTATTCCTTTACTTATGCACTTCTTCAATATCAAATTCTCTCCTATCGATGACTTTCTTTACATCTCTAAACAAGTGAAGACATAACATATCTGATTACCGACCTAACGTCCTCCCACAAAAGTTGGAAAATAGCTTCTTCTTTGTGTTTAGCAAGGAGTGGGAGTTCAATACAAAGGATGCCAACCATGGCAAGAGAGACAGAAGACCCTGTAGCCTCATAAGAAAAAGACATGAAAGCACGAGAGGCAAAATAGCCAAAAGAAGGGTAGAGAGAAGGAATGTTAAAAAACGATCCTAAAGGGCTCAAGGGTAAAGACACCAACTGCTGAAGAGAAAAACTCTAGCAGTAGCATGGGGATCAAAGAAAAGGAGAAGAAAAAAAAAAAGAACGACCAAAGCTCCTAGAGTAAGAAAAGTGGAATGACCAAAAGTGAAATAACCACCTTGAATTTAAAGGATCCAGGGTTGAGCAAGAAACCCTAGAAGAGAGAAATTAAAAAGAGACAAGACTTAAGACATAGCTAAACAAAGGCGATTGACAGTTGAAAACCAAGAACAATGCCTAAAAAGGTGGAGAGAAGTTTCATGCGTCCTCGAAGTAGACCCAATGAAGATCTGGGCGCTCGTTGAGAAGGATTGACGAACAAAGGAAGAAAAGAAGGAAGAAGTTATAGAGCAAAGCGCAGAAAGAGGCATTTTCTGGAAAAAGGAAGAAAGGATTCAAAAAGGCAAAAAAATGTGGAAAAGTAAAGTGTTTGGCGGTTTTTTATTTGTAGAAACATTTAAGGCTTTCTTACGGTTGGATACATAGTGTGAGAACAATGGGCATGTGCGATAATCAAGGCATGTGTGACCACTCGCACGCGCATGATGCCGAAAACTCTAACAAACGTCCTATTGTGCACCTCACAAGTAAAAACCAAACCGAGTTTATCCACAACCAGTAGCACATGTCATTCCCAATCCACGTCAAACAAGACTTACCTAACTAGGGATTGGGGGACAACTGATGATACCAAAAATTAGTCAAGGTTAAGCTCGGCCCAGTAGTAGATCAAGGGTTTACCTTTAATAAGGGCCCACGATATATTGTAAAAATCTGAGTTCCAATTGAGACAGATAAGGTCAAGTGAACGACCTGACCTCTCAATCCCAGGTGGTCACCTCGGTTCAAGCACCTTAGCTCAAATGTCATAGATGAGACGTCCCAAGCCAGACCTCATATCTCAGACCTTCCAACTCAGGACTCCTAGTTCGAGAGGCACATGTTGGGAATTGTCACCAACATGACCCGTATGTGCACTACAACAATGACAGCTCACACCTTCTAGAGGGTCACGTCACATATATGGAATGTAGTCTTTAAAGGTCAAATATTCCGCCACATGAATTGTAACAACCCTAAAGGGATCACGTTTATTACGCAAGGATCATGTTGGTTATTGGAGGATTGCAGAGATTACGCAAGACAACTATACACTATAAAGAGGGATCAAATCCCTCACATTGTGAGAGAGATCAAGCATTCATATATTGACACTATAATTATGTAACCCCCTTCCCCAAGTAATAGAGAATTTCCCCAGAAGCAAGAGACTCAATTAAAGTGGATTAGTCAACCTTTCGAGCTGGTGAACCACTATAAACCTCTAGTCTATTAAGTTCTACTCACAACTATTATCCCTAAATTGATTATTGAACTACCAAGAGCCAAGAAGCTCTGACTAGATATGATAGTAATCCCCAATCCATTTACCTTCACTCAACCGCGTAGAATACATCATTAGATACCATATGACCACTTTTAGAGTGAGAATATAGAGTAGAGATCCAAGTTTACAAAATAATTTCCTGATCTGACTATAGACTATAACAGATTATCATTGCACAATACAAACCTCCTAAAGATTTCATGATAAAGATAGTATGATACTATAGTCCAAACAATCATTTTTGCACAGATTTGAGAATCGGCTTCTCTTGGAGGAGAAACGAAAAACCACACTCATGCTCCTTCCCTCAGAATATTGAACTCAAAAATTAAGACCTGCAACTCAACAGGAAGGTATGAATCCTTGTAGTCCCATAAACTCTTTCCCCGTTTAACAATACATAAGCATAAAACTAAAGGGCCAAGCAATTCAAATACCTGCTGCACCTGCAATGTCTTGTCAGACTGAAGAGCTTTAACTTGGTTTTGCAAGCTGCGGTCAAGTACCTGACACATATTCAATGAGGACTCTCCATAAATAGCTCAACATAAACACGACATGCAGAAAAGCTAATTGTTGTACCTAGTGCATAAATTCACCCCCAAGGGCCACAACAGATCTGGGAGATGGTGGTAAGTAGCCATACCTGATTTTGGAGAGATTGATTCCCAAACTCCAACCTGCAATATATCGTTGGCTGAATTAGCACTTATGATCACCTATAGAAGAAAAGCTAGTGTAATTCTTATAAGTAACAAAAAAGTACTAAAACACTTCAGCATATTTTCAAGCCATAATTGTATGGGTCCAAGAGGTACTTGCCTTGCATCTAACAAGAAGCTAAAAATGCAGATCTCATCTGATCAACGAAGAATGTAGCTAATAGCAGAATCGTGACCTATCAAATGAGCAATTTGTAGGCTGTCCGGACATATCTTTCATAAATAAGGTATATACATCTATTTAACACACCCCTGAGGAATAATGGGGTGCTTGATGTCTGTATGCATAATAGCAAGTGATGCTGATAAGAGGAGTATTGTCAAACCAATTTCCTTCTATGTCATTATCTGTTACCAATATTCCAAGCATGAACAAGAACCCTGCTTAAAGTGGTGAAAGCGATGCCGATCCCTCACAACAATTTCACGATTAAAAGCTTGGGAAATAAGCTTTACCACGGTATGACAATCATTACATATTCGTAAGTTCTTCATTATTCTTATGGGTGTTGATGGACAAATCGCAATGAGCCCAAAAGCAACCGCAAGCTTCTCACTGTGTCTAAAAAGAGTAGTCGCTTTCTCCTCTTCGTCAATGTCAAGGGAAACCTCCTCTCTATGTGGTACATAACCTAAATTCTTCAATCTCTTAGCTATTTCACCCAACATCACCTCAATCTCATTTATTTGAGGATGTGTCTCATCTCCTGCTAGAAATTCATGAACAACACCACCGGCTTCAATCAGGCTGCAGCCTGGGGTTTTGACCACTCCCTGATCCACCATCATCCTTCTGATCTCAAGAACATCATCCCAGTTACCTTTTGAAGCATATATATTGGATAGTAGTATGTGAAAGCCATCATGGTTGGGCTGAAGCTCAATAAGCTTCCTTCCTACCCTCTCCCCCATTTCATTATCACCGTGTTTTTTACAAGCCCCTAGCAATGCACCCCAAGTAGCAACATCAGGTGCCATAGGCATACTGTTAATTAATTGCTCTGCTTGTTTAAGTAAGCCTGCACGTCCAAGGAGATCAACCATGCATCCATAATGTTTAAAATTGGGTTCAATATTGTGTGAGTGAATCATAGAATCAAAGTAGCAGCGACCCTCGTCTACTAGGCCCATATGTCGACAGGCCCCTAGAACCGCCACAAAGGTTATCTCATTAGGCTCTACCCCATGTTTCTTCATGTCTGAAAACATCTCAAGTGACCTTTCCACTTGCCCATTCATGGCAAACCCAAGAATCAGAGCATTCCAAGAAGATACTCCCTTTTTCTCCATTTCATCAAAGACCTCCACAGCATTTTCAACACAACCACATTTCATGTACATGTCTATAAGGGTTGTACCAAGAATAACATTAATGGAAAGTCCATTCTTCCTTATGTATGCATGTATCCATTTGCCTTGGTCAAGGGCAGCTAAGTGCGTGCAAGCAGAGATCACGCTCACCAAGGTGGTCTCGTCAGGCCTAATATCTCCAAGCTGCATCTTCTGGAACAACGCTAAGGTCTCTGAGAACCGGTCAAGTTGCACATAACCGGATATCATTGCACTCCATGATACAATATCCTTTTCAAGCATGGAATCAAACAGTTCCCTGGCTTTTTCGACTGAGCCACATTTCAAGTAACCAGAGATCATAGAGTTCCAAGATATCAGGTCCAAGTGGTGACTTGCACTGAACAGCTGTTCTGCAGCCCTTATACGCCCACACATTAAGTACATGTGAATCAAAGCATTTTGAAGGTTAATGTAAGATTCAATTCCAATTCTTAAAACTAATCCATGGATTAATTCTCCGGTCTTCACTGCCGATAAGTGTGCACATGCTGAAAGAACACTAATGACTATAACATCATCTACCATAATTCCATTAGCATTCATTTGTACGAATGTATTCAAAGCCTCTTCATGCATGTCATTCTGCTCATAACAAGAAATCAATGCAGTCCATGAAACCAAATCTTTTCCTTGCATTTCATTGAACAACAGGCAAGCCTCACTAACACGACCTGACCGACCCAGCAACACAATCATAGAATTCGACGCAATTAAGTTCTTTTTGGGCATCAGACCAAATATTAAGTTTGCCTCCTCTACATTTCCCATTTGAACATACCCCGCCAACATCGAATTCCATGAAACCAAGTCCAATACAAGACTTTCATCAAACACCTTCCTTGCACCACATATATTCCCACAAACTGCATACATATTAATCATAGTGTTCTGAACATAAACATCCGAGTCAAAACCCGTCTGCAAGACATGATCATGAATCTCTTTACCCTCAAACTCCAAGAATCGTAGAGTGCAAGCTCGAACTAGAATTGGGTAAGTATAATTATCGGGACACACGTTGTTCTCCAGCATCAATTTGTAAAGAAAGACAGCTTCTTGAGGATAGTTTCTCTGTACATAAGCTCTCATCATGGTGTTGCAAATGAACCCGTTTGAGTTCTCGATGCGATTGAAGATTTTCTGAGAGTAAACAATGTGAATGAATGACGAGTCAGTTGAGAACTTGAGCATTCTACTTGCAGCATATGCGTCTTTGATGTAACCAGTGAAGATCATCTGGGAGAGAATTTGGTTAAATTGCCTGAGAGTTTGGCATTGGAGTAATTTCGTATCCAAGATTGATAGATTTATGGTTGTTTTAAGTGTGGGTTTATGATTCAAAGTGCATTTGATAGCTGAAGAAACACTCAGCTTTGCCAAATTCATTTGCATGCATAGAGAGAAAGAGAGAGATGGGCAACAAGGCTCACAGCAACGAGCTTGGCTCCACTGTACAGCACGACGGTTGTTCTCTAAAGGCTAGACACTCACAAAACGATGCCTTTGTCACGATTGAATAGCAATTTCTCCTCTTTGTTACACTGGAATAATTAAATCGAGACCCTGTGAAGTATTTCATTTTATTTTGCGGCCGATCTGAGTTAAAAGCCTAATATTACACCCCCAAGGTTGGTGTTTTGGTTATAAATATCCCCTATTGGGACACGCTTCAAGATGGGATTATGTCAACGCTTTTGGATTCAGTACAATTAAACTATGAGAGAATTATATCTTGACATCTTGAAATTTGTTATTTAAATCACTAATATTTTTAAAATTTGAATTATTATATATAAACCTCTTGAAGTTTGTACGTGCGTAACACTTAAAACCCTACAGTCAATTTCCTTAAGTAGATTACACTCAAATCTCCTAAAATTTATAAGCATATAATATTTAGGTCGTGTTTGATTTGCGTTCCAAAAACTATTTTTTTTTTCTCAAAATTTCAAAAACACCAAAAATCTGTTTATTTAGCTTTTTTGTTCTCCAAATTTTGAAAAATTTTGAGAATTGAAATGTAGTTTTAGAGAACAACAAAATGATGTTTTTAGAGTAAAATAGAAAATAAGGGAAATAGTCCTTCCTCTTTAATGAGGTCCACCCATCAAACTTCTTTAATAACAAAATGCATTTTTTTTTGTTGAAGTATAAAAGCCCTCACTTGCATCCCCCTCTCCCCCCTCTCTCTCTCTCTCTCTCTCTCTCCACTGTCTAGACGAAACACAGACCATTTCAAAAACTTCGGCGTCTTCTCCTTCCTTTCCAGTGTCTTTTTTTTCCCTTACATCTGGATTCAAAACACAGGTGGTGGTTGTGGGTTTTAGTGGTGATTGTGGGTTTTGGGTGGTGATTGCGGTTTTAGGTGGTTGTAGATTTTGGTGGTTGTGGGTTTTGGGCGGTTGTGGGTTTTGGTGGTGATTGTGGGCTTTGGGTGATTGTGGGTTGGTGGTGGTTCTGGGTTTCGATAGTGGTTGTGGGTTGGTGATGGTTCTCAGTTTCGGTGGTAATTGTGAGTTTTGAGTGGTGGTTGTGGGTCGGCGGTGGTCTTGATGCACAGTGAAAGAGAGAGACAGAGAGTGGTGGTCTTGATGCTAGTGAAAGAGAGACAGAGAGTTGAAGAGAGGTGGTAATTGTAAAATATTGTCCAAACAAATTTTATAATTTTTGTTCTTTAAAACTATTTTAAAAAATAAATAACTAAACAGGTTTTGTAATCTAAAAGTTTTTAAAAATATTTTCTTAAAACTCTTCATAAAAATAATTTTCAAATAATGTTTTTTTATATGCAAACCAAACAAACTCTTATACTCCTCAAGTTTAAAATATTATACTTAGATCAAAAATATTCCAATCAAAGATAGAACATAAAATATTTTAAATTTTACAACTAAAATTTTTGTTTTATTGTATCATTTATTGAAATAAAATTAAAAATAAAAATCTAATTTCTTCTTAAAAAATTATAATTTATACTATTTATTGGAATAAAACTAAAAATCAAACATGTGGTCTAAGTCATTTATAATAGGACATGAATTTTACAACAAAAATTCATATTCTATTATGATATTTATTGAAATAAAATAAAAAATTAAAATCCATTTTTTTTAAAAAAAATCATAATTAGTATACAATTATATTATCTATTGGAATAAAACTAAAAAAATTAAATAAGGGGTCAATCTGTAATAGATACAGTATCTTCTAACTTTAATTTGGGTAATTTGGTAGATTAATTTGGTTGTTTAAACAACTAAAATAAATTCCAATAGATAGTATAATTCTATACTAATTATGATTTTTTAAGAAAAAATTAGATTTTTTTTTTAATTTTATTTCAATAAATGTCATAATAAAACATGAATTTTAGTTGTAAAATTTAAAATATTTGATATTCTATCTTTGATTAAAATATTTTTTGTCTAAGTATAACATTTTAAACTTGAGCCGTCTAAATATTACAAACCTATAAACTTTAGGGGATTTGAGTGTAATTTACTAACGAATATATTAACAGACATCGACAGCAGGGGTCTAAGTGTTACGCATGTACAAACTTTAGAGGATCTCTATTTAAAATTTCAAATGTGAGGGGATCTAAGTGATTAAGTGACAATCTCAGGAGGTCTGAGTGTATATCTCCCTTTATGTGGGACTCATGTTTAAATTAGACCACTTATGCTTGACGTATAGGCTTGTCAAAGTCCGACATGAAACGATTAATCGACATGAATTAAGCGAGTTTGAGCGAGACCTTAATAGGTTTGGACGATAAACGTGTTGACCCGACAAACACGTTTAATAAACGAGTCATGTTCAAGTGAGTTATGTCGACCTGTTTATCTGTTTAAATAAAATTAATATAATAATAAATTAATAATTATTTAAAAAAATTAGGCAGATTTTTTTTAGTGACAGTCACAAATATGTATATATTATTTTTAGTGATAGCCACATATTTTTTTTTTAATTTAGTGACAACTACAAAAATTATAATAATAAATTAAATCTAAACAGGTTAAATAATTCATGTCATGTTACTCGTTTATTAAACGGTTCGTATTCGTGTTAAGATTTTTTTCTCGTTTATTAAACGGGTTGTGTATGGGTTTACATGTTTTCACTTGTCACCCGTTTAATCCGACACATAATCGTTTAACCTTACACGTTTGACACCCCTATTGACGTAAGAATCTGGATTATATGGAGCAGGGTCGGGTCCTCCATGGATTGAATGAGTTCGACTAGTTTAAACTAGTGGTTAACTCTCACTAGGATACCAGGAGATAACCACTTGATAATATCAAGCCCCAATGCACTCTCCCAAATCCCTATTGGATTTAGAACCCTCAATTACACATTCCCTTCAATTTTCTTCAATACAGTGGTAAATGAGTGACATATATAATATTCTGAATTTCAATGGGTAAAATGTTTCCTCATTCATTTTGTTGGTGGTAGAATGTTAACCATTATTAAGGAATTTTTGCACAAGGAAAAATCTTGTTCATTGAAATTCAGAATTTTACAGATGTCACTTATCTAGCACTGTATTGAGGGGAATTGAAGGGAAGGGGTAACAAAGGGGATCCAAATCCCTTCGCAAGTTAAATGATTTGAAACAAAACTCTCAAGATATATTAGAAGCCAACAAGCCATCATTCTCTCTTTGCTCTGTCCATTCTTTTATTGAAGACCAAAGTGAAGGTTTTTAGAATGGTGGAATACAAGTTTGACTTGCATTAGCTTTGTGTAGATGTGACTACTATGAGCTATTTGTTCGCATTTGATTGTTTGAAGATACATAGGAATGTTTTTGTATTTAAAGCCTCAACAGGTATGTCTAATTTATTTTTGGTCCACGTCTCACGCGAGGTCACTGTTCACACGAGTTCTGTTGATGCGAATTACTATTCATACGAGGTATTGTAGACTTTTTCTATCTATGAGATCAAATTTCAAATGCTCATAACTTGAGTTCTAGATGTTTGTTTTAAGCATTTCTTATAAGTTTTGAAAGCTATTGACGAGTACTATCTAACCATATAAGTTTCATGGCATAAATCACAAAAAATAGTAAACAAAACTTAACACAATTTTATGATTTTAAACTAGGGCTTGATATTACATACAATTCCAATTTATGCCATATTTTCTAGATTTTATCTACCTCATATGGTGAACATAATATGCGAAATCATGTCGTAATTCAAAGGTTTCATAAACATGTCATTATCATGCCACCATGAACACATATGTAACATATATGCATTAAATACATGTTGAATGTTTATTTCATGTCGTGAACATCTTAGTACTCATATTTTAAACACAAAATAGTATATATGGCTCTGATACCAATTATAGATTATGTATAATATGCAGGAATGTGAGCCAAAAATAGAATGGACATACCCATTGAAGCTCTAAAAGACAAAAACAAAAAACAAAACTGGATCATGATGTTGCTTTACGTGTCCTTTGACTTGATCCGAAATGTGTAGACCCAAGTGCAGATGGTCAAGCTGTAGTAATAATCCGCTTAAGTCCAGAGTAGAATCCATAGGGAACTATTGTTGGTGTCTCAAAGTAAGTAGTGACAGAGACAAAGTAACTAAAACCCTTGATATTTGAAGTTATGGGATTTTCTTGACAGAATATAAGATTCTTTCCGAGGGGTTTTTCTAGAAAAAATATAATAAATTTTCAAATCTAACAATCACCCTTTAATTTGAGGATTTGAACATGTAGTTAAGCATTCGACTTATTGTACTTGTACATGGTAACTCAATTAACCCCTATGTCAACATAAAGTTAATCGGAAGATAAAGATAGATTGTGAGAATTAAGAGCATGGTTCCGATGTCTTTGTAATGGTTTACAAGAATTGTATGTGTCGAGACTCAACTCATCTACAAACAAGCAAGTGTCTCTACTAGGCATCCAACCATTGCATTAGTATTCCATTCTTTAGATGAAGCATAATAATGGTGAAGATTGAAATGTAGTCATGAAGATCTAGTCGAGGTACTTGCCTAGAACCAATGGAACTTTCTATGCAAGAGACATCTATGTCATAGAAAGCACCCACGGTTGTACCTTAGCTTTGCTAGATGCATTCAATCATTCAATAAGCAAGTGTAATATAAAGCATTAAGCATAAACGAAATGCACAAATATAACTTCCGAATGATTTATACATGTCTGTCACCTCTTACTAAAGAGTGAATGAGAAACTACTCACTCTTCATGGCTTTGGTAAAGCTAGAAAAGTGAATGATGCTCATCCCTCCAAGTAGAAGAGTTACAAAGTAAAACACACTAAACAAAGAGCCGATCTTTGACGAAAAATGAGTGAACCATGTTCCACCCTTCACAGCGTTCGTAAAGCTCTAGAAAATTGGAAGAGTTTCACTTCTCTAAGGGAAGAAGGAAGCTCAAACAATGGAAGCAAATGAAATTAACAAAGAAAGTAGAAGAAAGCTAGTCACTTTTGGAGGGTTTTCCCCTTAACCAAATGATGATCTATCTTTCTTCTATGCAAGTAAATGTAAATCTAAGTATAACTCTACAACTAGCTCTAGCTCTATGTGAGTCTCCTTTTGAAGCTCCCATAATGGGAGTATTTATAGGCAAGGAGGAGGGGACAAGGGAGTGTGAAAGAATAGTGCAAGGTCTTCAAAGTCCAAGTGAAAGCCCCAAGATCCGAATAGAATATCAACCATTCTGCAGCCTGTCTGTGGACAATGTTCAAACGTTAGTTGGCATTCGAACGTGGTCTCCTATCTTCTTTGATGGGCTTTCAAACGCTGGATGGGGTTTGAACTTCCCACTCAGGTGGCTTTTGTTCTTCTGTGAGAGCAACTTCCACATGCCATATGTAATAACACACTCTTCAGGGATCCTTAAGTGTTTCAAGTCAACGTTCGAACGTGGTACTCAAATACCTCTTTGTTTTTCTTCTAGCTACAACACGCCATGTGTCATCCTCTCAGCAGTCTGGTCCTCCAATAATTCTAGAGGACATTCGAACGTGGATTGGCGTTGGAATGTTCATACTTTGTTTCAAGCTTCTCCAATTTTCTTCCAAAATGTGCGGTTGTTGCATGAAAGTTTGATATGCATTAACTTTAGGCCCTTGTACAGTATTTCTCCTGAAATGCCATTATTGAAACTCTATCGAAGCACAATTATTTATAAAAAGGCATAGTAAGATGCTAGTTTTAACTACTAATCACACCCCCAACCTAAATATTGCTAGTCTCTAGTAATACTACAAAATTGAATGAAAAATTATTTCTAATACCATTTTCGTAGGTCATCTGATTACATTTAGTGTATCCAACAAGCCATTGAACCCCTAGGTTTTTCCTAGTGGATGAGTGTTGTCTTGTGAGGAATTTCAATGAACTATATCTAATTGTTCAGTACACTATATAATCACATTGCTGCTTAGTCATGTTAAGAATATCATCAACCCTGTTCTTATTTTCTTCTTTTCATTCTGGATCCCTCAAATTCAAGATGGTTGTTTAATTTTTGAAATTTTCTCTTCTATTATTTTAAGAATCGAGGTCATTCCTTGTTCTTCCTTCCTCTCTTCTTGGATCCCTTTTATACTGCTAGAATCTTTCTCTTCGGTCACTGGTGTCTTGACCCCTCAGCCCTCAAGGACTACTTTGATAACATTCATTTTTATTATACCTCTTTTCATATCCGTTTCTCCAACCCTACCATGTCTGCCTCTTCAGAAGTTACAGCTTCATCTGTTTCTCTTGCCATAGGCGAGAGGTCTCCTAAGCTGGAGGAGGATGACTTAGGCGATGTAGGTGATGAGATAGACAACTTTCCTGATGTTGATTTTATTGATGCTATGGAAGAGGTCGAGGTCCCTATTCCATCATCTTCCCCTGTTCTGAGGTCTAATAAATCTTGGAAATTGAAATCCAAGGTGAGTGATGCTGGGGTTCTAGTAGTGTTAAGGAGACAAAGGTCGCCCCCAAAGCTTCAGACCTTGTTGGTTTTAGTTAGGTCACCCTTCCTTTTATGAGCGTCCTTTCAGCTCGATTTGGGTTTTCCTGGGATATGCAGTATTGGTGCCTCCATGTGGATATTTGGTATGACTCTCAGGTTCCTAAGAAAGTTTATGTTTTTGTAGCTTCTTTTGAGAACAGTCTTTGTTTCCCTATGCACCCCTTTCTTAAAAGTGTTCTTCAACACTTCAACGCCTACCCTGCTAAACTTTTTCATAATTTTTGCGGTGTTCTAGTGGGTCTTCTTGCTTTCTTCAATAAAAGCAAACTTGGTATCTCCATTGTGCCTTTGCTCATGAAATTCTTCAATGTTAAGTTCACTCCCTCTAGTGGTTTCTTGTACATTTCTAAACGGGTGAAGACCCAACTTCTTATAACTGACCTCTTGAGCTCTCATGAGGGTTGGAAGAAGTTTTTCTTCTTTGTGTCTAGGAAAGAATGGGAGTATAACCCCAGAGATGCAGCTAAAACACTACCTGTACCTCGTGCTTGGTCTATCCCTGATGATCTGGGTAAGTTTTGCCTGAATAGGCTTGATCCAACCTCAGTGTTTCATTCTGCTGACCTTGTTTCTCTTATTCCTTTCTGGTATTCAACCCGACCTTAGTGCTGCGGACAAGATAGTTTTGCTGGACTTGGAGAGTTTCAAGCCAGAGAAATACTCCAAGCTTCTCAAGCTTGAGGCACTTACTAAGCTTAAGTTTAGGCCTCCTGAGATGAGAGTAGAGACCCCTATTCCTATCTCTGTAGTTGGTGCAAAAAGTTTTGCTGGTAAAGTTTCTCTTCCTTTATCCTCAGCTCTTATTTTACTTCTTTTTTGTTCTTATTGATCTATTTACTTTGGCTCTGCAGGTTCCAGCTTAATGGCTCCAGAAGCTGAGGTTGTGACGAGTAAGATTGCCTTTATGAAGAAGGATGGATGTGGGAAAAAATTGCAAGGCCACGGTCGAGTATGGGAGTGACTCAACTCCTCTTTCAAAGGTGTAGAGGACAGAAGTGCCTCCTCCTCCTCCTTCCCATACAGTCCTTACACCTCCATCGAGTTTACCAAAGGCCACCCTGACCTCAACTTCTTAAGGGATCTCTTCCCCTATCCTCATAGGGGCTTTTGGACAAGTTGGTGCCTACTCCTCTCCTTCGTCGACAAAGGTCATAGAGGCTCTGTAGTCCATTACTCTTCTCCTGCAAGAGCATCCCCCTCCCTGACCTACTAAGAAGACTCGTCGTCTGCTTGTGGAGGGTTTGTCAACAAAAGCTGAGAAAGGCAAGAGCTCATTCATCAGGAACATGGGTCTTACTGCTTAGGCCATCACTTCAGTTATCCCTGACTCAGACATTCAGGAGGCCATTGTTATTCCTCTCCATACTGCTGTCACTACCACCTTGTATGGTGCCACTTTGATAAGTTTTTAATTTCATCAAAGTTTACCTCTACTTTGTGTCGTTGCCTTGTACTGACTTTGATTTTTTTTGTGTTTCTCTCAGCTGGCCATTCATCTAAGCGCTCTGGTGAGCCGGGTTTGTAGTCTAGAAGGCACAACTGAGGAGGCTTAAAGGGCTTTGAAGGCGTCTGAGCTTAAGGTTTTTTAGCTGAACATTTCTAATGATGACCTTAAAACTTAGGTTGAGGGGCTGACCTCTGCCAACAAAGGTTTGGAAGCTGAAACTAGAAAAACCAAGGTTGAGCTCAAATTGAAGGCGGACAACTTGCTCCAGGCTCGCAAGTATGCCTTAGAGGCCCTTGAATCCTTCGAGACAACGAAAAAAGAGTATGATATGTTGGCCGAGGTCAACACTGCTCTACTGAAGAAGATTGAGGCTGAGAGGGTTGCAGCTCAGAAGAAGTATGCTTTGATCATTGAGCTTAAGGACGAGGCTACTACCAACTGGGCCACTGGGTACCTTGCTTTTCAGGATCAAGCTATAGAGAGGTATCCAGACCTGGACTTTGAATTCGACCTTCCTTTGGATAAGGAGAAGGAGAAGCCAAGTGTTGAGGATAAGGTGGAGGTCTCAATTCCTACTACTTTCGAGGCGGATAGAGATGGGGTTGAAGCTCTTGCTAATTTTGAGGTTCAAGCTCCTGGGCTTATTCCTTTTAAGGTGGTGCCCCCAATTGAAGTCGAAGTCCCTGCTTCAATTTTTATTGAAGTTGCTTCTGAGGCTCCTACTTTTTATGCTTCTGAGGTACTTGAGCTGCCTGAAGCTCTTTCTGACCCCGCTGTAGGGATTTAGGATTTTTTCTTCCTGTAAATAAATGTATGTTCCTTGCCTTTTCTTGTACTTTAGAAGATCTTTTACTTTGCTCTTTTTTCTTTAGAAATGAAAGTACTCTTTTGAAGTTGCTATGTTTTTGTTTTTCCTCTCTACCCCTTGCTTCGAGGAGAACTCTATTCTTCTATAAGTGAATCTGAATTTTGCCAAGTATGAGATCTGTTTTCAACCTTAGCATTTGTGAGCTAAGGAGTTCTCTGCTGGACTATGAGCTAAAGAGCTCACCATTCGTTTATGAGCTAAAAAAGTTTATCATTTGTTCATGAGCTGAAGGGCTCATCCTTGGTTTATGAGCTTCTTCTGAATCTACTCCAACTGTTGTTCCTGAGCTCCTTGAGCTACCTGAGGTCAATACTAAGGACTTTTGCATCTTTGTATGCTCCTATGTTCTTGTTTTGTATTTTGTCTTTTCCTTTTCTACTCCAAATAGGTCTTGGCATATTTGGGGTATGGTGCTTACTTTTGCAATTCTGATGCCTCCCATGCTTGATTTGTACCATTCTATGTTGTATTTCTCTAAGTTGCTTGTATCTGAGCTCTGTTTCTTATAAGCTCTCCTTGATTATGTTGTTCCTTAGGTATTATGCGCTTTCGAACCGAGATGTACGGATCCGGGTGAAAAGCAAAAAACCGTTTGTTATCTGTGCCCACCAACCTTTTTAAAAGTGCCATTTCCCCTAACTGTTGACATGATTACAAAAGTGTAACGGTCGCCTTTTTGTCTTCGCGTGTTATTCGCTTTCTTAAATCCAGGGATTCCTTATATAAAGCTTGGGATTTCCTATTTTTCGCATAAAGCTTAGGATTTCTTATTTTTCGCAATTTTTCTTAGACCTTCTCTTACCTTCTACTTTCTTCTTACTTCATGGCTTTCTCTCCTGCTCCACCGTTCAAACAACGAGCCCAAGCCATGTTGGATGTGCCCTAGTACTTCGTATTTCTGCTACATTCCGTGATTACGGCTTCGGAGGTGGAGGATGTTAGGAAGCAGTATCTTCTTCCTAATGCCTTGACCATCTGAGTCTCAACCCTTGATGAACCCTGCAGCCTTTTCCTTCACAAAAAGTTTGTTTCTTCAAAGGCACTTTTGAGATAGGTTTTCATTTGCCCATCCATCCAGCTATTGGAAGCGTTCTCTAGCCTTCTATAGATTGTGCCCCTTTTGTATTTCCCCAGAAGGATGGGGTGCTCTGATAAGCTTTTTTATTTATTGGCGCATGCAAGGTAACAGTGAATTTTCCACTGTTGCCAAGTTCCTCTACTTTTATGATCTTCTTTTTGACATACCCCCTGCTTTAGTCACTTCACATGGAAGCGCCACTTCGAGTCTCCGCTAGTCCTCGATGCCTCTAGATCTCCAGAGGGGGTGAACTCGACATTTTTTCTTTATATTTGGACACTCCTGGGAGTCTGCTAATGCGCGGTATGAGCGTGCTCGGGTCCCTCGCTCTTTTGGGCATTTTTCTGACAGAGGTAAAGGATTAGGATTTTTACTCCCCTATGCGGTTTGCAAATATTATGATGAGTCTTAATTGTGCTTGTGTTGTGCAGGTGCTCCCAGTCTGACCCCTGACGAGCTGATGAGAGTCATATGAGGGGCTCGTACTAAGACAATCCCCTACTCGTTGTTAGTCACTTCCCATAACCTTCTCTGGTTCGAGACCGATGCTAGCTCTATTACCGTCCTGGATGTTATCTCACGCCCTCTTTCTCCTGTTATTGATGTAGACTCCTCTCCCACTGAATCGGATGAAGATGTTGCTATTTCTTCAAGGAAGTGCAGAAAGGGCAGTTCATCACCACAATCTTTAGGTTCCTCCTCTGGTGAGATCAAGTTTACGACTGTAGGCTGGAGCTTGCAAAAAAGAAGCTCTCTGAGGTGGAGAAGGAACGTGACGAGCTGAAGGTTGAGAATGCTTTTTTGTAGGTTGTGAACGTGCAGTTGGAGGATGAGATATTTGAGCTAAAGCAAAGACTTGGGGGGGGAGCTTAGAAATTTTTCCTTTTCTGTTACCCTGCCATTCTTATGAATACAAAACAAGTTTTTATGTTGGACGCCTTGCTTATTTTCTTGTTATTCTATTCTATTACTTGTAATGCTTAGGCTAAATTGTGCCAAGTATGAGGTTGTATTCAGCCTGCTAAACATAGCTGCTTGCCAAGATATTTGTTTATGAGCTGATAAGTCCATGAGTTGAAGAGCTCATTATTTGTTTATGAACTGGAGAACTCATCTTTTGTTTATGAGCTGAAGAACCCATCTTTTGCTTATGATTCGAAGAGATCATCGTTTGCTTATGAGCTGAAAACCCCATCTTTTATTTATAGGCTGAAGAGCCCATCTTTTGTTTATGAGTTGAAGAGCTCATCATTTACTTATATACTGAAGAACCCATCTTTTTGTTTTAAGCCAGCAATGGTGTGTTGACTAAGCGAAAACTTGTCGTTTTATTAAAGATGAATTTTTACAAATGTTAACTAAAAAAATTTCTTCAAATGATCCGCGTTCCAGGAATGAGGCAAGATTTTTCCTTCCTCCATTTGCAGCTCGTAATTTCTAGGTCTGATTATCTTTGTTATTATGTATGGGCCTTCCCAGTTAAGTCCTACCTTCCCATGAGTGGGATCCTTTCCCATAGGGAGGAGTTTTTTTAGGACCGGGTCTTCGACTTTGAAGCTTTTGTGCCTGACCTCCCAATTATAATATTGAGTTTCCTTTCTCTGATAACTCATGATGTGCTGTAAGGCTCTGTCCCTCTTCTCATCTAAGAGTTTGAGGTTGAGCAGAAGTGAATCATCATAATGCTCAGGTTCGGAGAGCTCTATCCTCGGGGATGGGATGCCTATCTCCACAAGAGCTATTGGCTCGATTCCAAATGCTAAGGCAAATATCGTTTCTTGAGTTGTTGACCTCGTTGTAGTTATGTAAGCCCATAATACCTTTGGAACGTGTTCCACCTATCATCCTTTTAAGGCTTTGAGTTTGGTATTCAGAGCTACCTTTATAGTTCAGATAGTTATTTCTGCTTGCCCATTCGATTGAAGATGAACTGGAGCTGAGAAGTAATTTCTTATGCCCAACTCGGCACAGAACTTTTTGAATTTGAAGTTGTCAAACTACTTCCCATTGTATGAGACGATTGCCCTAGGTATCCCGAACCTACATATTTTAGATTTTCAAGTGAAGTTATGAACTTTTTGCTTTGTAATTGATGTCAAGGGCTCCATTTCAGCCCATTTGGTAAAATAATCCACTCCAATGATAGTGAATTTTCATTGTCCAGTGATGGTGGGAAGAGGTCCAAGTATGCTTAATCTCCACTGTTGGAATGGTCGGGGCCTAATTATTGGGATGAGGAGCTCTGGTGGACAGTGAGGGATGTTGGCATGCAGTTGGCAGTTCTTACACCTTCTGACCAGCTCTATTGCGTTTTTGAGCAGTGTGAGCCAAAAATTAACCTTGCCTTAGCATTTTACCTGCCAGAGATCGAGCTCCAATATGATTAGCGCAGATGCCCTCATGGATTTCTCTCATAATTTAGTTAGCTTCTTCGTCTCCCACGCACCTCAAAAGAGATGTTGAGAAGCCTCGTTTGTATAAATTCCCCTAGAGGAGGGTAAACCTAGACGATCTGGTTCTTAGTTTTGCTGCTTCTTCGGTGTCTATTGGCAAGGCTCCATTCTGGAGATACTCTTTGATTGGGTCTACCCAAGTTGGATGACTCTATACTAGGAACACCTTCTTATTCTTGAAGCTTACCGATGGTTCAGCAAGGTGCTCAACTGGAATTAATCTGTCCAAGTTTCTTGGGAAGCTGTGGCTAGCCTTGCTAAGGCATCAGCTTGGGAGTTCTCAACTCTGGGGATGTGTATGACCTTAACCTGCATGAATTTTTTCATTAGCTCCTGCATTTTCCCTAGTTATAGAATCATTCTCTCTCCTTTGGCTTCATAAGTCTTCTCAATATGCTTTACCATGAGCTAGGAGTCGTTGTAGATCATAAATTGTACTTCCTCCATGGAATGTGTCATGTTGATTCTGGCAATGACAGTTTGTATTCTGCTTTGTTGTTTGAAGTTTTGAATCCGAACCTAAGGATGTATTTGATATTTATCCCTTCGGGCAAGGTCATAATCGACCCAACACCGCTGCCTTGGGTGTTGGTGGCTCCATCTACCAAAAGCTTCTATGTGGGAAGGTTGAGTACTAGTTGAATTACCTCCATGGATGTTTATGGGGTTATAATAAATTCCATAATGAAATCTAACAGTATTTTCCCTTTGATTGCGGTTCTAGGTTTGTATCTGATATCAAACACACTAAGCTCTATGACCCATCTGACCAACATTCCTGAAGATTCTGGTTTGTACAGCACCTGTTTCACTAGCTGATCTATTGGGATCTCAATGGTGTGAACTTGGAAGTATGGTATGAGCTTCCTTGTTGCTGTAACTAGAGCTAAGACTATTTTTTCCATTTTTTGGATATCTCTCTTCTGCTCCCCTTAGAGTTCTGCTACAGTAGTAAACTAGTTGTTGAGCTCTATCTTATTCTTTGACCAGTACTGCTCTGGTTGCGAAATCTGAAACAACGAGGTATAGGGTGAGCACTTCTCCCTCCAAAGGGCTAACTAGTACTGGGAACGAGCTTAGATAGTCTTTAAGGGCTTTGAATGCTTCCTTGCAGTGCATATCCCACTAGAATGCCTTTTTTAAGGTCTAGAATAAGGGTCGACACTTGTCACATGATCTGGAGATAAAGCAACTTAAGGTTTATATCCTTCCTATTAAGTGTTGCACCTCCCTTTTGTTTGAAGGTGGTTGCATGTCTATCACTGCTTTGACCTTTTCTGGGTTTGCCTCTGATGGTGTTTTTAACACGACTGAGCAGTGATGTGATTATATAGTGTACTGAATAGTTAGATATAGTTCAGTCTAATCTCCAAAGTTCTAGGGAATAAGATTTGGGGATAAGTGGGTGATTACACAGAGAGTTTATAGTGGTTCACTAGCTCAGAAGTTCAGCTAATCCACTCTCAAGGGAGTCTCTAGCTCCTGAGTATATTGAAACTATGTGAAGTTTACAGAGAGTTTTTGTGAGGCTACAATGACTTGTCTTTTACTGTCGAGAGCTTTGCCTCCTATTTGTAGTTATCCCTGGTTTTTTCTTGATCTAAGGCGAGATCCTCGCCCCTCCCTTGTAACGATTGCCCTTATTGTGCAACGAGACTGGTGCCTGCTGAGTAATTGATACTACAAAAGGGGGACTTGGTGGGATTCAGCTATCCTTTACACAACCTTCCTCAAGATATGGACATAAGGAGTTGAGGTCTGAGGTCGAGGTCTATAAAGAATTTAGATTAGTTAAGCCCCTGACCTGAGTAACATGACTTATGTTACCGAGCTTAACCTTAGGTATTTTTGTGGTACCATCAGCCTCTATTCCTCTACTGTTGACTATGAAGCCCAAGAACTTCCTAGCGGAGACCCCAAAGGCGTATTTGGCTGGGTTGAGCTTCATTTAGTATTTCTTCAGGATCTGGAAAGATTCTTCAAGTTGCCCAATGTAGAGCTCAATTTTCAATGACTTCACTAACATGTCGTCGATGTATATCGCCATTGATGCTCCGATCTATTTTTGGGACATTTGATTTACCAAACATTTGTAAGTAGCTTCGATGTTCTTTAATCCAAACGACATGACCTGGTAGCAGTATGTCCCCTGCTCAATCATGAAAGAGGTATTCTCCTGGTTGCTGGGGTCCATTATAATCTGGTTATACCCAGAAAGAGCATTCATAAAGCTAAGGAGCTGATGCCCAGCTATGACATCTACAATCAGGTCAATCCTAGGTAAGAGGAAGCTGTCTTTGGGGCAATCTCAGTTTAGGTCAGTGAAGTTGATGCAGAGACGCCATTTGTCGTTTAATTTCTTAACGAGGACCACGTTGGCTAATCAAGTCAAATAGTCTACCTCTCTGATGGTTTTGGCACGGAGAAGTTTGTTGACCTCCTAATTAATAGATTTTTGGCGTTTTGGGGAAAAACTCCTCCACTTTTTTTTGATGGGTTTAAAGGTTGGATTCACACTTGTGTGTGATGACTAAGAGGTCAATGCTCCACATGTCCTCATGTTTCCATGCAAACACCTCCATATTCTTTTTGAGGAATTGAATAAGAAGGTCCACATAAACCAAATTTTCTGGCTCCTCATCAAGTTAAATAGGTTACATCTCTTTTGAAGGCATTGGCATCATTTCTAGCTCGTCTCTCATATCAAGCTCGTCCAGTTGGACATTCTCGTCCTCTTTTTTCTTCATGGACGCCATATAGCACTCTCATGCCACACACTGGTCTCCTCGGCACTCCGACACCATTTTCTATGGGGAGCTTCACGACAAGGTGGTAGGCACAAAGAATGGCCCTCATGGTGTTAAGGGAAGGTCTTCCTCACAGAACGTTGTATGCTGAAGGAGCACTGACTACTAGGAACCTCACAGTGGTGGTGGACTGTATGGTGGATCTCCCATGGTGGGCACAAGTTGGATTCAACCCAAAGATAACACTATTTCCCCTGAGAATCCTAGGAGATGAGTCATTACTGGCTCAAGTTTGTCTCTGCCTATATCCATCTTATCAAAGGCAAATGCAAAGATGATGTCGACAAAGCTCCTATTGTCAATCAAGACTTGATGGATGGTTTTGTTGGCGATGATGACCTTTACCACCAAAAGGTCATCGTGGAGATGCTGGAAACCCTCTAGGTTTGCATCTAAGAAAGTGATGTCCATGCTTAACCGAGGTGCTTTGGACACAACTTGTACTTTTAGAACCTCCTTAGTTCTAACTTTGTGCATGTGAGCCATCCTAGCTGAGCTAGATTCCCCACCTCTGGCGAATCCTCTAAATATCACTCTGATCTCTCCTAGAGGTTGTTGATGTTGTGCAAGGACTTGCTGCTGAGGTGCTAGAGGTGGGTGAGCTCAGTTCTGATTATCTTACGTCACAAAGTTGCACAGTTGTCCCCATTGAATCTGAAACTCGATCTCCTTCTTCAATTGGATGCAGTCACCAGTGAGATGGTCATGATCCCTATGGTACTCGCAGTATTTTCTTGCATCCCATTTTGTGGGATTTGCCTTCTTTCGAGGTGGCCACCTCAAGAACTTTTCATTTTACACCTCATAAAGGACCTGGAACACTGTGGTTATGAGGGGAGTGAACTGTCGAGGTGCAAACCTTGGCGGCAACACCTATGGTGGTGGACCTAGGTAGTCTCTGATGTCTCCTCTCCTTTTCGGAGAGTAGTCCTTGTCTCTCCGCGGAGATCTATCTTGACTTCTCTCCTTTCTAGGACTTCGGTCCTTCTTCTTTTCCTTCTCCCTGTGCGTAGATGAGCTCCTTACCTTGGAAAAGAGCGCTTCCTCGCCGTTGATATACTTTTCTGTCTTGGTAAGGATTTTTGCAATACTGGCTTATGGGTTTGTGGAGATGGTGAACATAAGGTCTTTTGATTGCATTTCTAGCCTAGCAATGAAGGCAGTGATGGAAAATTTCTCATCAGGGACGTCCACTTTCAGAGATTCTGAGTTAAACTTCTAAACTTAGCTCCGTAGGTTCTCATTAGGTCTCTATTTAACGTTCAACATGTGGTAACTTGATTTTTGATAAGTTCGAGCTCCTATAAAGTGCGAGACAAAGGAGACAGAGAGCTCTCTGAATGATGAGATGGATGTCGGGGTCAGCCTCTTGAACCATGCTAAGGCTGAACCTTTTAGAGTGATGGTGAAGGTTCGACATTGTATTGGGTCTTGGTACTCATGTAGCTCCATTTGATTCTTGTAGGTGTTGAGGTGGTCTATGGGGTCTTTCATTCCATCAAAGGCCTCCATTTGGGGCATTCTGAATTTAGGTGAAAGTGAAAAGTACAGCACCTGTGCCATAAATGGGAACTCAGTTTCCCAAACTAAGGCATCCATGGTCACTAGAGTTTTACCTTTAGCAGCCTCCTTCATGTGGCTGAGTTCCTGTTGGATGTCTCTGGAGCACTGTTCATAATATTATTCTTTCTTTTCCTGCTGAAATGGGGGAAACTCATTCTTATGAGTTTCCTTATTTTTACTTTGCACTTCCTCATTGCCTTCATTCCTATGAATTTGACGATGGGCATTGCCCATAGTTTGACTGCGCTTATCTCCTTTAATTATGTCTCTCAGGGAGTTGTTGTGCTGTTGTTCCCTCTGAAAGGGTTCGCCTTGGGCTGGCTATTCCCTTTGGGGACGCTAAAAGAGATTCAGTAACTCCTCACTCTACTGGAGGAAATGTTGATTGGGTAGGTGATGGGTCTCTAGTTCATTGTTAGGTATGGGATCCACCATAGGGGGATCGACTTCAAGTGTAGGCAAGAAATCACAAGGATTTTCTTGTTGTCTTCATGCGGTAACTTCTTGTTGGTTCTGTAATCGAAGAGGATTCATTTGAATTTAGCTCATGTTGCGTGTAGAAACCATCAATTGCTAAAAAAAATTAATATATCTTTAACAGGAACAGTCGTTCCCACAAACGGCACTAACTGATGATGTTTGAGCAATGATGTAAATAAAAAGTGTACTGAACAATTAGATATAGTTCAGTCTGAGCTCCAAAACTCTAGGGAATAGGATTTTGGGATAAGTTGGTGATTACGCGGTGTGTTTATAGTGGTTTGTCAACTCAAGAGTTCGGCTAATCCACTCTTAAAGGAGTCTCTTACCCCTAGTATATTGATTATTGTGTGAAGTTTATAGAGTGTTTTCGTGAGGCTACACTGGCTTGTTTTTTACTTTCAAGGGCTTTGCCTCCTATTTATAGTTTTCTCTGGGTCTCGCTTGATCTAAGGCGAGATCCGTGCCTCTCACCTATAACGGTCGTCATTATTGCACAACGAGACTTGCTCCTGTTGAGTAATTGATGCTACAAAAAGGGAGATTCGATGAGATCCAACTGTCCTTTGCATAGCATTCCTTGAGACGTGGAAACAAGGAGTAGAGGTCTGAGGTTGAGGTCTATAAATAATATAGATGAGCTGAGCTCCCAACTTGAGTAGCATGACTTGGGTTACCGAGCTTAACCTTAGGTATTTTTGTAGTACCATCAAGTATAATGCAAATGAATAAAAAATAAAGTATAGCCCTCTGAGGGACTAAAAATACTTAACTTGACGTGATTAAAATAGGTCTGGAGCATAATGAGTCACATTGATTCTTTATCTTTTTAAGGGCTGATGTCTCGATACTGGCCCCCTCTTGAATTTCTAGTATAGTAGCTTCCAATTGTAAGTAGACACTATGTATCCTATGTCATCCCTACTCATGTGCGAGCGAAAGATGTAGGAATTTGGGATATTGTCTCATCCATGAATGGTATACTTAATAAAATAAATCTCCGATTTTGTATCTTAAACTTATACGTATGGGAGAATCAAGGAGTTCTTTTAGTCTTTTTTTAAACAGTATCTATTGATCCTACAATTTTGGGACACAGCATATTACTTCTTTGCCATGTCTCTAGTGGTGGGTTCCAGTTGTGATATGATCAACAAAGCTTACAAGTTCATGCTTGTGCTGGTGAATCGAACACAATTACAGAGCACCCAATAACGTAGGAATTTAGTTGAATGGAAGACGTTACCACAGTATAACAGATGTCAAACCCAACAAACTTATTACACTGGTCAGATTATTTTCAACTGTCCTTGATACATTCTCCATAAATTAGACTCCATCTAAGTAAGACAATTTTCGGTTGCACCAAGTTCTCTCTCTCTCTCTCTCTCCCCCCTTAAGTACCCATAGTTGAGACTGGTCTGTGTAATTGGGAAAAAACCCAGGTGACCGACATGCAGATAGCTGGTTACATCCACAGCTATGAGAGGAATTGATTAACGCGAAATCTCATTGTGTCGTTCGAATTCATTCACCTAACCATAGCATAATAATTTCACACCCAAGGGCTACAACAAAATTATAGTTAGATTTGATTCACCCACTTTAGAGAGATTTTTTTTTTCTTTTTCATTTTTCTTATGATTTTCCTGAACCTTCTGTCAAACAAACAAACAAATCTATCAATTTCTTTACCTGCAAGAATTTTTCCTAAAATATAATGAAAATCCTCAACATTGTAAATTAATTCTATTACCATTACTCCATTAGAGCTATGAAAGAAACAAGCATAACATTAAAATACATCCATGCAACAATTTTTTTTGAGTACTCAGCATAAACAACTTTTCGGACAGACCACTTTTTGTTGGTTGGTGCAATAAACTACACCTCCTTCACTTCCACAGCTTCCTTTCCCTTCACTCCCACAGCTCCCTTCACTTTCTTATCTCCCTCCACTTCTTCCTTACCCTTCACTTCCTTATCTCCCTCCACTCCCTTGCCTTCTTTCACATCCTCCTCAATCTCGAACGCTGACACCGGAAAAGACCGAAACAGCCCTGCCGGAGTCTTGAAAGTTATCTTTCCGGTGGGCGGATCATCTACATAGATTTCACTCAGAGTTATCCACAGTAATAACTCCTTAGTCTTGACACCAGTCAGCTTCTTGATCCTGTTTGGCTCAACATAAGCTGTGACTTCAGTTGCATACTGAACAGGCTTTCCGATCTTCTCAAACCTGTGTTCGGACTTCTTTTTCTGTTTCAGCCAAACAAAGCCCGTCTCTTTCACATACCCACATTCCTCTATGTCTTTCAAGGGTAGGAGGCCATTTGGTAAGCCCATTTCTGTGAGCAAGAACTTGGATTTTTCTTGGCAGATCTCATCTCCATAGTACATCTCTGAGGCACTGGCTTTGATCTCTTCTGTGACAAGAGACATCTTCTTCAACTTTTTTGATGGATTTGGTGGCTCAAGTAATCAGCGGTGGTAGAAGTTGGATGGAATGGGAAGAGCGGGTGGGCTAATATAGTTGAGAAGCTATAAGTTTGCCCCCGAGTTAGAGAAAAAACTGCCAAAATACCCTTGTAAACTAGGTAACCCAGAGGTGGGGTTGACAAATTATAACGTGATGTATCAATATGTTATGAAATCTATTGAGTATGAATTTAGTTTTAAAATGTTTCAACTATAAAATATATGGGTCTATACGGAACACAGCTATATAATGTTTAGTTTAGGTACTAGGAGAGTGGATTGAATTAATTTAATTCAAAAATAATATAATACTAAGTTTAAATAAGGTTATAGCAACCTAGTAGTAATTTTAATTAATCTCAACTCGATTGCTATTGTCATTTAACACATAATATTAGGTAGTAATAACTATCATATAGTAAGTGGTATTATTTTTAATAAGTATTAAAAATGCAATGACTTTATTATCCTTATAACTTTAGACTCACACCTTCATTTATGTAAATTCTTATCCTCAATATTTATTTTATAACTTAGTATTATACACCATTACTTAATCTAAATATAAATTTAGTATTATAATTATAGATTTATACCTAATTCTAACTTTGATCTAAATTAATTATATAATGATAAAATCAAATAGTACTCTTGTTAATACTATTTTATGAATTGGACGAGATTTAATTACTCAATCTCATTATTTATTTGTATCTGAACTAAACATACTTAACATGACAAAAGTCTCACAGAACAGGACTGTAATTAGTTATAGATTAAGCTGATTTTGGCATCGTATTGAACGAATCCGACAATTCACGTCCCGCCGTGAATCTTATTTTGGGAGGATTGAAAGCCTAATCATCATCAAATGAGAGGGCAGAATGTAATAAGGCCCAAAAAAGGGGGTATATAAATGGCCTCTGCTACATAGAGTTAATAATACGGTTGAAAATTTAAGGCGAAATTAAGAGGGTCGGGAGTAGTTGGGAGGAGCGACCACTGACACAGTGTAGGTATTGTAGTTGGGATGGTTATCCCCCAGTTGAGGTGATGTAGGTCAGTAGGTGGTGAGTCTAATACTTCGTATGATGAATTTTAGTTATTTGAAATTTTGAATATATAAATAAATATCATATATGGTAAAATAGAAATGATGAAAAAATAAATAGATGATTTTTTTAAAAACTAACGAAAAAATCAGTTTTGCCAAAATTGAGATAAAAAGTTAATGAGAAATTAATTATTTATGTTGAAATGTATATTATTTATTTATATATCCTTTGATATATACGTATATCATTTTTATTAATTATATATTATTTATATATAAATATAATGATAAAATATATATTTATATTTTTTCAAAAAAAATAAAAAAAAATTCTCATCTTATTGAAAACAAAAAAATCATCTTACCAAATACAAATAAGAAAATATAAAATTCTTCTCTTGTAAGATAAAATGTATATCACTCTCACTTTTCATTATTCTATTTTTTTTCGTTTACTCTACCAAACAGACCATAAAAGAAGTGAGCTGGTTATAGCTGTTGGTTATAGAAATCCGACGTAAAATTCAAGCTGAAATATTGGAACTTAGAACCACTTTGGTTGGACCAAAAGAAGGGAACCATTTTGGTTCGACCCGCTTCATGAAAAGAAGAATTGGGTCAAGTTGTGATTAAAAAATAGGGCGAATTACATTTAACGAAGTTTGTCATTTAATCATTCAAATCTCTTGACATTTGAAATATTTTACACAGGCCTCTTAAAATTTATACGGACGTAACACTTAAACTCCTGCCGTCAATATCTATTTGTAAATTACACTCAGACCCCCCTGAAGTTTGTATGCGCATAAGACTTAGACTTTTCAAGCTTAAAATATTATACTTCGACCAAAAATACTTCAATTAAAGACATAATATTAAATATTTTAAATTTTACAATCAAAATTTATATTCTATTGTATCATTTATTAAAATAAAATCAAAAATAAAAATATAATTTTTTATTTAAAAAATCATAATTGGTATGTAATTATACTATCTATTGAAATTTAATTTAGTTATTTAAAAGACCAAATTAAACTACGAAATTACTCCAATTAAATTTAGAAGATATTATGTCCAATTAAATCTAGATTTTTTTTTGAATTTATTTTAATAAATGACATAATAAAATATGAATTTTGAGTATAAAATTTATGTGCTTTTATGAATGACCTAGCCCCTTCTTTTATTTTTAAGTTTTATTTTAATAGATAGTATAATCGTATATTAATTATGATTTTTTTAAAAAAAATTAATTTTAATTTTTGATTTTATTTCAATAAGTGATACAATAGAACATGAATTTTGGCTGTAAAATTTAAAATATTTGATATTATATCTTCAATTAGAATAATTTTTTGTCTAAGTATAACATTTTAAATTTTAAGAATCTAAATATTACACATCTACAAATTTTAGGGGGTCTAAGTATAATTTATTAACAGATGTATTGACGGATATTAATAACAGGGGTTTAAGTTTTACGCGCAAACAAACTTTAGAGGGTCATAGTGTAATATTTCAAATGTCAGCAGTCCGAGTGATTAAGTGATAAATCTTAGAAGTTTGAATGTAATTTTCCTAAAAATATATGTGAATTAGGCCTAAAATGTTAAGATCAAGCATAAATAATTTTATATAGATTAAGTTGTGATTTTACCCTAAGGTATTAAAAAAAAAACAACTTTTTAGTACTATAATTTTACATATTTTTAAAACACTATAAAATTACTTTTTGGGCCCTAGTGAAGGTCTGGTTTTGGCCTCATCAACCTCTTAGAAAATTCAAACTGAGTTTAACCTCAAAGTTTAGGTGGGGTCGACTGAATCCCAACCACACGATTATCATCATGATAGGTCCTATCAGCCCTTGATGCGGAAGACCAAATCGACCCTAACTTCTTCTGTGTCTAACGATTGAAATTAAAGTTCATAGCTGGTGGAGAGTAACATGTGGCATAGTATTGTGAAAACGGTGGACAAAATGCGCCTAACAAGAACATAGCACCACACTGGGGTCATAAATAAGGTTTCTAAGTCACCTGCCTATCGTAGTACCAAACCCTCCAGAATGGCTTGGTCATGGCTCTATAATTATCTCTATCAATCAATCATACATCTTCTTTGGTAAGAGTTTCCGACCTATCTTTCCGACCGATCTTAGATGCAATAAAAAAAATATTTTATTATGACCTAAATGCCATGAATTACTTAAATTTAAATTTTCTCAAGTCTTAGAATGAAAGAAGTTGCATGCATTATCTTAGTGTTTTTTTTTTTTAATCATTTGGTAAGTTTTGTTTCGTCCTTCACCTTAAACCCAATAAATAAATGAGTACATCCATAGCCATTGGCTCAATTGGTGGGTACAGTTCACTTATTAATTTAAGTCATCATAGAACACATTGCTTTCACTATGATTTAGGGTAAGGTATAAGACAAAGAATCCTTAAATTAAAGAGTTCCAATACGACAAGCAAAATAGAAAAAATATGATTCTTACTCTTCTCTCCTATCCTTACACATCTCTTTAGATATCTACTAGTGGTGATATCATACTCATTTCTTTCAAAAACTTATTTTTTAAACTAGTCACTTTTAAACTTATTTATCATATTCAATCTCTTTTTTAAAAGATAATTTGAAATGATTAAAAATATCATTTAAAATGACGTTTTTAAAACTTGAGAAAATTTTGTAAGATAAATTCACTCATAAAATCATCAATTGAAATGACATCTTAAATAGTTATTTTAAACGGTAACCTAACTTCTTTTTTGGTGATATTTAATTATTCATCATGTTTCAATTTTTGTTTTAACTAAAAAAAAAATTGTGTAAATCCAAAACAAATTATTCACCATGTTTCGCCCAAAAATTTACAAACCATGAAAATACCCAAAAATGCAACTTAAGAATTTAAAAAAAATAAATTCATTGCATGACGTTGCGAAAAATGTATAAAATACAGTTTATCAACATAAATGAATTTTGTGATGAAATTAATCATGTCTTTCAATTTTCATTTTATGTAAATTAATTTGTCTATTTCAAAACAAAGTCATAAGTTCATCAAACTATGAGATTTATCCTCCAAATTTGTACAAACTATGTGTATATGAGATATGCTACTTATGCATTAAAAAAATAAATTTATTTCATGAGACTGTGTAAAATACAGTTTGTCAATAATATAGTTGATATTCAAAACAACATAGAGGTTAATCACATCCACATAAATTTAATAGAATAAAAGTGTCTGACGTATCATCACTTAAATCCAAAAAACTAATAACTTTAATATTGGAAACAAGTAATAAATCCTCTAAAATTTCAATCGCAGCATAGACAAAATCGAAATGTTCAATTTTTGCATAGGGCTTCAATGATCGAGGAAAGTCGATTGTGATTTTATTTGTATAGATCGTCATTTGGAATTATGACTTTAAAAGCGCCATTGCAAATGAAGTTTTATGCCTTATATATCCACTATTTGTTCACCTTTGTCAAGGTTAACAAACTTGAATATGCTCCGGTAGATGTTTTTAAAATTGTCAGTTAGAATAACGTTTATGAATGAATATATCCGGAATTGAATTTTTTTTTTTGAATTTTAAAATGACATTTCAAATAACGTTTTTAACTATAAAGAAGTCATTTCAAATGACATATTAAAAAAAAAAACTAGATTTGAAAATAACCTCAAAAAAATAAAGTTTTCACAAGGTAAAGAGTATCATTGGACCAAAGGTCAATTGGTAGTGGCTATATTCAGTCCATTTTTTTATTCTATTATATACTTCTCTCCCTTATGCAACAATATGGTTTGAGAGAGAGTTGGCGTGAATTGAAAATTATACAAATAAAATAAAGGAATTGACAATATTGACATTTTTACATGTGTAAAACAGAGCACCATGAAAGGGAGAATCACATGTTTTCCACTTTCGATAAGGCTAAGCACCTCCATGTTATGGTGCCAAAAATTAATCTAAACCGCTGATTTTAAATTAAATAATTTATAACTATTGATTAAAAAAATAAAAAATAATAAAATAACAAAAAAAAAACATATTTCGGTACCATAAAACTTCAAACGATTACACAAGAGTGCTCACAAAGTTTTTAGTGGTGTAAATTAATATTTTTAAATTTTGAGTGTGTAAATTGAAATTCGAGTGATTTTTCAGGGTGCAAGTTGAGATTAACTCTAAAAATTAATCTAAACCACTGGGTTTAAATTAAATAATTTATAACTATTGATTAAAAAAATAATAAAGTAATAAAATAACAAAATAACAAAAAATAAATAAAAATTCACATGTGGTGCATTTCATTGACTAAAAAGTGAAAATACAGTATCAAAAGTATATTTTGGTACCATAACACTTCAAACGAATACACAAGAGTGGTCAGAAAATTTAATGGATTGTGGCAGGCATTACAGTTTAAGGCCGGTATGAATCGTCACATTATGGTGAAAACTCTAGTCTCTACACCCTGGCAGGTTTGAAGTTATTGGCCAGCAACCATTTTGCCAGGCTTTCATTGTTGATTAGTATCTATGAGTAAATTAGGCCAACGACCAACCCCCAACAATGCAAGTACCTTACTTAGCCTGTGAGCCAGGGTGTTATGACATGTTTTGATTGTTTGGATTTGATTTCAATCTATTCGAATTCAAATCCTATATTAAAAACCCTAATCTAAATCTAATTCAAATATCATACATATATTTCATTTCTATAGTAAGTATCAAGATCCGTCATATAGATCTGACCGAAAATTCGATTTGATTCAAATAACTCAATTTACTTCAAATTTAACAAATTACATCTTAAATCAATGTCATCAATAATGGGTCAAAGTTTTCTGCAAGAAGCCGTGGATTTCAATAACTAGTATTTTTAAGATAATTTTCTATTTTTTCGCTCTTTTTTTAATCTTGTATCATATAAATTATGGTAGAATTAAATAGATTTTTGTTGTGTTTTTGCTAGAATTTGAATCAGTGTGGTGGATTTTATTCCCAAAAACACAGGATCCTAGTCATACAATTTTTGGTATATGGGTTACACAAAGACGTCACAAATTTAAAAAACACAATTTGACTATAACACGAATCCAAAATACCAAAGTTCGAATATAACACAACAGCGTGTCCTCGCCTACCTGTTAGTTGTTGCACGGTTGACCATTAAATTAAGCTACAAAAGTCTTTGATGTAAACCTAATACCAATTCAAATCGTTTAGATGGACAATTTATATTAAGACTTATTTTTTAATCACGATAAATTTGTCTATTTATATTTATCTTTTAAGCACGGTAAATATTATAACCACAGTAAACATTTAACATACCTACCATTTAATCACAATTAAAATAGTTTTACTAAACAATTTAACCAGAATAAATATTTTAAGGGAAAATTACTATCTAATTTCCTAAGGTTTGTCATTTAATCACTCAGACTCCTTGAATTTAAAATATTACATACAAACCCACTGAGGTTTATACGCGCGTAATATTTAAATTTTTACCATCAATGTCCGATAGTAAATTATATCCAAATCCCCTGAAAATTGTAGGAGTGTATGATACTTAGACCCATCAAATTTAAAATATTATACTTAGACTAAAAACACTCCAATCAAAAATAAAATATTAAATATTTTAAATTTTACAACCAAAATTTATATTCTATTATATTCTATTAACATATTAACTAACTTTCGATAATATAATTCATATTCTATTCTATTATATTATTTATTGAAATAAAATCAAAAATAAGAATCTAATTTTCTCTTAAAAAATCATAATTAGTATAAAATTATACTATCTATTGAAATAAAATTAAAAAATCAAACAAGGAGTCTAAGTCATTCATAATAGAACATGAATTTTATAACTAAAATTCATGTTCTATTATATTATTTATTGAAATAAAATCAACAATAAAAATTTAATTTTTTATTTAAAAAATCAAAATTAATATACTATTATATTATCTATTAAAATTTAATTTGGTCTTTTAAACTATTGAATTATCCCAATTAAAACTAGAAGATATCATGTCCATTATTATTTGACCCTTTATTTATTTTTTAATTTTATTTCAATAATTGTCATAATAAAACATGAATTTTAATTGTAAAATATAATTTTTTTATATTCTATTTTTGATTAAAATATTTTTAGTTTAAGTATAATATTTTAAACTTGAAGAATTTAAGTATTATACACCTACAAACTTTAGAGGGTTTAGATATAATTTACTAACGGATATACAAATTGACATTGTCGACAAAAGGTAGGTGTTACATGCGTATAAACATCAGAGGGTCTATGTATAATGTTTCAAATGTCAAGGAATCTAAATGATTAAGTGACAAATTTTAGGGGTCTAAATGTAATTCTCTCATATTTTAACCATGGATAAACCATACTTAATCTATATGTATCTTAAGAGTATAATTAAGATTCTCATATACCGCACATGTTCATTTATATACATGAGATTAAGCATTGAAGAAGAGAGTAAGTTCAGTTGATGAAAAAACAAAACAGATAAATAATAAATAAATAAACAAAAAACAAAGCTACATAAAAAGTACTTAAAATACCATAAAGAAAAAAAATAAAAATAAAAAAGTGTTGTCAAAAAGCACCTTATTAAATAAAATAAAATCAGCAAGATATATAATTAGATCACATTTGAGTGAAAAAATAAAAATAAAAATAAAAATAAAAAATTGTAGTGCTTCTATTTCTGAAAGAAAAATTTGCTTGCTCACTCTGTAATGGTATCAATAATAAAACATCAAGATACTAAAGAGAGCAGTGCTGGCAACAAAATCTAACATTCTAGCTCATTATTTTCACCTTCTATGGCAATTACAAAAACACTTGAAGCAACAGGATCAACAGAACAGAAATAAAGGGGATACAAAATTTCGGTACATAAGAATTCGGGTACAAATTAATATTACATTAAGTATAATCAATTGGGAAGTGCCTTTAAAAGAAATATACACGAAGGTACTTCTGGAATAGAGCAAATGGGTAAAGAAACACCTTACCCACAGTTTTGTCAGTCAATAGATAGTGTCTTGAATCTTGGGGATTCTGAGGGGATCCATCACTAACTGGAAGCAGCTCTCATTTTGTGATGTGTCTGCATAACCATTCCACTGCCATAGTTGTTCAACAAGGACTCAATGTGTTTGATTTCTTTTGGTATTGACCCAGTAAGAACCTGTTTCAGTAACATAAAGATTACTAGACTTGGATTCTTAAAGATCAGAGCCATTGCCATTAGACCAAACTGTTATTTTGACAAACTTAACAAAAAAACACACAATACCTGTTTCATCAAACAAACTCCCCCACCCCCATCTCCACCACATACACTTACACAAACACACCTTCTCATGCATGTGTGTGTATGTGTGTGTGAGAGAGAGAGAGAGAGAGATGATGATGAAGATGGCTGTTGATGGGAAGAACCAGGAGAACTGCCAAGTTTCTTATTTTATCTGGGAAAATGTTCTAATAGTGCTTCAAAAATATTTAATGAAGATCTTATATTATTTGGCAAAAATGTTCTAATAGTGCTTCCAAAATATTTAATTATGATTCTAATAGCATACGAAATATTATTGGAATATTGTTATAACATTCTCTGAAAACTGGCCTCACAATTAATTCTGAGTAACAATAACATCTTTTCGTCATAATATAGACTTCAAAACTGACTAAAAATCATTCGAAATGACTAAACCTTAAACTACAACAGTAATACGTCTTAGTCTGAAGTATACCTCGTAGCCTGACTCTGTAATAAGGATCTCGTCTTCAATCCTTATCCCAATTCCTTGGTACCTGCAATATATTTCCTCACTGTATGAGTTGGTTAATATAAAACATCCAAATGCCCAAAATTAAATGCTGATGCTTTTCTATCGTCATATCTATGTAAGATGTACCATTTAGCTCAGGAAAGGCACAAATAAGAACTCAAAGCTGAGAACTCAAGCCCAAGAAAAAAATGATTTTAGAAGGGGTGCACAACTATTATGACTTGTGGGTTTTCGACGAGTTTCACAATTCAGGCCGAATCCCTGCAAAAAAGGTTTTTCAGCTGTGTTGCAACGGCATTTCCACAATTTCTTTTGTGAGGAAGCAGAGCAACTCAAGCAAACTGCCCCACCTTACTACAACATAGGGACAGAAGGGAGAAGGTTGTGCCACTGGCCTTGTTATCCATCCCTCCGACCAGATGAATGAAAGACCGACCTGGGTTTTTGTGAGCGTCAGTGGGTTCTAGAGTGCCTGCCAAGGGCGCTAGCACATATCCTGGGATGATCATCACCACCTCCACCTGGTTGGTCTTTTCTAACCCAAAACATTGATGGATATTTCTAGGCTGACCTTAGAGCAATTTATTGCATTGGACGGGAAAATGGAGTTGAGATTTCCTTTCCCACATAGTCTTTCACCCATTGGGATGATATCTTTCTTTGTTGGAGCCAGAATTATCACAATTCATCACGGGTACTGCATTTTTGCACTTCCACAGTGAGTCTAGTAGAAGTGTTTCAGCAAAACAACTTAAATATCTTTTTATCAAGGGTACAGCATGGGTTTTTTCATGGGGCCATCATAACTGGCAAGTCCAACCCCATCCAAATTCCTCTGCTTGTCCAAAGAGGGCTATCACAATCTGAGCTAAGGGTCTAGCTTATGTGAATGATTAAATAGTACAATACGCAGGCTAACATGAAATCATAATTTGATATGGCAACACAGCTACCTCTCTGGACCATCAAAATCAGCTGGAATGTAAACTCCTGGTTCAATCGTTATCACCTGACCACAGAAACATTTGCAAGCTCAGTTGAAACTAAAAGAAGCTATGTTAGGTGCAAGTTGCCAATTTTTGTACAAATTAGTGGCAGAAGTGCTTCTAGATATCATGAGCTCATACGTTATTGAAAGTGAAGTCCAACAGTCTATCTTTCTTTCTTTTAACTTTTATATCTGAAAATGACAATGAAGTTTTAACCAACAGTTTCCTCAGCTCCCAGCATCAAAATACAACCAAATCCCAAGGGAAACCTTTTTAATGCCAGTCAAAATTTAAGGAGAACATCTGAATTAAAAACTTTATGTTCAGCACAATCTGTAAAATTTACAATAACATATTTGATTTGCTAGTTCTATTGCTGTCCACAGTATCAAATATATGTAAAGCATATTGACTAAAGAGAATTTTTCTGAAGGAATAGATATATTATGTCAATTGTCGTCTTTTGTATAATTAGTGTTTTCCATACCCCATCTTGATGCATCTTTCTTTCAATTTGATCCGAATATTGAATTCATGTTGGATCCAATACCATTAGCCATAACTTAGCACGAACAGATACAAAATTATAAGGCCTAGTGTGCAAAAAGAGCTTTTTCATTGGCTGTATATACAAAACAAGTTTCTGAGGGTGAAGTCTGAAAATATCAGTGTGCATGACTAATGGCTATGGACACATAATTGCATTTGGACATGCACCCAGACAGCGTGGGAATGATTCAAGTTGTACAATGTTGGTTTGGTGCATGGTTGATTCAAACTGAGTGAAGTGCACAACATGTTAAACTTCTCTGTATTTCGCAAAAACTTTAGTTAAAATACAACCATGAAAATTTGGCCATGCCGCTATGTAACCGGTTCCGGCAATTACCAAAATCCGATGCTGAACACCTTACCAGACCAGCATATATCCAAGTCAACATAACATAGCAAGTCCACAACCAAACACTAAGAAACTAATTATCCAGCACCAGGCAGAAAATAGTTCCAGGAAGAGAAGGTAAAATATTGCATAAGTATAAAAACATAAAATTGTATCTTTAACCTCATTAAATAGAAAGAATCAAATTGATCATCAGTAAGAAAGACAACTTACAACACCTGGCTTCAGTGGACGGTCATAGCTAATTGTAGAACAATCGTGAACATCCATTCCTAGATAGTGACCTGTGCATCACAGGGAACAAATTAAGCATGACCAAAAACATAGCCAAATGGATATTACAAAAGCTTGAGAAACTGATATGCTAAAACAACATTAGACTGGGGCTAGTTTTATATAAAGCCACATATTGCATTCATTATGTTGGCTAGTAAAAGCTGGAACATCGCAGTGTGAAAAGCAAAAAACCTATATTGGTTGGGTTCAGCTGATGGTAACTTGGAGGTTGATCAGTTTTCAAAATTCCCATCTCCTTGAATCCTTTGCGCAGCATCTCAACCTATGCCATGCAGTATCACAAGAAATTCATCTTATTTGCAGCCAAACAGTTTTGATTTTTGAAGCATCAAGCTGTTTTCTAGTTGATCAATAACAGCATATGGAAAATTAGAGTGTACTAAATGCATAGTTCAAAGAGTAAAGGAAAGCATATATTCCAAGTTGGCGATTCCCATGCAGACTGATTCAGATGATAATAGATATCAGTACCAGCTAATATTATGCAACTCGACTTAAGAAAACATTATCCCAACTAGTTAGTGCTTGCAACATGAATCATGTTCCTCCATTGTGCTTTATTAATGGTCAATTATGTAAATTTCCCATAGCAATCGAAAGGGATATAATAGGTTCAATAGCTACAAATTTCCAACTGTCACAACAATTAGAGGATAAAATAGTTTAAAAAAAAGTATATGTAGCCATGGGTTGCTCTTTGAAACTATATGTACTATTTAGCAACTGCAACCCATTTCTTGACCCAATGACTTGCAATCTCAGGTTTCAATACGCCCATGTGGTAAATACAATTCTCTGAGCACATCTGTAAAAGTGGAAATAGTGAAGAATTAAAAAAGATAAAAATGTTACCCGAGCAGAAGTAATTCAATATGTCTTGTACACAATAGAATTGTCAAAGAGACGAAAAATCAAGAAGTGTTCCATTAACAAGAATACAGAAGACATAAAAACTGGAGCTACCAAAGATGAGGGTCAAACGTATGAGAAACAGAGTATCAACATGGAGAGCAATAAGAAAGATATCAAAACAACAAAAGAAATGGTTTTGATTCAAACATGGTAAAATCCAATTTTTGAGACTGCCCTCCCATTTTATAGAGCAGTGACACACAGACCACAAAAATGAAAAAACCACAAATAGTTAAGGAAAGCAAACACATAGGTGGATATATAGAAAGGAAATACGTACATTTTTGTTTTTATAAAAATGTTATGCGCCTATTGACATCATGAAAGGCAACTTATTGAAAGGCAGATTCATTTCTTATTTACTTTATTTTCTGCAGCAATTATTAAAGCATCCAACTCAAAAACCATAGGCAAAAGGTGAAGAAGCTCACAAGACTCGCACCTAGTTTAGGCGGCATTTTATGACAAACCGAGACAAGATAGACACTTTTTCACACCTCTACTACTCGCACATGACAAGATAGACACAAGAGTCAAAAGACATTTGGTCAACTTAGGAAACCAGGTTTAAACTTTGAAGTTCACTTCCATTTTGATCAATCGAGTGTGAGGGGATTTAACTTTGCAGTAAGTTAACCTATAGGTTTTATGGATTCCTAGAGTAGGTCAAAGCTAGAGAAAGTCGTGTTAAAGAATCCATGGACTCCAACATACAGTAAACTGATGTTAAAAGTTAGAGATAAAAATCTTTCCTAAAACAACACCTAACAATTAATATTTTGTCCTCTTTTTTGTATTGGATTATTTTTCCTGTTTAGTGACACAAATATGTCATCCCCATCAATCACCATATCCAATGAATTATACAAATGTACATGCATGTGACTTGTAGAATAGAAAGGGCGCCCGGGGGATTCTTAATAGACAAAAAAAAACTAAAATTAAAAAGGACATGGAGACACAAAAAAGTGATGACATTGTTTGGAATTATGAGGGAAGCAACAATAACGGCTGGTGAAACAAATGGCAAGGATGAGACACATTTAGTGCAAAGAGAACATGATGCTCAGTCAATAACAATAAAATTGTGGAATAAATCAGAGGACAGCCACTTTGTGCATATAATGCCATAGCTTAGGTCCATGCCCAGTCTATCCTCTCAGGACCCTTGATTAACAAGGAAATGACTTTTATGAGGAAAGGAAAAGCACAAAAACTTGCTAAGTACATGAAGATGCTTATCTGAATTACATTGAATGATCAAAAGAGGTAAAATCCCACACTGAAATGGATGAGACCAGGGTAAGGCATAGTTATTCTTATTTATTGTTATCAGGCATAATAATTCTTATTTATTGTTATCTTTTTTTTTTCTTAAGGAAAAATTATTGATTTCCTAGGGAAGCCCAGAAGATAGCACGATTGCATATTTGCTAGAGGCTAACAGTAAATTTCCAAGACACGGTAAGGAGAATGAGAGGCTTTGGACATTTATTGGCAACAACAGAATGCTAAGCAATCACCAAAGCCAAGTACTCTGAAAGCAACCAAACAATTGATCCCTTATTATCATTTCCTATCAGGGGTAATTGCTTTCTATATATATATATATATATATATATATATTTTGGGGGGAAGGGACTTGAACCCTTGACCTCAAGAAAGCAAAACCTTCATAAGGCAAGGAGTACCATTGGACCAAAGGCCCATTGGTGGTAATTGCTTTCTATAATGGTAAAATGTTAGGATGAAAAGTGTGAGCCCATGAGTATAGCTAATGCATGCAAATAAAGCCATAGGCTAGGTTTATTCTAAATCTATCTTCCTTGCCTATGAAACTGATGAAACACAAAACTGTAGGCAAAGTTATGGTATGTGTAAACCAATACAAGTGAGCATTCAGAAAACAATTTTCAGTACAATTGAGACCATACAAGAGCACGACCAGTAATTATGCAACTGTACATACTCTGCATTGTAAGTTGGTGGAAAGATTAAATTTTACAAAAGCAAGAGAAAGAGAAAGATTTTTTAATTTTAATTCTTTTTTGGGTGGGGTTTGAGGGGGGGGGGGGAGAGAGAAAAAGTAGAAATTAATATTATCCAATTTCTTTCTTTCAACAGACAGTTGGATACAAAGCAAATTAAGAATGCAAGGAAAGCAGCAATTTAAAATCACAAGATCGTACCGAATAGTTGTGTATATCCCCAATGCTCATGCCAGGTTTGCAAAGTTTCACGCATTCCTTGTTTGTCTCTAAAATAAGATCATAAAGTTCTTCCTGAAAACATATCCCACTTTTATTTCTCATTCACAGTGCTATATGCCACTAGCAAGCACTAAGAAACATCTAGAAGGAAAAAACAGATAACATCATACAATTCCACTTATTACTCTTCAAATGTCAAAGGCACAATTAATTTTTAAAGGACAACAACTTGCCACTTTGTCATCTTATAAATATAATAGGTGTATAGCAAGGTAAATCACAGAAAATATAATTAGAGATGAAAATAGCAAACAAGTGACTATGTGTATGTTTGTGCATGTAAATATCCTCTATGACTCCCCTGTACTAGGGATTTGCCTCTCTTTCTTCAGTCCTGTCACTTTTACCTTTTGTCAAATGTAAGATTTTGGATTATAAGAAAAAGGCAAAGACATACCTGACCAGGAGAAAAGCTGCCAAAGGGTGGCCAGGTACGAGTAAGATCGCTGACATAACCATGCAGCTCACATCCAACATCCATCAAAACAAGTTCCCCATCTTTGATCTGTTCATACAAAATCAAAAATTCATTTATAAAAATGGATCATTGCATGCTTTAAAAGCAAAGTATATGATACAATCAAGAAACTTACTTTCTGGTCATTCCGAGAATAATGTATAACAGTACCATTAGGCCCACCACCAACAACAGGATTAAACCTAGTGAAAACAAGAAGACTCGAAAAATTTATCTGCAAAACCCTTGCTGAGAAACATCATGGAAAAGCAGAAAGCAATCACTGTAATAACATTACTGATGGACAGCAAACCAATCACAAATTCAAAAAAAGTTCAATGGAAAAATTAAGTTTATAAATTATTGGCAAAATGCCAGCATGGAATGTTATCTTTCCTTCTACTTGACATCTCTAAGTATAAGAATAGAGCACATAAATGTGGAATGACCTAGGAAACGTCAATGATATCAAGCCAAAGTGGAAAAAGCTTACGCCATTCTTTGGGCACCTCTCATTTTGCATTCATATTCAACTTTGGCTGATAGCATACCCTCATAAGGGAATGCCTTCGAGTGCAACATAGTCTGCAGAAGAGCCTATCCAAGACGGAAACATCACAACGGAAAGTATTAGATAAAGAATCAACCCATAAAAAATTTGCAAAAATCCACTTTTACAAAAAATTATTAACTTCAACTCAGGTAATAAAATTTGTAATGAGATTGCCCATGTAGTTTTCCGAGAGCTACATCCTCTACAAATTACAATTTATTGGATGATCTTTTACTATCTCAATCCATGCTAATTTTGGTCTTTCCCTTTAGTAAAAAGTATGACAAATGTTTTACACTGGCTAGTTAACACCACTATCCTTTCTCAGGGTACAGATTGGCTAGTAATAGATATGATGCCAAGTGTCACCGGGTATCAACTCGTTTTTCTTTTGAGGCTACCCGTGAAGGCGTTGCCACTGCTATCAGCCACACAACTCAAGTATGGGGACACACAAACACACACAAAGGCAACACAAATTTACTGGGACAATACTCCCAAACTTTATATATAGAAGCTCTCTACAATTTACAAGGAACTCAAAGTAAGAACACTTTCTGTCTCACAAGAATGCCCAAGCACCCTATTTATACAAGGAGCATGGCAGATGACACGCCCATCTGCGAAGGGGCTGTTACACACAATTTGCCTAGTCTCTAACAGACTTGGTCAGTAAGGCTGCCTCTCTGTGTAACACCTCGCAGGTACTTCCACCCATTCAGCAACTAATGTGGAATTGCCCCTTATCAGCATGCACCTAGACTAGAATGTAGTTAAGAACAACCAGAACTGCCTCCCTCAGACTAGATCCAGTTCAACAACTGCTTTGACTGAGTTAACACACCAGCAGCAACTGCCCACATCCTCCTAGTCACATCTATTGAGCAACCATGTGTCAGTCATGTGTCCACAATTCAGCAGCCAACCTTGCCCAAGAGCCATTGTGCATGTTGAGTCAAGCCCATGCCATTCAATTCGAAATCATGCACCAACATTGCCTCAATAGAGCCCACTGCGTGCTGTCATGCTCAATCGGATGGTCTCATGCTGCCATGATCTGCACCAACCTATCAAACCGCTTAACTGCATCACCTTGACTTCTTCTCATGGTGTGCGTTGGTGCAAGGTGCCACCAAAATCGTCATTATGCACCCAAGTTAGTTAGGGTGTGACACTAAGCATGATAGCAAAATCTACCATCTTGATAGAGGTAAGGAAAAAAGAAAAATCAATGAACTTTTAATATATATATATATATATATATATATATAAGTACATTTCACAGATACCACATCAACGATGACAGGAGAACATTTTTTCTACCTCACTGAGATCAATCCCTCATTCAAAAACCTGGGAGTCATGATCAAAGAAGAAAATGAATGGGAATGTGGACCTATTTTTATGGGGAAAGCCATTGCACATTATAGTTTTTTCTACATTTCCCACAGATATAATTCAACACGGCTAAGCCTTGTCCTAGCTCCTAATTATTCCGAGTCGGCTGCATTAGTCTTCTTCTGCAATTATGCCAGGTTTAGAGCTATATTTTCTATTAAGTCAGGCTACCATGTATTTTCTCTCATTCCATATTAACTTTACTTTTCCTCTATCCCTAGCATTACCGTCAATATTGTTGCGGAGGGGGAGATATAAAGTGGATCTTCCTGTACAATTATACATGTAGGTTGCTAGACACTACCTAGAGGAGAGGGGGGTTGAAAAGGTTAATACAAATTAAGTTTGGCTGACGTCCAATTTTAACCTATGTCTACTTTAATTACCTCGTCACACAATGATATGAAAGTTAAGTGTGAGAACTCCTTTTCAACCACCAAAACTCATAATACCCATGAAAATTGATGTATTAATTTTATCAATTTGTTAATTAACACTCAATCTCACAAAGTGATCCCAACCAAGGCACCAATTCAATCAAGCAAATAGTAAATCAATTATTATATCAAACACATAGTGCCCGTGTGTGTATCAAATTGCAAGTATGCACAAAAATTAACTAGAATGAACACAAACAATTTGTTGACGTGAAAACTCTCCTCGGAAAAACATCTAGGAACCATTTAGGGTTTACCAAAACCTAATTCACTATCTCAGAGTTAGTTTACAAGACACAAGTACTCAAGACTTATGTCACAACCAATACCATGATTAGACGCTTTTTTTCTTCAATAAACCTCTTCACTGGATACGCCCACTGATGTCTTGGATAATTTCAATTGAACTCTTTATCGCACAACTCTTCTTTTCCAAGGTGTGAGATAGGATAGAAATCACAAAATGGTAGCCTTTGAATATAGGGATCTAGGGTTGTGGCTCAAGCTTTCAAAGTATAAGATTGGCTGAAAATATTCACAAGAGACTTACCCTAGGTTGAGAAGGCATCCCTTTATTTATAGGCTCAGAATAGAGTTTGTCTTAGAGTCCAAGAAAACAGATTCTCGAACGACTGCTCGATCAGTGGATGGGCAATGGTCACTGGAATGAAATTTGGATTCCAACCAGAAAGGCAGAGCAGAGACCGTTCATGCAACCTCAAGGACCGTTTGAGCCATCTCAAACATAGGGTAGTCTCTACTGATTTTTTAATCCTAAAAAAAAAAAATTGTCCTCTTTAACATTAAAGGGCGTTGCCCAACAGGAGTTCGCTAATGACTCAATCTATGTTTTTAAAACATAAAAGAGATTTAGAAAAAAAAATTTATTTAAAGAACACCTAAGAGCCATACAGGATCAATCACCGATTCCATTTTAACACTAATCATCCTAAATCTAATAAATTAAATTAAGGGCTCTTAGATCCCTAAGGTAATTACATTTACCCTAAACATCGAGGTGCATTCGAAAAGTTTATTTGACGTAGCTTGAAGCATGATCTCCTCTCTTCCATTTGACGTTTTCAAGTCTTCATCGTTGTAACATCATGACCAGAATAGATTGAGATTTACAAGAACTTCACAATATTAGTCAATTACAAAATATGATCTAACAAATATAATAAAAACACTCCTCAATGTTACAATTAAGGGTCTTTATTAAACATCTCTAGACCATCTTCATCGACTTTCTATCAATTTATCCCGTAGAAGCGCTACTTTTACACCATAAACATGGTGTGTATAACAACGGGTTAACAAAATTTCCCTTCCTAGCTTAAAGAGTTAGACAATCACATGATATCTCTCATAAGCAATCTAACTTGACTCATCTTGATTTAATTATTTGAGAACCATCTCTAATCTCACCTTACATACAAATACCAAACCAAGATAACCAACTCTTCACTATTTTCTATCAAAATATCCAATATTCCAAAAACAAGTAGCTAGAAATCATGTAAAGAAGAGAATGTAATTTTGATCAAACGCAAACCAAGCTTAACAAATAAAAAAGCATTCGTTGGGATTCTTCTAGGTTGCTAGACAATGGAATACTAAACATACACATGGGTGTGTATATATCCTATCTCAGACAAAATTTCTTTTCTAGGGTAAGGTTCAAAAAAATAATAAAATTTGCCGCAAATACTTTTAAATTGTATATTCTAGAACTATATGTTCAATAGTTCATTGCAAAGGTTAATGTGGCTTATTGGTCTCGATATATCCTTATTAAGAGGTATGCATTGTTTAGGCAAAGTGTTAGTGTCGGACACATCTAGATTCTAGAATACAGACATGCTACAAACATAACCGTACATGTTTTGGATACATTAAGATAGGTTTTTTATTTTTTTGTATACTGCCATTTATGATACACAAAGAGGACAAGGTTTGGGTCCTTTTCAAAATTCTTAAAATGGTCTAGTAACTTCATCAACAATGAAATTCTTTTTGCAATTTTAAAGAGAATCACTACACCAAGGGACACAATTTTGGGCATGATTATGAAATGGTAGCTGCCAAATTAATCACAAACAGAATACCCTATTTGTTTGCAAATAATTTGATGATAATTAGGGTTTCTTATGGCGCTAAGAAATTGAATGAAGGTTAGGATTAGGAAGTTGGGGATTTTTTAAATTGAAATGCATTACTTACTAAATGTTGGATTATGGAAGATTACAGTGACTTAATAATGGTATATTTGACACATTATTTTTCATTTTAGAAGATCATAGTGTGGAATTGTGAGAAGATTGGATTGACTGATTTTTATTAAGATCTGTTTTTCATGAGCAACAACAGAAATTTGATTAATACAAGAGTGAATTACCATTCATTGAGGAACAAGAAAGAAAATGAACAAAAAAGACAAACCAAAAGTACAAATACAGGATTTTCCACAAAAATAGATTTCTAAAATACAGATTTCTAATGTTCAATTATTAAAAATAATGGATTTGCCACAAAAATAGGAGGCACTAACACCCAAAATGAAGTAAAAAAGTAAACTATTTCCTACAATGCAATCTCAGCATCAAACTTATCTTTAAAGATTCTAACATGTTTTTATTACCATAAGACTTAAAGGGTTGCCATCATTGCATGTCTTCAAATGAGACATGCCTTCTTGCTTTTGGCAAACCCTCAAAACTCAACCACAAACACTGCCTCACAAGAAAATGGAGAAACACAAATACTCCCTTGCAACGAAAACAATCTTCTCCATAATAATAAGGTATCGGGCTTATCGGGATATACTTATAGACAGATTGATGTAAAATGTTAGAATTGCTGCATTAATGACTTGATAGCTGATGTCTCACAATTTGTGCATTTGTTACCTCGTAATTTGATTGAAAATGTCAGCATTTTACTATATGATCAGAGGAAACATAATAATTATATTATTTAGTGTGTCCCCCAACATGTTGGAAAATTCAAATGTTGTCATGTTCATGTCATGTTGTATTTGTGTCCGTGTCCGTGTCTATGTTCGTGTCCCTACTTCTCAAATGCAAACAAAATGTACAATAATTAGCTTAATAATCTATTTCATTTTAATGAACAGCTGTAGCATAGAAAGTCAATTGGTCTAGTTATATGTTGATCAGTTTACTTGTACAGCTATAACAAAAAACTAGTTTTGTTCTGATTAGATATTATTATAGACCAAAAATGTGTCTATACTACCTACACCAGTTTAGCATTTTTATCTTCATGATTTCAACATGAAAGCATGCTTTTATTTGTATTCCGTATTTAACAATACCTACTTTATCACAAGACAGAAAGTGAGGAAATATCTTCAGTCAGGAAAAAAAAAAAAAGGCACATCCAGATTATAAGCCTATCCATTAATGCAACTAACATAGTTGAGAACAACTTAATGTACAAGTACCTGGCAGGCTATTGACGCAGAATCTCTCATTAATTTAAGCTCAGATGCTGACTTTATCCATCGTGCTTCATGTATGTGAGGAGAGAGATCTTTCACTTTTCCATTGTAAGCCAGTTTCTGAAAAGCCTCCAAATCCATGTAAGTCGGTATGGCTGTCTTCACATTATGAAATAATTTTGACGAATTTCCTAGCATTTTCGGAAGGATCTGCAGCAACCAACAAAGGAGTATGAGCAGCTTCGTGAAGGTAGCATACCCCGCCATCATCGTATTTATAAGTGGATCTAAATTGGATGACCCAAATCGCAAAAACTGTCGCATGTTTTTTTATTAATCCTCTCATTATTTATAAGACACGTATCAAAAAAGCCAGCATCAATATCTCTTAAGGAATACAAGCAGAACTGTTATTGCCAAATGCAGTAGGCACTTATTCAATGGAGAAGACATATCCACTTTGCCTTTCTGTGTGCAAGTGAAATTACTATAGAGGAGTCAAGAGGGCAGAATCCATGTAAAAGGATATATAAAGAGCAGAAAAAACATGAGAAAAGAGAAGAAAAAAGAAACAAAAATGAACAATACTCAAAACAAAGGTGGCAAAGAAATCCCAAAGAAAACAACACTCAATCATCCCTCCAGGCCTCCCAAAAAATCAAATTCCCCGAAAAGCCAAGGATAGAAGGTTCTTGCCATGGACACGTCATTTTGAACCACAGAGTCTTGTCTTTAGGAAAAAACCCATGCCAATCAAAAAGACTTTCAGATCACGAATAAAGTGTCCATAGTGGACATCAAGTTATGTTATATGGGATTAAATAGCAACCCATGGGCCTTAGTTTTGGTAATTTTTTGATACTTTGTTGTTCTCTGTGGTCTTTGTTAGATCTGGAATGCTATTGGTAGTCAAAGTTCCAAAATTTTGGTTTTTTGGACTCTTCATCCAAGTTGTTTATGCAACCTTCAAGTTCAATAGAATTCAGTCTTGTGACCTTGACAGTCTTTTGAAACTTCGTGACTTTATATGTTTTATGAAGTTTGGTTTTCGAGCTCCTTTACTGAACCCAATTAGGTGCATTTCATTTCTTCTTTCAAATAAGCAATTAACAGCATTTTGAACTGTTGCATTATTAAGGTCCTTGAGTAGACTAAAAATCTACTCAGTAAGTAATGCACCCAGACCTATGTCCCATCAATGATTCAAACAGTGCATGTCTCCCTGTCAGGGTGCCAGGCAAATGCCACTCAAGGTAACAGACGGTGCTTAAGTAAGACTATGGTAATGGTTAGTGGTAATTTTAGAGCATACACTGATGTATACAAAAGAAGGTTGTGGTAAGTCTGAGACAAGAGCTGTGAGATTTGAGAGTGATACTCTACTTCTACTTCCCTTTATCAATGTCTTATCCTTAATCCACCACCATCTATTCTTCTTTAAGTAGTTAGCTCTTCATTTGTGACCTAGACCTCTTTCTGTCCCAAAATCACTATTACTACCAAATTTTGTCTGGATATGACCTCAGACAATTATTCAAAATGCAACTTGAACTCAAAAGGTTATCCTTACCCCCATTCTATCACCTCTCTGTAATTACTTCAGCTGTTATACTCAAACATTTATAGATTACCAAATGATTTTTTTTGTTTTGGGTAAGTTAGATTAGCAAACTATTGAGGAAATCGTGAGTTTGAAAAAAGGTGCTGTCACAGATGAGTGTAGAACAAAAGCCTGTCTTCAATATCTGCCTCTACCTCGCGCAATTCTAAGTATGGTAGCCATGGCGTTTTAAAATGCAACCTTTTAACTTTTTCCCCTAGTTTTCAGAATTATCCAAAATAAATGAACAGTCACCTGATGTAATTTATCAATGGGAAATGATTGATCAGCCTTGAATGTGTCTAAAGCTGCACCGACTCCAGCCGTTTGACCTTGCCAAATGACATCCTAAAAGATATTTCATAAAAATTAGCCAGATATCAAATTGCTGCATTCCAATGTGCATTACAACCTCTATATGCATGGCACCCATCCCATATTCATGTAAAATATATGCAGGACATCCCTATACGCAGAGAAGGTAAAGCCTCCATATGTTTTCCAATGCACAGCACAATCTTTCATCCTACACTCTGGGCACATACCTGAGAGCTTGCCTCAGGCATAAACATACATAAACCACAGTCGTGACCTAAAACTGCTATGCCACCAGGTTGTTGGCAGCCAGTGATGTACAAGTAATCAGCATCTTGTCTAAAAGTGTAAGGCACGACATCGGTCATCATCTTTACTTGGGCAGCTGCAATTATAGCTAAACTCTTCTCTGGAAGAAGCTCCAATAATCTCTGCCTTCTTGAAATATATTCCTCACTAGTTATGCCAGGTGTGATATACCCTTCATTTAGTAACTAGGATCACAGACAAGGGTAGTTAAAATTTGAAGAAAAATAAAGTTTTGAACAGCAGGATAATAACAGATGCTGCGTATCAGTACCTCAGGGTGAGTAACAGCAGTTGGCTGCCCCACATCGTAAACCTTATTAATAGAATATGCACGGGTTTTGGCTACCTGCAATGCCCAATTCATCAAAAACTAACATATTTTCAACTTGAAAATAAGTGTGAAAGAGATTTTGCACAATTTTTCATGCAAAAAGGGGAAATTCAATTGAGACCCACCACCAGTTCTGATCTATCCACAACGTTTTCTGATAAAAACAAAGGAAAAATGCCAAAATTTCGGTGGAAGATATATAAAATGCAAAATTTTATACTTGATTGGAACAGGCAATTAGTGATCAAAGGCCGAAACTTACATTTGAACAAATCCCCCCGACAGTATGGAATGAATAAAGAGTGGACTGAACGACAACACATACACTTTTTTCTATCAAAAGCATAATATTATCTGAGTAGGTATCAGAGTTGAACCGAAAGCTAAGGTCATGTGTAAACCAAATTGAAAACTAACTGAAGCCCTTGATTGAGAATGATGTGAATATGGAACACGCGTACTCATTGGGAAGTAACCATTCAGTGAATCAATCGAGAGACACAAACATTAGTACGTACAATCACACACATAAGCATACAAATGATTGGAGTTTTTAGTACGAACTTGAATGAATGAAGATAATGAGTTTCTCTGCAGTAGATTTCTTCGGAGAACCTGCATTATTTTGCTTCCCGCCTGCCCGTACGACCTTCGGTACCAGAATATGTTTGCTTTTAACAATTACAGGGAATCTCTTCAACTGTGTCCCAGTACTAGTTTACCCCCAAAGGAAAACAAAAAAAAAAAAAGGGGTTTTGGGCCACAGCTTTGATATTGGACTTTTTGTCTCTATATCCGGGGAAGTCGGAGGCCGGTCCTGTATGAATTTATTTAGACTTAAGTCCGTTAAAAAAATTTATTTGTTACGAAAATTTTATCATATTATCTCTTTTTTTTAGAAGTAAAATAAAATTAAAAGTTAAAACTTCTTAATCTTAGAAATTTGACTAACATTTAAATATTTTCTCTCTAATATCTATCTATATTCATATATTGGTTAAAAATTTGACTAACATTAAAATTTTTTATCGCTCATATCTATCCATATTCATATATATATATATATATATGAATATGAATATATTTATATAATAAAGTAGAACGAAATTTGAATCCAAAAGATAAACAGAGGTCCAGATCGTTTAGAGACAAAATATAAACGCATCCAACGGACAACGTAATCCTAACATAAAAGATTGTTCAGATCATCTCAAAATTTTTGATCTAATGGTCTACAGTTAATCCAAATTTTCTTTTTTCACCCATGAATAAGCCTCTTATCATAAGACTCTACACTCCTATCTCTCATACGTTTCTATCTTAAATTTGAAAAAATATAATAACAACTCAGATTAAATTATTTTAAATTAAATGATCTAAATGTTATATGTTATATATGTACCTTGATTTAGGTTGGTTTTGTTTATTTCTAATTTTACGATAAAATTTTATATAAAATTAAAAATATTTCTGTTAAACACACATAAAATACATAATATCTCTAAGTTTAGTGTTTCTTTTTCAAAGTTTGACAAATTAACATTCGACCCCAATAACCGCATACACACCGTCACTGCAACACAAAAATCAGTACCCAAATGGACAATGTCACCATTTTTGAACATGTAAGTTATTTAATATATCGATTTTTTTAAAACATTTTGTATAATATGTCATTAAAAACCATTATATTCTTACTATATAATTTTTCATCCTGCTTATTACAAACTGATTCACACCTAGAATACACTGTAAGTAGATCTTCTTATCACGCATCTTAGTAACAATGATTGATATTTACTTCTTACTTTTTATCAATCAATGAGGTTGAAATTATCTTTCTAATCCATAAATAAAATCATCAAGTTATTATTCATACCAAAAATAAATCACTAGTGTATGAAAACATATAGTTCTTATAAAATTAAAAAAAAAAATTCAAAACCCAAGTTAATCAGCAATTAAAAAAAATAAGTGACCAATACAAAAAAAATAAGATATCAATTGCACTAACAAAAAATTTTCAAAACCAATCTAATCAATATGTGTTCAAATTATTCAAACATCCTATCTTTGTGTGTTGAAATTTTATAAGTAACGTAGTGTCTTCAGGCACGGGTAATGACTAGTCTATATAATAAAGTATCTTACAATTCAAATTTCAAAAGATAAACAAAATGACTTTTGCTATTCGTGGTTAAGATCGCTTTAAATTTTATTTTAAAATTAATCTAACGATTAATATTAACAACCTAAATTTAATAGGAAAAATAGGCTCTTAAGGGTGTGTTTGAAGTAACTTTTTAAAAGTACTTCTAGAAATTATTTCTCACAAAAACTTATAAAAATATAGTGTTTGAAACCGCCCCACCACTACCTCTACCACCACCGCTACCACCACCACCACTGTCGTCGCCGCCGCCACCACCACCGTCGTCGTTGTCGTCGTCATCGCCACCACTACCACCGCCACCACCACCCCAACCACCACTGTTGTCGCCACCACCACCATCCCCACTACCACCACCGTTATCGCCACCACCACCGCAGCCGTCGCCAAAACCACCACCTCCCCACCACCACCACCACCATCACCATTGCCACCACAGTCATTGTCACCCACCACAAGCATCACCATCTCCTACTATTACCACTGCCACCCACCAACTCTCATTCCCATTACAAATCGATGCTTAAATTTTTTTATCTCTTCCTTATGTTTATGATTTGATTTTGGATATGAATACAAATATGTTTATTGTTTATCATTTTTTATTACTGTATGCCTGCAGACACAGGCAATAACTAGTATATACATATAGTAACATTAAAAATATAAAATAGTAACATTCAAATACAAAAAAAAAGAAGAAGTTATCATTTGGACACAAAAACTAATACATTTATACACAAAAAAATAGTAACATTTAAACAAAAAAAAATAGTAACATTGAATATTAATATTTAGAAAAATAATAGTAGTAACATGCTCAACAAAAATAATAACATGCTCAAACTAATAGTAACATGAACAGTAACATACTCAACAAAAGCAGTAACATGAACAGTAGCATAATAAAAAAAATAGTAACCCAAAACATTCAATTTAACAAATTAACCCCCATGAAAAATACCACAAATTATAAAAAATAACAAATTAATAAGGACTAGAGATTTTAATCCATTACCCACAAAATTGACATAATTCATAGAAAATTAAAAGATGAACATTGATGAAACAACGCCACTAGGTGGAGAGAGAGAGAGAGAGAATTTTGAATTTGAATTTTAAATTTATGAAAGAGATTTTATTGGCATATCTTAATTGACATTGAATTAAGGGATAACTATATCCAAAATAGGAAATTAATTGAACCTCATTTCAAGGAAGGGTATTTTTGAGATAAAAAAAAAGTAGACTTAAGTCATTATATATAATTTTAAACATGGACTTAGCTTCTTATAAGTTTTCTTATAGGACTTATCTCCAAACAAATTCATCTATGGGGACTTACTTCCAATTTTCACTTAAGTCTAATTTAAAAGATTTTGAGCCCTAAAGGCCACAAATAACTAATTGGATAAAAATATTCTTTGCGCCTTTTTAATTCATTTAAAATCAAATGCTTCTTACCATTATTCTTACACAAAAACTAACACAATACCTTCAAAAATATTCTTCATTGAACGATTCTAAGGTTCTAGTAATTTTTTGGTGGCCAAACTCATCTGCGCAATAAAAAACTATTAGAAAAAACCTTCTTTAATATCTCATTTCAAAAATCGCAAGAGACTAGGGTTTAAAATCCTCTAGAAAGAATTTATCACGATTCAGGTAAGTAAATCTTGCTTTATTGAATTTAAAAGTTAGCAAACAGGAAAATTTTTATATATTCTTATTAATGTTCTATATTTTAATCTATTTTAGTATGTTAACTATGAATAAAAATGAGACTTTTGAAAATATAACCAAAAATTGCATAACAAAATGGTGAGTAATGTATTATTAAGTTTTTTAAATACAAGCACAAAATTAAAATCAGTAAAACAAAAGCAAAAAATGAGTAAAACATGAAACATTAAAAAATAATCATGTCCATATTTTAATGTTAATTTTAGATTTACTTATTGTTTTAGTTTAATTTATTGTTAATCTGGATATTTTACTTATACTCATATGTTGCAAAAAATTACTGTAAATAATAATTCAAAAGTTTGTATTATTGTTAAATGCATTAAAGTAGTAAAATATATTATGTGCAATATTTGACTATTTAATAATGTATGGGACAATGTGTTCAACTAAGATATAATTTAATCTTCATTTTAAATTTACTTATTTTTGTAATTGACTGTATTGTTAATCAACATATTTTGCTTATATTTTGATGGGTGCACAATATTACATATTTTATGTCTCATATAACTCATTTTACCTTTGTTTGTTAGTTATATGTTTTGTTTTACTTTAGTTTTAGTTTTATAAGGAATTTTTGTATGTATAAGTAATTCAAGGTAAAAGCAGCGATTAACATTCATTTTTATATTTTGGAAGACTTTGAGAATGAGCTAGGTGAGCTAGACTTAAAGCTAGGAGCAATGCAATTCAAACTCAAAACAAAAGAAGTTTAACTGGTAGGTTTTCTACCAGTTAATGTGTGACACTCCAAAATCCGAGGGTCCGTTGATTACTCATCAACTAGCGGAATATCCATGAATATCGAGTAATTCGATATCACACCGTTATGACCCATTTACCAGGGTCTATAATTTTAACGAAATTCGGACAGAGTCTCCTTTGTACGGGGAGCTCTACCCAAAATTCAACTTGTGTAATATACATTCACACGACCCATCTGAGACCCAATATAAAACAATGATCACACCGAGTCCATTTATGAGTAAACATTGACCACACCGGGTTTATTTATCCATATTCATATAGATACATGCAAGGTTATATTAAAAATAGTCCATATAAGTACGATTACAATTTTTTTAAATACATTACATGCCCAAAACTAACTTTGCAAAAGTTAGTTCAAAAAAAAGACTAAAAGCAACAAGTCGGCCTCTCTTCACCCTTGAGGCTCTAAATGAGAGCCGTTCACCGGTGTATATCCTGCACCTGAAATATTTTTTCTTATAGGGTGAGCTACGTTCAATAGAGTATCTCCTACAAAGGCTACTCCCCAACCTAGATGCATATGAAATGTGAACATGCAACAATCAACAACCATTATCCATTCCAAAGAAGAACATGTAATTCAAGATTGAAATTCTAACATGTCATGTCATGATATGAGATGATACTCACTCATGCAACTTCAATCCGAGTCCTCACCGACTCCCACAACACAATGCAATGCACATGTGTAATGAATCTATCAATTGACGAAAAATACATCCAATGATTGTTTGAAATAAAAGTGATGTATTTATAAAACCAAATCATTGTGGATGTTACCCATTGAATGAATATTTTTATAAAACAAAATCTTGTGTCTTTGTTGGGCAACGGATTTTGGTATCTCAACCGCCGGTTCCGTACACCATCACATTTTTTCAAAACTTCACCTCAGAGGAGTATGTGAACCAAGTAGTTGGGTTTTGCACCCGAGGGAGAATCTAGCCCTTCTTGCTATACTCAACACAAGTTTTTCATGCATGTAACCGTGCAACTCAGTCAGATCTTCAATTCAATTTTTTCGAGCCCACCCATCAAGCACCAACTATAGTGTTTGATTAAACTATGCACCCACACACCCACACTCATGCATAAAGTTCATGAATGTGATGCCATTATCATGCCCAAGATGCAATGAATGTCAAATGAGCAATTTAACCGTATATTAATATACCAAGACCAATTATATCATGTGCATATAATTAACTTTGTCCAACAAAATGACAATATATCAGTGAACATATATCAACATTTTATACTTAACAACCAAACATAAGCATGTTATTACATCATCTATATCAATATAACACACTTTATTTCACATAGGCATTTTATCAAACACTTTCAAGACACCAAATCATGTAATCACATAAAATGCCCAAATTTATCACCTAACTCAAAAAAAATAAGATTCAATAATTTTCACATACTCAATTATCAAAACTTCCAAGAAATCACAAACTAGCAATTTCTAACTACCAATTCACACTAGAATTGAGCCTACTCATTTTCATTAAACCAACTATAATAAGCAAGTGTTAAAAACACTCAAAACAACCCACTCATTTCCAATGGACACCATAGAATGGAAATAAACCAAAGTAGGAGGGAACTCTACCTCTTGAAGCGTAAAACACCCGTAGGAAGCTCTAGGAACAGGATTCAAGCCAAAGGCTTTGATTTCTCCAAAATTCTATTTTTGAATCTTTGGTGAAATCAGCTCTTTTTGGTACGTAGGCGTAGTCCTCGTCGAGGAGATTGACTTTAACTCTTGGTCCGAAAGATTCCGACTGACGAAACTCCGTGAATCGAAGGGAGAAACTTTGAAACCTTACTTTTTTTTTTTTTTTTTCTCTCCAACGTTCAGACCAACAAACCCACCGGTTTCAGCAAACATATCTCTAAAAAAAATCAGATTAGTTGATATTTATAGTCTCAAATGTGCGGTCCACGTCGCACCGCATATTTTCTTACTTCTAGGTCCGTTTTTCGTCCCGAAATGATTCATTTCATCCCGATTTAAGTTCAAAATAATTTTATTTTTTGGGGACCTTTGAAAGGTCATTCGTTATCCAATTATCTCGTAAAACGTGCAAAATTCTATTATCTTAAAATTCGACAAAAATTGACAGGGTAGCTCAATTTCGCGATACAAATCTAACGGTGAGGTCCATTGCGTCATTCGAGCTCTAAAAAATATGGATTTTAAACCCGCATTATAGTGGCAAATTACCATTTTGCCCTTTTTTGCCAAGAAAGTTTAAATTTTTCCCGGGTTTTACATTCTTCCCCCCTTAAAAAGAATTTTGTCTCCAAAATTCACACACACATGCACATTTAACCACATGAATATGTGACAAGTATGTTATACTTATAATTATAAAAATGTACCTCCATCCTTGAATAAGAAAGGATAATTTGTACGGATAGTGTCCTCGTACTCCCATGTCGCCACCTCCACTCCTCAGTGCTGCCACATCACCTTCATTAGTCTCACGGTCTTGCCTTGTAAAACCTGATTCAGGCTATCCATGATGCGCATCGGTCCCTCCTCGAAGGTCCCATCAACATCAACAGTCAACCACCCCAATCTACACATGTGTCGGATTTGGGGTATACTTCTAGCGCATAGAGACATAGAATATCGCATGAACACCCGATAGACTTGGTGGTAACGCCAACTAGTAAGCCACTGCACCCACCCTCTCGAGTACCTCAACTGGGCCGATATACCTCGACGACAGTTTTTCCGCTTACCAAACCTGACCACTCCTCTCTTAGGCATCACCTTCAAGAAAATATGATCTCCCACCTTAAACTCTAGAGGTCGCCGTCGTCTATCGGTGTAGCTCTTCTGTCAGCTTTGAGCCGTGAGAAGACGCTTTCAAATCAAGTCCACCTTCTCCGAGGTGTCTCTAACCAATTCCGGACCTGTAGAAGATCTCTCCCCTACCTCCGTCCAACAAATCGGAGAACGACATGACCTCCCATATAGTGCCTCATAGGGTGTTATCTGTATGCTCGCCTGATAACTGTTGTTGTAGGCGAACTCTACCAAGGGTAAGTGATCTTTCCAGCTACTATTGAGATCTAGGACGCATGCCTGTAGCATGTCCTCTAAAGTCTGGATGGTCCTCTCTGATTGACCGTATGTTTGAGGATGAAAAGCAGTGCTCATCATCAACTGTGTTCCCATGGCTCGCTGGAAACTCTCCCAAAAATGAGCCACAAACATAGGATCCCGATCCGATACTATAGACATGGGCACCCAATGTAACCGGACAATCTCCCGCATATAAAACCTACAGAATTTCTCTAGTGTGAAGGTCATCCGCACAGGCAAAAAGTATACCGACTTCATAAGCCAGTCCACTATCACCCACACCGTGTCATGTCTTCGCGATGTCCGTCGCAAGTGAGTCACAAAATCCATCGTGATATGCTCCCACTTCCACTCAGCTCCCTCCAAGGGCTGGAGTAACCCTGCTGGCCTCTGATGCTCAGCCTTAACCTGCTGTGTGACGACTTGTATGTAATTTAATTATTGACACACTAATTAGGTTATCAATTATGATTTTATATAATAGTAATAATAATAATAAATAAATAATAATTTTTTTTAAAGGAATAAATGGATCTCAAATGTAGACTCTTTGTATGAAATATATATATATATATATATATATAAAGTATATGCATATATGAGCAAATAAAAAACGCATGCAAAAAGAAAGAAAAAAAAAAAGGGTGAAGTAAATGACATGGACAAGTGTCCATGAAATGCTTGGTGACCAAGCAAGCATGACTATAAATAGTCTGCATTTGGGTCTTCAAACAACGCACAAGAAGAAGAAAGAAAGGGAGAGAGAGAGAGAGAGAGAGAGAGAGAGAGAGAGAGAGAGAATAGAATATAAGAAAAAAAATTCATGAGATTTTGGGTCAAAAATTGAGCGGTGATTTTATTTCAGATCATTAACAAATTCAAATATTTTGTTCGGGGTTTTTGAATTTCATATCTATCGAAGTCATTTGAGGTACGAGATAGTATACAATATGCTCCTGTCTTTTAAATCTCTTTGAAAGAGTGTCCTTTCATTATCTGAAATTTTGTATTCCTATTGATTATTCTGATTTATATGAAATTCTATCAATGTTATCGGTTGACCTGTACATGTATATTAGGCTAAATACTTTGGAATTGATTGGTACATGTACGAAGTGTACTTGGGGGCATAATTGGTGAAATGTAATTATGGCTCTGCGGGGTGCAATTGTGATTACAACCCTGAGGGGTGTAATGGTTCGATATGAGTATGAATTTTAAATGCCCAGGTGTCACTTGTCATGTCACAAAGAGGACCCAAGTATGAGACTAGGTTTGAAGATATTGAGCTATGTGACTTATCGAATTGAATTCTTGATTATTTTATCTGTGATTGTCTATCGATTGAATTATTTGGTATTTGGTCATTCATATTCTTTTCTTGTTGAGCATATTATTTTCTGTCATATTGTATACTTTCCCACCTTTAATATTTTTCAGGATTGTCTCGGAGGGAAGAACTAGAGTTGATATTTGAAGAATTGAAGACAGACGAATCTTGATATAATTTTTAACTTTGTGGGTTATTGGGGTAATGTATAATTTGAACAAATTCGTTTTTATATTGAGGAGATTATTTTATTGGTATTTGGAGATCAAAATTGTGATTATAAATTTATTGAGGCAATTAGAGCTCTAGCCCTATACTCGGATATTTATTTGTGGTTTATTATCGATCAATTGATTTAATCAAATAACGGGTCAGGAAAATCGGGGCGTTACATGCTGACACGTGAGACATCATCTAACAAAATCCCCAACATTTTTCTTCATCCCGCTCCAATAATACTGGCGACGAAGATCGTGGTACATGTGCCACCTGGATGCACATCAAAACGGGAGCAATGGAACTCTCTAAGAATCTCCTCTATCAGCTCTGTAAACTGGAGAACCATAATCCTTCCCCTAAATCGAAAACTACCATCCGAATGAATGACCCAGCCCTCATCACCTATACCCAATCGTACCCGGTCCTTGATGGACAAAATCTTGATATCCTGCCCCTGGGACTTAATCACTCTGCTCAATAGGGAAGACGTAGCCACCAAGCTCCCTAAAACACCCTGAGTTTGACCCATGTAACACAGCCAGAACTGTCCCACAGTCTCGAGCATCTGCCACTCCCGGGAAGCCACACTAGCCATAACTTCCTGTGACTTTCGGTTGAGTGCATCAGCCACCACATTTGCCTTACCAGGATGATAATGCAAAGTGAAGTCATAATCCTTCAAATACTCCATCCACCTGCGTTGCCTCATGTTGAGGTCCCGTTGTGTAAAGATGTACTTCAGACTCTTGTGATTTGAAAATACCTCGAACTGCTCACCATATAGGTAGTGGCACCAAGCCTTCAAGGCAAAGACAATGGCTGCTAACTCCATGTCATGTGTGGAGTAATTCTGCTTATGATTCTTTAACTACCGAGAATCATAAGCTACCACCCTCCCGGACTGCATCAAAACATATCCCAGTCTGTCCTTCAAGGCATCACAATACACCGTGTACCTCTGTCCCCTTTCCGGGACTATCAAAATAGGAGTAGAAGTAAGTCTCCGTTTCAATTCCTAGAATGTCTCTCACACACATCATTCCACTCAAACTTGACCTTTTTTCGAGTCAACTTGGTCATAGGCATAGCTAGTCGAGAGAAATTCTCAACGAACCTCATGTAGTACCCTGCCAATCTCAAGAAACTACGTATCTCGAAGACTGACTTTGGTCTCTCTCAATTCTTGACTGCCTCCACCTTCTCCGGGTCTACAGATACACCCGAAGCTGACACCATAAGTCCCAAAAATTTCACTTCAGTAAGCCAAAATTCACATTTGTTGAACTTGTCGTACAATTGATGGTCCCTCAAGGTTTGAAGAAAAATCCTCAAGTAACCCTGATACTCCTCCTTAGACTTGGAGTAGATCAAGATATCATCAACAAACACCACGACAAACTGATCTAAATAAGGTTGGAACACCCTATGCATGAGATCCATGAATGTCGCTGGAGCATTCGTCAATCCAAATGGCATCACAGTGAACCCAAAATTCCCATACTACGTTCTGAATGCCGTCTTAGGAATATCTACCTCCCTAACCCTCAACTGATGGTAATCACTACAAAGATCTATTTTGGAATAGACCCGTGCCCCTCTCAGTTGACCAAACAAGTCATCAATTCTCGACAAAGGGAACCTATTTTTGATAGTGACTCGGTTCAACTGCCGATAGTCGATACACAACCGAAGAGTTTTATCTTTCTTCTTGGCAAACAATACCAGAGCGCCCCACGGTGAAGTGCTCGGTCTTATAAACCCCTTGTCCAACAATTCTTGCAATTGGACCTTGAGTTCTTGTAACTTAGTTGACGCCATCCTATGTGGAGTCATAGAAATGGGCGACGTACTAGGATGCAACTCAATGATGAAGTCTACATCCCTATGTGGAGGTAATCTAGATAGTTCACCCAAAAAAATATCCTCATATTTGCACACGACACGAGGTAAACCCAACTCCTGTCTCGTATCATCCTTTAGGGTAAGGCTTGCTAGCCAACTTATCAACTACCCGTGCCAATGAGAATCATACACGGCCTGAGGTAAAACATCACGTCTTTTCCCCTGAAACTTGAAACAAATCCCCTCTAGGGTGTAAGCAGTGACCCTTTTTCGATCACAATTAATGACGACTCGGTGTGTCGCCAACCAATTCATCTCGAGGATAACATCGAATTTCGACATGTCCATGACCCTATGGTCTACGGTGAGTAAAATTCCTGAGATCTCTAACTTGCAACCCCGACATATCTGATCAATTCTCACCCTAGCTCCTAGGGGAGAACTCACATACAATGATTCTTCCAAGGTTTCAATCTCTAAGCCCAAGTCTTTCACACAAGATGCAGTAATAAATGAATGCGATGCACCAGAATCAAATAATACTCTAGCCTATAAATGAGATAGTAGAAATGTACCATGTATCACCGATTGATCTGCCAACTCAGTTTGAGGTATCATGGCGTAGACACGCCCTTGGGTCCCTGACGTACTGGCTTGTAAGCCTTGGCCTCGGCCTCGACCCATGCCTTGGCCCATCTGGCCTGATTGCGGAGCTTCCGCATGAGAAGTAGTAAGGCCTTGTGTAGTGCCCTAGAACTGATACTGGCTCCCTTGACCTATGGTCGGGTAGTGAGGAGTATAATGCGTCTGTAACTGTCCCACCAAAGTATTGGACTGATATGACCCACAACTTTGGGATCTTTGCCTCTGAGGACAATCCGCTTCATGTGACCCGGTTGGTGGCAATGATAGCAAGTCCTCTGGCCTGCCTGGTAGGAAGGTCTCTGATTTATCCCACCTTGGGAGGATTGACCTTGGCCTTGGCCTTGATAGCTATGGCCCTGTCCTTGAAACCCTTGTGGAGTAGAAGTCCTCTATTTCTTCCCCGAGCTAGAGGAAGAGGATTGACTCTCTCTCTTCTTGTCTTTTGCATAAGACTCCCGGATGATCCTTGCTTTGTCTACCTCTCTCTCAATGGCGATAGTAGTCGCGATCATTGAGTCTAAGTCTTGCAGAAGAAAACCTATAATTTTACCTCGGATGGACAACTTAAGACCATCCTCAAACTTCCTCACTTTGGCCATATCTATGGCCACGTAGTCATCGGCGAAACGGGCTAACTCTGTGAACTTAGCCACATACTCCATCACCATCATCGTCCCTCGTCTCAAATCTAAGAACACTCGGTCCCTTGCATGTTGAGCAGCCGCTAGGAAGTATTTGCCCATAAAGAGCTCCTTGAACTCTGCCTATGTCATTACCTTCAAGTTCTTAGAATCCTTGACCCAATCCCACCTCACTTGGGATTCTCCCTCTAGCTAAAAAGTAGCTAGCATTATCTTCGTGGTATCGGAGGTGATCTCCATAGCCCTCAAGATCTTGTCCACTTGTCAGAACTAATGATCAGCCACCATAGGATCCGTCCCTCATAAAAAAAAAAGGATTGTGTGCCTTGAACTTCTGGAGGTGACTTGAACCTCCTTGACTCTCACTTGCACCCTTATATGCAATAGTAGCGGCCGTAGCACTAGCTTGTGCAATGGTAGCCGCCGCCGCACCAATAGCCTCCACGAAGGCTTGTTTGTCAAAGGCCGGTGGTGGTTGGTTATTGTTCTGCCCACCGCCTCAGCGTCCTCTTCCTCTACTTGCCATCTACACACATGTCACATAGCAATATAGCACTTAGTATCCCAAAATAGGGATCAAATTTGAACATTTGAGATTTCTCTCATTGTCGCACTAGTAGAGCGTATGCCAACCACTAGTAGACATCTATCCCGTGAACCACCCGTTCATTTGCTTTCCGACCCCTAAGGTTATGTTTTCTAACCCTATGTTTCCATTTCCAGATATATTTCACCATGCATATAATTCTCATATCATATAGTATATAACATGTAGCACTTAAAACACATAACATGAAATGCACAACGAATGCAATGGTCTAGACCCATGCCCATCATGCCCTAGGTGAATCATATACCTATACTCTGATACCAAGCTGTGATGTCCCAAAATCCGAGGGTTAGTTGATTATCAATCAACCCACGAAATACCCATGGATATCGAGTTACTCGATATTACGCCGTTATTCCCCATTTACCGGGGTTCATAATTTTAACGAAATTTGGGCAAAGTCTCCTTTGTACGGGGAGCTCTATCTAAAATTCAACCTGTGCAATATACATTCACATGACCCATTTGAGGCCCAATATAAAACAATGACCACACTGGGTCCATTTATAAGTAAATATTGACCACACCGGGTCCATTTATCCATACTCATATAGATACATGCAAGGTTATATTAAAAATAGTCCATATAAGTAACATTACAATTCTTTTACATACATTACATGCCCAAAACTAACTTTGCAAAAGTTAGTACAATAAAAGGACTAAAAGCCACAAGTCGGCCTCTCTTCACCCTTGAGGCTCCAAATGAGAGTCGTCCACTGGTGTATATCCTGCACCTGAAATATTTTTCCTTATAGGGTGAGCTACGCTCAATAGAGTATCTCCTACAAAGGCTACTCCCCAACCTAGATGCATATGAAATGTGAACATGCAATAATCAATAACCATTATCCATTCCAAACAAGAACATGTAATGCAAGATTGGAATTCTACCATGTCATGTCATGATATGAGATGATACTCACTCATGCAACTTCAACCCGAGTCCTCACCGACTCCCACAACACAATGCAATACACATGTGTAATGAATTTATCAATTGATGAAAAATACATCCAATGATTGTTTGAAATAAAAATGATGTATTTATAAAACCAAATCATTGTGGATGTTACCCGTTGAATGGGTATTTTTATAAAATAAAATCTTGTGTCTTTATTGGGCAACGGATTTTGGTATCACAACCGCCGGTTCCATACACCATCACACTTTTTCAAAATTTCACCTCAGGAGAGTATGTGAACCAAGTAGCCGGGTTTTGCATCCGAGGGAGAATTTAACCCTTCTTACTATATCCGACACAAGTTTTCTATGCATATTATTATGTGATTCAGTCGGATCTTCAATCCAACTTTTCTGAGCCCACCCATCAAGCACCAAGTATGGTGTTTGATTAAACCATGCACCCAAACACCCACACTCATGCATAAAGTCCATGAATGTGATGTCATTATCATGCCCAAGATGTAATGAATGCCAAATGAACAATTTAACCGTATATCAATATACCAAGGCCAATTATATCATGTGCGTATAATTACTTTTATCCAACACAATGACAATATATCAATGAACATATATCAACATTTTATACTAAACATCCAAACATAAGCATATTATTACATAATCTATGTCAATATAACACACTTTATTTCACATAAGTATTTTATCAAACACCTTCAAGACACCAAATTATGTAATCACATAAAATGCCCAAATTTATCACCTAACTTAAAAAAAATCAGATTCAATGATTTTCACATACTCAATTATCAAGACTTCTAATAAATCACAAACTAGCAATTTCTAACTACCAATTCACACTAGAATTGAACCTACTTATTTCCATTAAACCAACTATAATAAACAAGTGTTAAAAATACTCAAAAACAGCCCACCCATTTCCTATGGACACCATATGATGGAAATAAACAAAGTAGGAGGAAACCTTACCTCTTGAAGCGTAAAACACCCGTAGGAAGCTTCAAGACCACGATTCAAGTCCAAAGTTTTGATTTCTCCAAAATTTTGTCTTTGGATCTTTGGTGAAATCAGCTCTTTTTGGTATGTAGGCGTAACCCTCATCGAGGAGATCAACTTTAACTCTTGGTCCGAAGGATTCTGACCAACGGAACTCCGTGAATCGAAGGGAGAAACTTTGAAACCTCACTTTTTTTTTCTCTCCAACGTTCAGACCAGCAAACTCACTGGTTTCAGCAGAACTATCTCTCCAAAAAATCAGATTAGTTGATATTTATAGTCTCAAATGTGCGGTTCATGTCGCACTGCATATTTCTTACTTCTGGGTCCATTTTGCGTCCCGAAATGATTCATTTCATCCCGGTTTAAATTTAAATTAATTTTATTTAAAATTTTATTCAATTATAAGGAAATTTCATAAATTTTATTTTTGGAAACCTTTGAAAAGGTCATTCGTCAACCAATTGTCTTGTAAAACGTGTAAATTCTAACTATCTTGAAATTTGATAAAAATTGACAGAGCAGCTCGATTTCACAATACAAATCCAACGGTGAGGTCCGTTACGTCGTCCGAACTCTAGAAAAATATGAATTTTAAACCTGCATTATAGTGGCAAATTACCATTTTGTCATTTTTTCAAAAAAGTTTAAATTTTTCCTAGGTTTTACATAATGTCAGACAGCAGATCTACCGATAGCTATGAAGTCCTACTAATTCATTCAAAACAAAAATTTTGCTACTAGTTCGTTCATGTTTAACCTATCGGTTCATCTATGACAACGAGTAGTTTCTATCAGTTCATTGATACTGAGCTACTAGTAGAATAGACCAAAAAATTTCCTACCCGTAGGTTGGGTTTTCTTCTTACCAGTTCATCAAAGTTTAATTTTTGGCAAGGACTATGTTTGGAAAAACAATTGGCTAATATTTTTTGGGACTTTGATTGGTGGAAAAAGAAGAGAAAAAGAAGGGATAAATGTTTCTTTAAAAGGGAACCAAAATACTGGAGAGAAAATATTAATCATTCCTTTCACCATTTTTTTTACGCATTTTCTTTCTCTCTCTGTAAACCCCCACACTCTTATCTTTGTATAACAAGTAATCATTTCTTTTTGAAATGCTAATATAATAAAATTAGGGTAAATATATGAAATCGTTTGTAATAGAACTCGTACCAATTGTATTTGATGAAAAAATTTATGTTGTATAAGTTTGGATTGGTTTTGGATGGGTTAAAAGTGGATTGAAAATGAAAAATAGGAAAAAGGAACAAAACTGCCAAAGGGTAGATGCATTTCTTACTCCGTGGGGGTTTGAATTTTTTTCTACCACTCGTAGTGGGGTTGGTGCCTTGTGAAAATCAAACCACTATTCGCTCACGAGTACCGAGGAGAAGGGGTAGTATACTCTTTTTGGGTTGAATTCGTCACTGCCATGAGTGGGTATCCGCTCTTCCTAAAGGTTGGATATTCTTGTGAGGATTTGGGTGTATGTGTGTGTGGGCCAGGATATTCTCGATGTGTTTATTCATGTGAATCATGCATCATACTTGATATATGAATACAAGTTGTGGATTTATGGTTTATTATACCAGAAACGGTTTTCTACAAGAGCTTGTGGAAGTATGAGATTCTACAAGAACTTGTGAGAAATGGTTTATGGTTGAAAATGATTTGTTATTTGTAACTTGAAGTTATTACTTCACTTAATTTATTGTTATTGTGTAAACTTAAGATCTATTGAAATGTTCCTGTTTTCTTTCAAAAATTAATATATGATATTTGCGAAATGAGACTGACTTATTTTACATGTTTTCTAAACCTTATTCGAATTTGAGATAATGTTTCTACAGAGCTTAGTGCTCACCCCCTACAAACAATAATTATTCTCAAATTTCGGTATGGAGGAAGAACTTGGAGGTGATGAACAGGTAGCTTGGAAAACGTCATTGGATGGAAGTGTGGATCCCGAGGGGGATGTCTAGAATTGATCTCTCCATGTCCTAGACAAGAAAATGCATTTTGATACAATGGATAAATGTTATTTTGTTTATTCCACTGCAAGTTTTAAGTTTGATTTTGAGTTGTAATTACCATTGTTTGACATACTCCTTTTGGATGTAGATGCCATGATTTGGCATTTTTTTTTTGGGTGATGTTGTAGATGTTATGTATGATGAATAAAATTTATCTTTTTATGGATTTTGGGGCGTTACAGGTTTGGTATCAGAGCCTAGACTTTAGGTCTTACATGAGAATTGTAGGTTATGAATTACCACTAGTGAGATAGGACTAGGTTGAACGAAATTGTGGATTTAAAATTTTATACAAGCCTTATACTTTAGATTAAAGTGATAGTTAGGATGTTTTGTACAACAATGAAACTAAATTGTGAATTAATGTGTAGGATGAAGGGTGAACGTGGATGTGGACGAGGACGTAGACGGGGACGGGGACGTGGTGGCCAATCAAACTCACCACCACCACCTCCAGATGCCATGATTGGCATCTATCAATGCCTAAGGGAGCTAACCACTCTAGTACAACGCCAGAATAGAAACAACAACCAGCGACGACAGAACTTCGCAAGGAAAGGTCCGATCAGGACCGGTGCTAGCAGTAGTGGAGTTACACAAAGGGCAGTTCTGTAACACCAACCTGACCAAGCTTTGGGGCAAAGGAATCAAGTTCTTCGAGGAGCTGGGGTTACTCGGAATAGAGTAGACAGTGACCCACGTCAATGCTTTGCATGTAGAGGGTTCGAGCACTTCAAAATAACTGCACATCGATTCCACCAAAGAACAATCAAGCAACGGGACAAGTACATGCAAATAAGCCACCACGACAGAAGCCATTACAGCCGAAACCATTAGGGGCTATAGCCCTAGGTAGTACGAAGCAAGAAAGAGTTTTTTCTTTGACCCAATCGGAGGAAAATATTTTCGATGCAGTTGTTGAAGGTATCATTCTTCTTTAAAATTCTTGGGTCTGAATTTTATTCAATCCGGGTGCTACTCATTCATTCATACACACTACATATGTTCTTCATTTGGGATTGGACTTTGAGAAGCTAGAACATGCCTTGAGTATTGACATGCCTACAGGAGAACGGTTGGATACTTGAAGGGTGTGTAGAGGTTGTATGCTTCGAATTGGGGAGTATTAGGAGAGGGTGAAGGAAACTCTAGACTTGACTTTGTTTGAAGTAATATGTTTGTAAGATAAGTTTGATTGGTTGTTTAGTTAGGTTATGGATTGATTATTTTTTCGAATTATTTGTTGGAAAGTCCATCCGTCTCCAAGAATAGTCCGTAACGACAGGATATAAAACTAGCATATCCATCTCAAAATTTTTGCCAAATAATGCTAAGCATGAATTTTTATGCAAGTCATACTATCTATATTTGAGAGGGGTATGAGATAGGATTAGTGACAAAAGACACGCAAATTCAAGTTGGATAAGTATAGCAGAATCAATCAGTCTAACAGACTACCTTTCACTAATTTGATCATAAATTTTTGTTGAAAAGTCCAAATGGTGCACCTTTTTTTTTGTTAGAATCCTAATTCGTATATATTTTCAACCATATAGGTCACACATGCTAGAAATACCTAAGCTAAATCTGTTTATTCTTTGAATTTGATCAAAAATTTGCGCTGTGGTATTCCTTGGATAGTAAAATGTCGTGCTTTTCTTCTTAGACTCTGAAGGACTTATCTTTAAGAAAGCTTCCATCACTATTTAGGCTTTGATTTGGAGACACTCCCATGTTGGTTTAAGTATTTTGATGGATAACAATATAAAATTTGACTATGATTTGGTGCCTTGTCGGCTCTAAGTATTCTCTTCTACTATTAGTATTTCTTATATTTTTGGAAGACAAGGAGATGTGATAACCCAATTTGAATGTGTGGAGGTAAGGTTTACTTAGATGTTTTTAATATGGACTAAGTTTTGAATAACAAAATTTATGGAAGGTTATGTGTGCTACTTAAAATTCATAGAAATTAAGGAATTAATGTAGTTTTGTTTTTATGATATGAACCGTGGGAGTATTATGTGTTCCTCTAGGGTGAGTACCATGGTATGAGATAGTATAATTCTCAAATATGATCAATCGAAAGAATATGGTGGAGTAACATCGAATAAGAGCCTATTTTGCAATAACAATAGGAATTGTGGTTATGGTTCTTAAATGGATAAGAGTTTATTTTCATAACCACAAACTTGAGGTTACCAATATTGGTTTAAAAATATTACAAAAAATTGATTAAATTTACTTTGGAGTATTGATGGATTAGAAGGGTCACACATAGGATACTCATTGAGGACGTTATATTTTGGTAATCTTATTTTGTTGTAGACACAGTTCACTATATTTAGACTCTCTAAAATATTAACAATCGAGAATCTCTTGGGTGAGTGTATAGTTAATAGTTCATTTGTATTTACAAATTTTGATTGGAAATTTGAGGTTGAGATATGGAAACGAACTCATAGACATGTAAAAAGGAAATCTAGAAGGTCTGACTAAATTATAGTAGTTACATTTAACCCTACATATTGTAGGATTAAAGACTATAGAGGTTTAAAAAGATCGAGGTTAGATATATCAAATAAGTATTAAAATACGAATAATATCCAAGGTTTGATATAAACCTCTATTGTTCCATGAAATCTTTTAATGTTATTGGGTCGTGTTGGAGGAATAAGAAATTCTTTCTCTTGTCTCTTTTAGTACTTTGTTAAGATAGGTATGATTAGTTATACTTGAGGATTGTTAGTATGAATATGGAAGATTTAAACTTTATGGTTAGTGATGATAATTGGAAAGATGTAATTTTAAGAATCAATGATGATACCTATGAAGATTGACTTTGACATGGATGTAGAAACCTTGTGTAATTTTTGGGATAAATGACTATTGATATCCTAGTAACTAGCAGATTGTTAATATCTTGGGGATTACTAACAATGATTAAGACTATGATGACTAATGTGGGTAAATTGAGGAACATTGGTTAATCACTGGGATTCTAGTTTTTAGTTTTAATCATATCACCAGAAATTTGGTAGTAGTTAATTGAGAGAAATTTTGGGATCCTTGACAGTACATCTTTACATTTTGGGATATTGCGGGATATATATTGTACTGGATTGTGCATAGGGATTAGAATGTATAAGTATTGTGAAAAGAATTGTGATGTTAATGAAAGCACTATGAATTGATTTCATAGTTATTAACTCTAGCATAAAGTTAGAGATTGAGAATGAATACTTGGGAGATAGAAAATAATTGTCCTTAATCGAGTTGGTGAACATGTAGAGAAATTGATTTTTCTCTTGATTTCTCCTTTGTTCTTGATTTTAAAAGTTTAGTGTTTTGTATTGAACCATAAAATAGTATTTGTGATGATCTCTTGCATATTTTCTTAAATGGTTATATTGTAATATTACATGTGAGATTTGGGGATTTTGGATTGGCTTGTGATTTGAAGAAATTGGTTGGTTATGATATCTCTTGTGGGTGTTTGGATGACCATGAGTGGCCGTTGACCGAGTATCGTAGAGTGGGTAGATGAATTTCTTACTCCGTGGGGGTTTGAATTTTTTCCTACCACTCGTAGTGGGGTTGGTGTATTGTGAGGACCAAATCACTATTTGCTCACGGGTACCGAGGAGAAGGGGTAGTATACTTTTTCTGGGTTAGATTTGTCATTGCTATGAGTTGGTATACGCCCTTCCTAAAGGTTGGATATCCTTGCAAGGATTTTGGTGTATGTGTGTGTGGGTCAGGATATTCTCGATTTGTTTATTCATGCGAATCATGCATCATATCTGAGATACGAATACAAGTTGTGGATTTATGGTTTATTGTACGAGAAACGATTTTCTACAAGAGCTTGTGGAAGTATGAGATTCTACAAGAACTTGTGAAAAATGGTTTATGGTTGGAAATGATTTGTTATTTGTAACTTGACGTTATTACTTCATTTAATTTATTGCTATTGTGTAAACTTGAGATCTATTGAAATGTTCCTGTTTTCTTTCAAAAATTAATATATGATATTTGCGAAATGAGACTGATTTGTTTTACATGGTTTCTAAACCTTGTTCGAGTTTAGGAGAATGTTGTTATAGAGCTTAGTGCTCATCCCCTATAAACAATAATTATTCTCAGATTTTGGTATGGAGGAATAACTCGGAGGTGATGAATAGGTAGTTTGGGAAGCGCCATTGGACGGAAGCGTGGATCCCGAGGGAGATGTCTAGAATTGATCTCTCCATGTCTTAGACTAGGAGACGCATTTTGATACAATGGATAGATGTTATTTTGTTTATTCCGCTGCAAGTTTTAAGTTTGATTTTGAGTTGTAATTACCATAGTTTGACATACTTTTTTTGGATGTAAATGCCATGGTTTGACATATGTTTTTTTGGGGTGATGTTGTAGATGTTATGTATGATGAATGAAATTTACCTTTTTATGGATTTTGTTAGTTGTTCTCATGATGTGAATGGTTTAATTAGTAATGCTGTCCGAGGTGAATTTTGGGGCGTTACACTCTCTGTTGTTCAACACCTAGAAGCTAGGGTTCTTCAGAGTTCTTTCATTTTTCTTCATAGTTTTATTTCTAAGCAATTTCAAAGTGTTGTTTTTACTTAGTATTTTATTTACTGCAAGCAAGACGTTGATTACTATTTCTTGTAATTGTTATGATTATTCGTCCTCAATATAAAGTTGGTTAAATTTCTGATTTCAATTTAAGTTTTAGTTTCTCTTTCAGCTATCATGTCTTTAATAATTGTCTGTGATTTTTCGTTTATCATGACTGAGTAATGTAATTTCGGTATTGATTGGATGAGGGATTCTCATCTGTGAATAGGTGGTCTTGTCCTAACTATGATTTTCCATATTTAAAGTTATTTTTGTTGAATGAAGAAATTATTTTTGAAAACATAATTAATATGTATTTCTCTTTGCGTATCCATAGGCAATTAGGCTTGGCACAGGTAATTCCTAAAATCACTGCAATCAACATGACTGTAATTATTTTATGAATTAATTAAACCAATTAAAATACATATTTTCCAAATTTTGGTTATTAGTTGAATATTTTTTGTCCAAATGCGTTTGATTACAATCTTGAATGAGTCATAAAATTGGATCAAAATTCGTATTTATGGTGAAATAAACTTTGATGATTAATCGATTTCTTTTAAATAGTATTTCTTAGTTTATTCAATCATCACAACACTTTTTTAAAATTAAAGGATTTTTAGCTTTTCTTTCAATCTATCACCATTCGAATTGTCTTCATTTTCCTTGAAGAGATGACCTTGGTAATTGACCAAGTTACTATTTGATACACTCTCGCGCTTGGGAAATTAGATTATTATTTACCCACTTTAGAGGTCAAGCATATTCATATATTGCAAAAACTACTAGACACAAATATTTTTTAAAATTCAATATATTGTTGGTGAATAAATTAAAACAATAAATGTATACTCTCTGGAGTATTTGCATGTTTTATAATTGTTGTTGAAATATTTGACTGCTTAATAATTGTCACGACAATGTGTTCAATTATAACTTAATTAATTTTATTTCACTATATCATAATGTTCTATTTTGACATAGTTAAAATAGTAAAATGTTGAAGAAACAAGCTTACAAAATAAATTTGTATGAGAAAATCAAACACAAAAAAGAAAAAAAAAAAAAAGAAATAAAGGAACATCACCATTTGCTAGAGAGGGAAGAATTCAAAAGCCAGAATCATAAAAGACAATGCCACTTGTTTTAAATCCAAAGGGAGAAAAAAAAATTACATGCCACAATTTAGATAAAAAAATGGGAGCAATGTTGAAACTTTTCAGATAAATCAAAGAAACGCAGCGTCATCGAAATATTCTAAAGAGAACACCATTCTGGTTACTATTTGAAGCAATAATAGATCAAAAATTTAATCAAAAATGTGCAAAAAAAGTGATGAAGTTGTCACAATATTGATTCACACTTTTGACCATGTTACATCAACTTTTAAACTTGGAAACAAAACAGTAAAATTTAGTATATGTGATGTATCACATATATTTGAAATAAAATATGGTGACGTAGAAGTTGATGCATCAAAGACTAAAAAGAAATTGTCAAATTTTGTTATTAGAAGGTTCAAGAAAGAAGACAGGTTATCAGTCGCATTACTCAAGTCTACGTTGAAGCTGTGTCAAAACGAAAAAAGAAAACATATTATGAAGATTTTACAAGTTTGCTATGCTTTTACACTTTTGTTACTCTACTTCTTTCAACAAGCGGGCAAACTATCGATTGAGGGTATGTGCGATTGGTAGTCGATCTGGACAACTTGAAAATACATGCATAGTCCAAAGCAATTGCAAATTTGTTTATGACTTTTATGATATAGAAATTTGATAAATCAGATTTTGGTAAAGGATGTATAGTAGCGTTGCTCTTAAATTTCATATATATCACCGTGAATATTTTATTTAGTTCACTATTTTATGAAATTAATTGGCATGCACTTGGTCTCTAACTCTTTGTTTTGCAGTATTAGTTGTGTGAATACACAAACATTATTCAGACAGAATACAATGATGCATTTGCAGGATTCATGAAATAGAACCTCCCACAACTGGCTAAGGTTTTGAATATGGAAAAATCAGATCAATTGACACCTAAAGAGGTAAAAATTGAGTTAAATACAAACAACAACGATTGTCTGTGTTATGTAAATATAAATTCTCATGAGAACTTTATTTCAATAATTTTTCAATTGAAAATCATACAGTTGTGGACAGAATTGAAAAAAACAATGATTGAAATTGAGTTTTTCTTGGCAAATGAATTCAATATAGAAGGACAAACATTAGAAATTAGAAAAGATACAAAGAAAGGAAGAAAAGGAAAAGAAAAGGGAAAGAGAAAGCGAAATGGAAAAAGTAAAGAGAAAGATGAAGAGGAAGTGGAAAAAACTATATAAAGTTTTGAAAAGCAAGAGGTAAAAAATAGTGAAAATCAGAAAAATAGTATGGTGACAATGAGGAAAAAGATTTGGACCAAAGTGATAAAGTAGTTGAAATGGAAGAAGAAAAAATTGAAGACACTAAGGTTGGAAACAGTGAAGAAAAAAACAATCAAGCTCCAGTGGAACAACAACACAAAGAATCCAGAGGTGAAGAAAAAGAAGTAGATGAAAACACCGTATCGTTGACCTGACCAAGCTTCGGGGCAAAAGAATCAAGTCGTTCGAGGAGCTGGGGTTGCTCGGAACAGAACAGAACAGACCCTGACCCACGTCAATGCTTCACATGTGGAGGGTTCGGGCACCTCAAAAGGAACTACCCATTGATTCCACCAGAGACCAATCAAGCAACGGGACAAGTACATGCAAATAAGCCACCACGATAGAAGCCATTACAGCCGAAACCATTAGGAGCTATATCCCTAGATGGTACCAAGCAAGAAAGAGTTTTTGCTTTGACCCAACCGGAGGAAGACGTTTCCGATGCTGTTGTTGAAGGTATCGTTCTTCTTTAAAATTCTTGGGCCTGAATTTTATTCGATTCCGGTGCTATTCATTCATTCATATGCACTACATATGCTCTTAATTCGGGATTGGACTTTGAGAAGCTAAAACATGCCTTTAGTATTAAAATGCCTACAGGAGAATGGTTGGATACTCGAAGGGTGTGTAGAGGTTGTATGCTTCGAATTGGGGAGTATTAGGTGAGGGTAAAGGAAACTCTAGGTTTGACTTTGTTTGAAGTGATATGTTTATAAGATAAGTGTGATTTGTTACTTAATTAGGTTAGGAATTAATTATTTATTTGGATTCGTGGATTAGCTAGCCTTGAGGAGTGGATGAAAATTTGAGATATATATTCTAGTTTTATATTGTGTCATTTTGGACTATTCTAGAAGAAGGATGGTAATTTGAATTTTGATTTGTAAATGATGCTAGACATGAATCATTATGCTAGTCATATTATTTATATTGGAGATGTGATAGTCCAATTTGGATGTGTGTTACTTAAAATTCATAGAAATTAAGGAATGAATGTAGTTTTGTTTTTAGGATATGAATCGTGGAAGATTATGTGTACCAAATAATGACCAAGTAAGGGAAGAAGTGTTGGGCGAGTGCCATCGTTCAAAATTCTCCATACATCCGGGCAGCACCAAGATGTACAGGGACATGAAGCGCCAATATTGGTGGAAGGGAATGAAAAAGGATGTGACAAGATTTATAGCACAATGTGTGGTGTGCCAACAAATGAAGATTAAGCATCAAAAGCCCGAAGGATTACTACAGTCCTTACCTATTCCAGAGTGGAAGTGCGATCACATCACCATGGACTTCATGTCGGGTTTACCATGGACGTCGCGAGGGCATAATGCAATATGGGTAATTATGGACAGACTCACCAAATCCACTCATTTCTTTAGTATGAAGACCACATACACTTTGGAGAGCTAGAGTAAGTTCTATATCCGTGAGATTGTGTGATTACATGGAGTTTCGCTCTTGATTGTTTCAGATTGTGATTCTTGTTTCGTGGCATAATTTTGGCAAAGCCTACAACGAGCTATGAGAATAGAGTTACGCTTTAGCACCACTTTTCATCCCCAAACGGATGGTTAATCTGAGAGGGTGATACAAATTCTGGAGGGCATGTTACGTGCTTGCGTGTTGGACTTTAAAGGGAGTTGGAGTGATCATTTGCCGTTGGTGGAGTTTGCATATAACAATAGCTTTCAATCTAGCATTGGCATGACACCTTATGAAGCATTGTACGGAAGGCCATGTCGATCACCGACGTGTTGGTTAGAAGTGGGTGAGAGTAGCTTATTTGGGCCAGAGATTGTTCGGGAGATTACGAAGAATATCAAACTCATCTGGGAGAGACTACAAATGGCACAAAGTAGACTAAAAAGCTATGCGGATCGAAGACGAAAACCGTTGGAATTCGAAGAAGGGGACTATGTGTTCCTCAAGGTATCACTCAAGAAGGGAGTGTTTAGATTCGGTAAGAAGGGAAACTTAGCACCAAGATACATCAGACCCTTTGAAGTGGTCAAAGTTACAGGCAAAGTGGCGTATCAACTTCGGCTACCAGCTCAGTTATCAGGAGTGCATGACGTGTTCCATGTGTCAATGTTGAGGAAATGTCAATCGGACACCACACAGGTTGTGGATTTGAAAGATATTGAAGTTCAAGATGGAGCAACATATGAAGAACAACTGGTGAAGATTCTCGACACCAAGGAGAATGTGTTACGCAACAAAGTCATCCGACTAGTGAAGATTTTGTGGCAACATCACAGAATGAAGGAAGCTACTTGGGAACCCGAGCTGGAGATGCGAGGGAAGTATCCGTATTTATTCGCTACTTGAAGTAAGTTTTGAGGACGAAACTTCCTTTAAGGGGGGTGGATTGTAAACCCCACCCTTTTATCTTTATATATGTATGTGGGTTTATCTAGCAAGTTATTATTTCTTTTGGAAATGTTAATATGAAAATTCAAGGAAATAGTAGTTAAAGCTTAGTTTAACTTGCAAATATATGAAATCATTGTAATAGTACTTGTACCAACTAGGTTTGATGTACAAAAAGCATGTTGAATAAGCTTGGGTTGAAATTGGAAAGGTTTGGAATGGATTGAAAATGAAAAGGGGAGGTTTTGTAGAAAAACAGATAAAACCTTCTAGAAGGTCGATGAAAAACCTTCCGGAAGGTTAAGGTAAAAGATTTAACCAGTAAGTAAAACTTTCTGGAAGGTCTCTGGAAAAGTTGGCCTAATAGGCAAACCTTTCGGAAGATCGATGACAAACCTTCTGGAAGGTTGATGAAAATATATGTCCAGAAGACAAACCTTCCGGAAGGTTAAGGAAGATGATCGTCCAGTAGACAAAACCTTCCGGAAAGTTAATGAAAATGGTTTGTCAAATAAGCAAACCTTCCGGAAGGTCTTCGAAAAATCTGAATTTTTAAGTCGTGAATAGCCAGATTTTCTTTCACTATAAATACTTAAGGAAAACCCCTTTAGCCCCATTTCAACACTTCTAACCCTAGAAACCCTAGGGAGGAAGAAAGAGAAGGAAAAACACAAGATCAAAGGGGCTTTGCACTTTGGATTGAATCAAAACCCTAGATTCCTTCAAGAACACCAAGGTAGGGGGTTTTCTTCCATTCTTGTCCATTGATGCAAGGGCTAATATATATGTATTCTTTGACTCTAAATCTTATATATTTGCTATAAAATCATCTTTTCTTGGTCTTCTTGCAATTATTACCATGTTTTACACAAGTTAGGGTTGAATACCAATGAAATCTCTTGTTTTTGCTTTAAAACCCTAGTTTTTGTAGAGTGATGGATTTTCTTCTTAAATTCTTTCTTTATTATTGATTTCGAAACTATAGTGATTTGAGTTGAGTACTAAAATAATATTGATGATGATCTCTTGCATTTTATTCAATTATACGTGGGCCATGATATTTTCGATGGTATCCATGCGAGGTCTTATTTCATACCAGAGATACAAATACAGTGGGGGTTATTGTTCATTGTACCATAACTAGTTTTTACAAGAATTTTGGGAAGTATGAGATTCCGTAAGAACTTGGGAGAAACGGTTTATGGTGGATTGGATTATTAGTCATATGTTGGTTTCCCGTATGCATTAAATTACTGTTGTTGCTTAAACTAGAGATCTGTTTAAATGTCCCTGTTTTATTTCAAAATTCATATATGCTATTTGCGAAATGAGACCGACTGTTTTTATATATTTTTCTAAACTTTGTTCAAGTTTGGGAGGAATGTTGCTACAGAGCTTAGTGCTCACCCCTTACAAACTACATTTTTCAGATTAGGTATTGGAGGAGGATTTGGGAATTAAGGAACCAGCACATTGGGAGATTCCCGTAGACGGGCATGTTGATCCCGAGGTGGACGCTTAGAACATCATTACTTTTTATTCTAGACTAGGAAATTTACTTTGGAAATATTGTGAAGTCTAGACTCTTTTGTAGTTCCGCTGCGAGTTTATGTTTAATTCTTTTGGGATGTAATTATCGTACTTTTGAGATCATATTCTTTTGGGATATATTCGTCATGTTTTGGCATATTCTTTTGGGAATGAGATTGTAAAGATTACCTTTGATGTATGAAATTTCTTTATGAATGAATTATTTAGTTGCTCTTATGATGTGAATGATTCTTAGTTTGTAATGCTGTCCAGGGTGGTCTTTGGGGCGTTACACCGCCACAACATCCAGACTCGTAAGTATAAGAAAACATGATCAATTGAAATACAAACAAACATACCATTACTAATTAAATTCAAAAATACAGGGTTGATTGTAAATTATTTGTCTGCCACAACATGAAAAGGCTGATAAAGGGGGTTGACATTGAGCCTAATATTACAGACAGTGATTAGGACTCAAAAAAGTAATATTCAAAATAGTAAAATTATTTGGATTCAAAAAACATACTCAATTCAACTCCAATAAATATAATATCAATAAAAGAATCCAATATGCGAAAAAAATTTCAATTTCAAAAGATAATCCAACACTTTACTACAACGACTCCTTACAATTTTTCCTATTATAGTTTCATCATTACTCACATCTACCACAATGAATTTGCCTAACTAATTCATCCCTTGAGCGTATCCTACGCTTCCTTAGCCTCCTAAGTTGTTTCTTTTATAAAGGAGGAAAAATCACAACATTATCTAAGCTAACTTCAGGACAACTAGCATTTGGAACCAGATAAATGGCCTCTGCATATGCATCCATGAAATTGCTAATATGATAATAATATTCTATCGAATCATTAAGATCTTTAGAAATTCGATTGATAGTCTACCACGTCCTAGCCTCATCAAATGCAACGTCCATTTTTTTTTTCATATCTAGACATATCTTTTCGTTTCATTGCATAGCCTGCAACCTCCTCTTGCCCATTTGATGCATAATCTGAGATTTGATTATGTCAACCATGTTAGTGATGGGCAAGTGACGAGCACCAAAGATCCAAGCATTAAATGACTCTACCGTTTTAGAGAACATTCCACTATACCATTGGCCTTTAAAATGTGCATTATCCCACTTCACGTATGACAAATTCAAAAGAAATCTATCTGCGACATGTCCTCTTTTAGCTCTGAATACATTCAGCTTAAACAGAAACAACAATTTTATCGAGTCATATGCACACTCACGGAACAAAAATACCATCTTTTTCCTAAAAGAATTTGTAAAATCACCACTGAATTTATCCATCAGATTTGCCTTCAAATGCTGAAGACAAAAAACATGATGATCATTGGAAAAAACTTTAGGCATAGCTCAAGAAGACCCAAGTTACAATCAGAAATGAAAACGGTATCCTAGTTTAGATCTAAAATGATAAACAATTGTTGAAGGAATCAAAATCAATTTACTTCATTCTTTGAATCAACAACAACAAATGCAAATGAAAATAAACCTATTTCGCAATGAAATAAAAAAGTAACAGTGAAAACAATGAAAAATACTATTTATAAATAATGTTACAATGATGGTCTATATTTATTAATAGAAAATAGCAATTTAATAGTGAAAAAAAAAGTGTAAAATATTTTAGCAAATGAAAACAATAGAAAGTATGTTAGAAATTGAAAACAATAAAGAACAAAATGATTCAACTAAATTGACATTGGTTGCCATCTTTTGGAGTAGCAACAAGTATGTTGCCTTTAAACATTCCTTTTAAAAAATGTCACATCAACAAATAACATAGGTAAACAAAAATTAAATCCTTTTATGCAAGCATTAAAAACTAACAAACAACCTTTGAAAATATTTTGTATGAGTGTTAAACTCTAACTATAGTCCACTACCAAGATTGGTATTTGTGACAACATTGATATACCATCACAGCTGATCATATAATAGAGAGTGATCACCAACAAGTAAACTTTTGGTTTTCTCAATACCCATCTATGCAAGGTCATACGTAATTGAAAGACCCTAACTTTTTCAAAACATTGAAACAACATCAATTGGACATTTAGTCGGACTGTCACGTACCTCATCAACTATAAAGGTAGCCACCAAATCTCAATTCATTTGTGTATTCTTCCTCGACCATACAACATCACCACAACTATTAATTTTGACCAAATTTACAATATAGAAATAATCATCTGCAATTGAAGAGCTTTATGGACAAACCACTGACAACCAAGTTCTACCTTTTACGCACATTCAACCATAACACTAGATTTGTCATTCCTAATGTAATTGAATTGAAAATCACATTCAATAGAAAATTTGCACAATGCAAGACGAAATTAAATACACCACCTTGAAAATTCTGACCCACATCTTTAATGCATTAATCCAATCAGCTAAAAGTAAACGCCTATCCATATGAGGACAAAATTGAGAAAGCGAGTCCTTCTCAACATCTAACACATAACTTAGACTTACCACATCTATTAAATAATTGCACAATGCAGAACCCTTGTTTGCTACAGATTCATCATGACCATGACCAATAATAGTAACATCAACATGCTGAAGACAAAACATATCAACTAAAGAAACATATTAAACAAGTTTGCATCTGTGATGCCCCAAAATCCGGGGGTCCATTGATTACTTATCAACCCGCAGAACACCCGTGGATACCGAGTAACTCAATATCACACCGTTATGCTCTATTTATCGAAGTCCTTAATTTAACAAAATTCGGGCAGTCTCCATTTTACGGGGAGCACTACCCAAAATACAACCTGTGCAATAGACATTAACATGACTCGTCCGAGGCCCCATATAACACAATGACCACACAGGGTCCATTTATAGGTAAAACTTGACCACACCGGGTCCAATTATAATTAAACATTGGCCACATCGGGTCCAATCATCCATCTTTATATCAAAACATGCAAGGTTAGTTTAACAATAGTCCATTTAAGTTCTATTACAATTTAAAAGATTACATGCTTAAAACATTCTTTTCACAAATATTTTACATCAACACAAAATAAAGCCACATTCAGCTTTCTTCAAACATGAGGGTCCAAATTAGAGCCATCCACCGGTGTACCTCTCCCACTTGAAATATTTCCCATATAGGGTGAGCCAACGCTCAGTAGAAAAACTCCTACAGAGGCTACTGCCCACCTAAAATGCGTATGCAATGCGCACATGCCACAAACAACTTCTTCCAAATAAGAATATGTTATTCAAAATAGAATCTCATGATGTCATGCCAAGTAATGAGATGAAACTCACGCATGTATGCTATCCCGAGCCCACACCGACTCCCACAACACAATGCGACTCATATGTGTAAAACAAACATCTTTGATGAAACACATCTAAAGATCATTTTGAAATCAACCGTCTATCATAAAACCAATTCATTCTTAGATGTTTCCCATCAAATGAATAATTTATATATCAAAATCATTTGCCTTTATGGGGTATCGGATTCAGGAATCGCACCTTTGGCTCCGTACACCGTTACACTTTTTGAAAATTTCACCGCCTGTAAGTGTATGAACAAAATGGCCAGGTTTTTCACTCGAGGGAGTATCTAGTCCTACTTTCTATACCCGACACAAGTTTTCTTATGCATGTAACTGTGCGACTCCGTAGGACGTTCCATCCACTTTTTCGAGCCCACCATCAAGCATCAATGTTGGTGTTGATCACCACATGCAACCCTACACCCATACTCATGTATGTAGCCCATGAATGTGATGTCAATTCCATGTTCATATTGCAATGCATGCCAAATCAACAATTTTTTTTACATATCAATGTATACCATGACAATTTATATCATTTGTATATAATCACCATAACCATTTCAAGTTCAATATATCCAAGAGCATATATCAACACTTCATCAACATGATAACACATAATACATGCTAATATCACATTCCATTCACAAGGCATAATATAAAACACAAAGCATGCACACATGATCCCAATTTTCAAGGGATTACATAAATACTTCCATATACCAAAATCAAGCCAAGATTTTATATGGACCATTTCAAACAAAATAAAAATCAGAATATATGATTTTTACATAACCAATTATCGAAACATTCTAGAAATCACAAACTAACACTTTCTAACTACCAATTCACACTAGAATTAATCCTACTCATTTTCATAACACCAACCATAATGGAAAAATATTAGAAATACCCAAAATAGCCCACATGAACCCTATGGACACCTTAGGTTAGAAATAGGTTTGAGTAGGAGGAACCCTATTTCTTGAAGCGTAAAGAATTCGTAGGAAGCCTCAAGAACAAGATTCAAGTCCAAAGCTTAAATTTCTCCAAAATCCTCCCTTTGGATCTTTGGTGAAAATCTTTGTTTTTGGTACCCACGCGTAGCCCTCGTCGCATATATCGACTTTAATTCTTGGCCCGACGAATTTCGACCGACGAAACTCCGAGAATCGGCAGAAGAAAGCTTGAAGAATTATTTTTTTTTTCCTCTTTGCTCTTGGGTCTGAACCAGCCGGCCAAATGAAGGGAAAATATCTGATTTTCAGATATTTGCCCATATTTATACTTTTGAAAGACTTGGCTCTCATCGCGCCAAGTGTCCTCCTTTGTCCAGGTCCGTTTTCGCCCCGAAACAATTAAATTTCGTACTGATTTAAACTCAAAATATTTTATATGAACTTTATTTAAAATATTTTTTAATTTTCAAAATTTTTATAAAAATTTTATTTTTGGGGGTCACTGGACGTTTGTCGCCTCGAAAAACGTAAAAACTCAACTATCTCGAAATTAGACAAAAATTGATAGGGCAGCTCGATTTTACGATGAGATCCGTTGCTTCATCCAAGCTCTAGAAAAATATTAATTTTAATCTCTCATAATAGTGGTAAATTACTATTTTGTCATTTATCGGAAAAAGTTCAAATTTTTCCCGGTTCACATTCTTCCCCCCTTAAAGGAATTTCGTCCCCGAAATTTACATACACATGCACATATAATCACATGCATATGCAACAATCAAATAATGCTAAATGACTATAAGAATGTACCTTCATCCTCGAACAAGAAAGGATAACTGGTACGGACAATGTTCTCGCGCTCCCATGTCGCCTCCTCTACTCCTCGATGCTACCACATCACCTTCACTAGCCGCACAGTCTTGCCTTGCAAAACCTATTCCCGGCTATCCATGATGCACACCGGTCCCTCCTCGAAAGTCCAATTAACATCAACAACAAGCTTTCCCCAATCCACCACATGAGTTGGATCTGGGGTGTACTTCCGAAGCATAGAGACATGGAATACTGCATGAACACCCGATAGATTTAGCGGTAATGCCAACTGGTAAACAATTATACCCACTCTCTCAAGTGCCTCGAAGGGCCCGATGTATCTCGAGACAGCTTCCCCTGCTTACCAAACCAGACCACTCCTCTCTTAGGCATAACTTTCAAGAAGACATGATCTCCCACCTTAAACTCTAAAAGTCGTCGTCGTCTATTAGCATAGCTCTTCTGCCGACTTTGAGCCGTGAGAAGACGCTTCCGAATCAAGTCCACCTTCTCCGAGGTGTCTCTAACCAATTTCGGACCCGTAGAAGACCTTTCTCCTACCTTCATCCAACAAACCGAAGAACGACATAACCTCCCATATAGCGCCTCATAGGGTGCCATCTGTGTACTTGCCTGATAACTATTGTTATAGGCGAACTCTACCAAGGGTAAGTGATCTTCCCAACTACCCTTGAGATCTAGGACGCATGCTTGTAGCATGTCCTCTAATGTCTGGATAGTCCTCTCCGACTAACCGTCCATCTGGGGATGAAAAGCAGTGCTCATCATCAACTATGTCCCCATGGCCCGCTAAAAAATCTCCCAAAAATGAGCCGTAAACTTGGGATCTCGATCCGATACTATAGAGATGGGTACCCCATGCAACCGAACAATTTCTCGTATATACAACTTGCAGATTCCTCCAGTATGAAGGTCATCTGCATAGCCAAAAAGTGTGCCGACTTAGTAAGCCGGTCCACTATCACCCACACCGCATCATGACCTTGTGATATCCGTGGCAAATGGGTCACAAAATCCATCGTGATATGCTCCCACTTCCACTCAGCTTCCTTCAAAGGCTGGAGTAAATCTGCTAGTCTTTGGTGTTCAGCCTTAACCTGTTGACACGTGAGACATTGACTGACAAAGTCACCAACCTGCCTCTTCATTCCGCTCTAGTAATACTGGGGACGAAGATCATGATACATCTTCGTGCCCCCTGGATGAACCGCAAAACGGGAGCAATGAAACTCCTTGAGGATCTCCTTTCTGAGCTCCGCAGACTGGGGAACCACAATCCGTCCCCTGAATCGAAGACTACCATCTGTGTGAATGACCCAGCCTTCATCACCCGTACCCAACCGTACTCAATCTCTGATGGATACTAACTCGGTATCCTGTCCCTGGGACTCAATCATCCTGCTCAGTAGAGACAGCGTAGCCACCAAACTCCCTAAAGTACCCTGAGCCTGACCCATATAACATAGCCCGAACTGTCCCATAGTCTCGAGCATCCTCCATTCCAGAGAAGCCATCCTAGCCATAACTCCTCGCGACTTTTGGCTAAGTGCATCAGCCACCACGTTTGCCTTACCGAGATGGTAATGCAAAGTGAAGTCGTAGTCCTCTAGATACTCCATCCACCTGCATTGCCTCATGTTGAGGTCCCGCTAAGTGAAAATATACTTCAGATTTTGGTGGTCCAAAAACACTTCAAACTGCTCGCCATACAGGTAGTGACGCCAAACCTTCAAGGCAAAGACAATGGCCGCAACTCCATGTCATGTGTGGGGTAATTCTGTTCGTGATTCTTTAGCTGCCGAGAACCATAAGCTATTACCCTCCCGGACTACATCAAAACACATCCTAGCCCGTCTTTCAAGGCATCACAACAGACCGTGTACCTCTGTCCCCATTTTGGAACTATCAGAATAGGAGCCGAATTAACTCTTCATTCTCACAAGACTTTCACACAAACTTGACCTCTTTCTAGGTCAACTTCGTCATAGGCGCAGCCAATCGGGAGAAATCCTCAATAAATCACTGGTAGTACCCCGCCAATCCCAAGAAACTACGTATCTCAAAGACTGACTTCAGTCTCTCCCAATTCGTAACTGCCTCAACCTACTCCGGGTCCACAGATACACACGAAGCCGACACTAAATGCTCCAAAAACTTTACTTCCGTAAGCCAAAATTCACACTTGCTAAACTTGGCATACAACTGATGCTCTCTCAATGTCTTGAGAACAATCCTCAAGTGACCCTCATGCTCCTCCTCAGACTTGGAGTAGATCAGGATGTCGTCAACAAAAACCACAACAAACTGATCTAAATAGGGTTGGAACACCCTATGCATGAGATCCATAAATGCCGCTGGAGTATTCGTCAATCCAAAAGGCATGATAGTAAACTCAAAATACCCATACCGCGTCCTAAACGCTGTCCTAGGGATATTTTCCTCCCTAACTCTCAACTGATGGTAACCGGTGCGAAGATCTATCTTGGAGTAGACTCGCGCCCCTCTCAACTGATCAAACAAGTCATCGATCCTTGGAAAATGGTACCTATTCTTGATAGTGACTCGGTTCAATTGCTGATAATCAATACACAACCGAAGAGTCTTGTCTTTCTTCTTGGCAAACAAGACCGGAGCGCCCCATGGTGAAGTGCTCGGTCTAATAAACACTTTGTCCAACAACTCTTGCAATTGGACCTTGAGTTCTTGCAACTCAGCTGGTGTCATCTTATGCGGAGTCATAGAGATAGGCGATGTACTCGGATGTAACTCAATAGTAAAGTCTACATTCCTATGTGGAGGTAATCCCGGTAGTTCATCCAAAAAAATATCCTCATACTCGCACACAACCCAAGGTAGACCAAACTCCTGCCTCACCTCGTCCTCCAAGGTAAGGCTACCAAGCCAACTCATCAACTGTCCGTGTCATCTAGAATCATACACGGCTTGGGGTAAAGCATACTGTTTCTCCCTCTGAAGCTTGAAACAAACACCATAAGACGTATAAGTCGTGACCCTCTTTCGATCACAATCCATGACGACTCGGTGTGCCGTCAACCAATCCATTCCAATAATTACATCAAACTCTGACATGTCTATAACCCTAAGGTCTACGGTGAGTAGAATCCCTAAGATCTCTAACTCACAACCCCGATATATCTGATCAATTCTCACCCCAGCACCTAGGGGAGAACTCACATGCAACGGCTCTTCTAAGGTCTCAACCTCTAAGCCCAAGTCATCCACACAAGATGCAGCAATAAATGAATGAGATGCACTAGATCGAACAATACTTTAGCCCACAAATGAGAGAGTAAGAATGTACCCTATATCACCGACGGATCTACCAGCTCAGTTTGTGGCATAATGACATAAACACGCCCCTGAGTCCCTGAAGTCCCAACTTGTGAGCCCTGGCCTCGTCCTCGACCCATGCCTTGGCCCATCTAGCCAGTTTGCAGTGTCCCTGCACGAGAAGTAGTAGGGCCTTGTGCTGCACCCTGGAACTGGTACTGGTTGCCCTGACCCATAGTAGGGTAGTGAGGAGCACACTGCGTCTGTGGTTGTCCCACTAAAGTCTGATACTGCGATGACCCATGATCATGGGATCCCTACCTTTGAGGACAATCCCTCTTCATGTGTTATGGTTGGTGGCAATGATAGTAAGTCCTCTGGCCAGCCTGGTAGGAAGGCCTCTGATTTCTCCCACCTTGGGAGGATTGACCTTGGCCTTGGCTTTGATAACTGCGGCCCTATCCATGAAACCCTTGTGGAGTAGAAGTTCTTTGCTTTTTCCTCAAGCTAGAAGAAGAAGATTGACCTCTTTCTTCTTTTCTTTTGCACCAGACTCCTGGATGCTCCTTGCGTCGTCCACCTCTCTCTCAATGGCCAAAGCTGTGGTGACCATCAAGTTGAAGTCTTGTAGAAGAAGACCGACGATTTTACCCCGAATGGATAACTTCAGCCCATCCTCAAATTTCTTGACCTTGGCCATATTTGTAGCCACATATTGGTTAGTGAAACGTGCTAACTCAGTGAATTTAGCCACGTATTTCATCACAGACATCGTTCCTTGCCTCAAATCTAGGAACTCTCGGGCCTTCACATGCCTCACAGCCGCCGGGAAGTATTTCCCCATGAAGAGTTCCTTGAACTCTACCCATGTCATGGCCTCCAACTTCTTGGAGTCTTTCACCCAATCCCACCATACTTGGAATTCCCCCTCTAGTTGGAATGTAGCTAGAGTTATCCTGGTGGCGTCAGAGGTGATCTCCATTGCCCTCAAGATCTTGTCAACCTACCGGAACCAATGATCACCTACCATTGGGTCCGCCCCTCCCATGAAGATCGGCGGCTGATGTGCCTTGAACTTTTAGAGATGACTGGAGCCTCCTTGGCCCCCACTTGTACCCGTCTGTGCGATAGTGGCAACTACAGCACCAAGAGCCTCTATGAAAGCTTATTGGTCAGTAGTAGGTGGTGGTTGGTTGTTCCGCCCACCGCCTCGACCTCGGCCGTGTCCTCTTTCTCTTGTTGCCATCTACACACATGTCAAATGACAATAGAATATTCACATAACATCCCAATGTAGGGGTCAAACTTGAAACATTTAGATTTTATCTCCTTGTTTTCTTAGCAGAGTCTATAAAATCCACTAGAAAACATTTAAACTTGAACTATCCCGTTCATTTCTTTTTCGATTCCCAAGGTTATGTTTTCTAACCTTAGTGTCTCTTTCCATATACACTTTACCATGTATATCATTCGCATAATCACATAGCAAGTAATCATGTTTCACATAACATATTGCACAAAACATGTAACAATTTAAGCACATAAGATGAGATGCACAATGCCAATGGTCTAGTCCCAATGCCCAACAAGCCCTAGGTAAATTGTATAACCAATGCTCTGATACCAAGCTGTGACGCCCCAAAATCTGGGAGTCCGTTGATTACCCATCAACCCGCGGAATACTCGTGAATACCGAGTAACTCGATATCACACCATTATGCCCCATTTACCGAGGTCCTTAATTTAACAAAATTCGGGTAGAGTCTCCTTTGTACGGGGAGCTCTACCCAAAACACACTATGCAATATACATTAACATGACCCGTCCGAGGCCCCATATAACACAATGACCACACATGGTCCATTTATAAGTAAAACTTGACCACATCAGGTCCAATTATAATTAAATATTGGCCACACCGGGTCCAATCGTCCATATTTATATCAAAACATACAAGGTTAGTTTAACAATAGTCCATATAAGTTCTATTAGAATTAAAAAGATTACATTCTTAAAACATTCTTTCCACAAATATTTTACATCAACACAAAATAAAGCCACATTCGGCCTTCTTCAAACATGAGGGTCCAAATTGGAGCCATCCATCGGTGTACCTCTCCCACTTAAAATGTTTCCCATATAGGGTAAGCCAACGCTCAGTAGAAAAACTCCTACGGAGGCTACTCTCCACCTAAAATGCGTATGCCGCACATGCCCTAAACAACTTCTTCCAAATAAGAATATGTTATTCAAAATAGAATCTCATGATGTCATGTCAAGTAATGAGATGAAACTCACTCATGCATGCTATCCCAAGCCCATATCGACTCCCACAACACAATGCGACTCATATGTGTAAAACAAACTTTTTTGATGAAACACATCCAAAGATCACTTTAAAATCAACCATCTATCATAAAACCAATTCATTCTTGGATGTTTACCATCAAATGAATAATTTATAAAAATCATGTGCCTTTATGAGGTATCGGATTCAGGAATCGCACCTCCAGCTCCGTACGCCGTTACACTTTTCTGGAATTTCACCGCCGATAAGTGTATGAACCAAGTGGCCGAGTTTTTCACCCGAGGGAGTATCTAACCCTACTTGCTATACCAAACACAAATTTTCTTATGCATGTAACCATACGACTCTGTAGGACGTTCCATCCCATTTTCTCAAGCCCACCATCAAGCACCAATGTTGGTGTTGATCACCCTATGCAACCCTACACCCACACTTATGCATGTAGCCCATGAATGTGATGTCAATTCCATGTTCATATTGCAATGCATGCCAAATCAACAATTTGTTTTACATATCAATGTATACCATGACAATTTATATCATTTGTATATAGTCACCATAACCATTTCAAGTTCAATATATCCAAGAGCATATATCAACACTTCATCAACATGATACCACATAATACATGCTAATATCACATTTCATTCACAAGGCATAATATAAAACACAAAGCAGGCCCACATGATCCCAATTTTCAAGGGATTACATAAATACTTCCATATACCAAAATCAAGTCAAGATTTTATATGGACCATTTCAAACAAAATAAAAATTAGAATATATGATTTTTACATAATCAATTATCGAAACATTCTAGAAATCACAAACTAGCACTCTAACTACCAATTCACACTAGAATTGATCCTACCCATTTTCATAACACCAACCATAATGGAAAAATGTTAGAAATACCCAAAACAGCTCACATGAACCCTATGGACACCTTAGGTTAGAAATAGGTCCGAGTAGGAGGAATCCTACCTCTTGAAGCGTAAAAAATTCGTAGGAAGCCTTAAGAACATGATTAAACTCCAAAGCTTAAATTTTTCTAAAATTCTCTCTTTGGATCTTTGGTGAAAATCTTTATTTTTGGTACTCATGCGTAGTCCTCGTCGCGTAGATCGACTTTAATTTTTGGCCCGACGAATTCTGACCGATGAAACTCCGAGAATCGGCGGAAGAAAGCTTGAAAAATTATTATTATTTTCCTCTTTGCTCTTGGGTCTGATCCAGCCGGCCAAATGAAGGGAAAATATCTGATTTTTTAGATATTTGCCCATATTTATACTTTTTAAAGACTTGGCCCTCATCGCGCCAAGTGTCCTCTTTTGTCCGGATTTATTTTCGTCCCGAAATAATTAAATTTTGTACCGATTTAAGCTCAAAATATTTTATATAAACTTTATTTAATATTTTTTAAATTTAAAATTTTCATTTTTGGGAGTCACCGGACGCTCGTCGCCTCGAAAAACGTAAAAAATTTGACTATCTCAGAATTTGACGAAAATTGACAGGACAACTTGGTTTCGCGATACGAATCCAACGGTGAGATCCGTTGCTTCATCCGAGCTTTAGAAAAATATTGATTTTAATCTCGCATAACAGTGACAAATTACCATTTTGCCATTTATCGGAAAAAGTTCAAATTTTTCCCAGGTTTCACATCATCATTCTCAAAAAAAAAATTAGGATATCCAAGTAGAGAATATAATAACACTACAGAACCTCGAATCAACAAATCAAACTTTCCACAAGCATCTCAAAGTAAATAACACAAACGGGTATTATTGTATACCCTCAACACTACTATATGGGTATTGTATTTGCATAATATCATAACAGAGTCAAGAAATGACATCTATAAACAAACAAATATGATATAAGAAATAAAGAAAATATATTATGTGTAAAGACAACATCAAAGAATAATGACACGATGAACTACAATACATAATAATACAAACAATGAAATACTAATTTTCCAACATAAATCAGTTTGACTCTAATACTAATAGAAACAGTAAAATATAAACAAACACTAGGAGTGTGAACAATTTACTGCAGAATACTAAAACAATAAAATATGAAAAAACAAATAAACAATTAACAAAAATCACATCATAAAACATTCATAATAATTTTGAAGAAGAGAACATATGTTATGTTAAAAAACAACATCAAAGAATAATAATACAATGAACTACAATACATAATAATACAAATAGTAAAATACTAATTTTCACAACATAACAATTTGACTCTAAGACCAACATAAACAGTAAAAAATAAGTTAACATTGATAGTGTGAACAAGTCGGTGCATAATAATAAAATAGTAAAATGTGAAAATACTGTAAAACAAATCAACAACTAACAAAAATTGCATCATAAAATATTCAAAATAATTTTGAAGAAGGCAAACACAATAAATATCATCATAACATAAAATATGACATAATTTACTATGTATACAATAAATAAAAATTGCTAATAACGATATTATTTAGCACACAATAAAATTCATGTTCTATGCCTAAAAGAAACATAAAGAAATACATCTAAAATTAACTTTCAGACAAATTTCCAAGTCTTTGGTGCCAAACATGCATTCCAACACAAAAAATATAATGAATCATATGAAAATTGTTAGATAATGTATTGTAAATGACTTATTTCATGGATTCCTTTGTAAAATATCAACTATTTTCATAGTCATGATGCTATCGAATTCAAAATTCAAAAATTTCATTGAAGGGAGGAGATCAAGCGTCAAAACTACATCATTCAACCTCCACATGCACCTTCATACTTAGAACAAAAGTAATGACCTAGTCACCTAAGATGAAATATTAGTTATTTTAACTTAGGGTGATTAGGATTAAAATGGAATTGAAAGTGATTGATTATGACTCCTTGTAGATTTTAAAAGAGAAGTTTTTCTAAAATATTTATGAGTTTTGAAAACATAGTTTGAATCAAATCGGACCCCTCTTTGAGTGACACCCTTTAGTACTCAAGCGGACAAGTTTTTGCATGGTTTTAGACTTAAAAATCTGTATTGACCAATTTATGCTCACTAGCCTTCACTAGAGCAATCTTTTTATGACTTAGGGAAAAAATGAAAAAAGGTCACGGAAGGCAGCACATGGCCTGAGCGGTCTCATGGTCGCTTAAGCGGTGCCCATGATCGCTCAAGTGGTGCATGTCTTAGTCATGTTTGAAACGTTATTTTCACTCTAGCGACAAACCACCCTATGACCGCCCTCCCATCGATCAAGTGGTCATTTACAAATTTGAGTTTTTTAATTTATTAAGACTATCCTGATTCTGGACCTATAAATAGGGAGAGTTTTTCCCACATTTAGGTCAAGCCTTGAAAGAGTCTCTTGTGAGATTTTGAAGGAGAAGACAACCTTTCAACCTTGAGATTTTCCACCACAACCTAAATCCCTAAGATCCAAAGGCTACTACTAGTGATTCTTTCCATCCTCACAACTTAGAGAAGAATAATTTGTTGGTGAATAAACTCATTGGTGTGTGCATATTTAGAATTATTGGCATACCCATAATTGCTCGAGGCCTACATGAATTGTGCTGCTGAGAGGTCCAAGTGAAGCTACACCAAACGTCAAAGAGGGAGTTTTGATGGAGAAACATGGCAAGAAAAAGAGCATCTAGTCATGATATTGGTTGAAGTATAAGACTCGAGTACTTATATATTGACTTAGAGAGTAGTGGATTAAGCTTCGGTGAACTCCGAGTGGTTCCCCATAGTTTCTTCCTAGGAGGTTTTCTACGTAAACAAATTGCTTGTGTCTCTTATTGATTATTGTACTATGACGCCCAAAAAACTACCTTAGATGGCATTACAATTTAAAACCATTCACATCTTGAGAGCAACTAATCAAATCCATCAATAAATAAAAATCCATTCATCATATCTAATATTTACAACATCATCCCAAAAGAATATACCCAACCATGGCAATTACATTCAAAAAAAATCAAGTTTAACTTGTAGCGGAATAACAAAAATATTAGAGTCCACCGAGTCTTAAAAGGAATTTCCTAGTCTAGCACATAGGAGAGTATAGCCCTAAGCATCCACCTTGGGATCCACGTACCCGTCTAGTGGAGCTTTCCAATGCACCTGCTCATCGACTCCGATCTCCTCCTCTTGACTACAATCTAAAAAATATATTGTTTATAGGGGGTGAGCACTAAGCTCTGTAGCAACATCCTCCCAAACTCGAACAAGATTTAGAAAACATGTAAAACAAGTCGGTCTCATTTTGCAAATATCATATATTAATTTTTGAAAAAAAACAGGAACATTTCAATAGATCTCAAGTTTACACAATAGCAATAAATTAAGTGAAGTAATAACTCCAAATTACAAATAACAAATTATTTTCAACCATAAACCATTTCCCACAAGTTCTTGTAGAATCTCATACTTCTACAAGCTCTTGTAGAAAACCATTTTTGGTACAATAAACCATAAACCCACAACTTGTATTCGTATCTTAGGTATGATGCATGATTCGCATGAATAAACACATCGAGAATATCCTGGCCCACATACACTCACCCAAATCCTCGCAAGGATATTCCAACCTTTAGGAAAGGTGTATACCAACTCATGGCAGTGATGAATCCAACTCAGGAATAGTCTACTACCCCTTCTCCTTGGTACCCGTGAGCGAATAGTGGTTTGGTCATCACAAACAACAAACCACTTAAAGTGTTAGGAAACCATTTCACCAACACTGGGATAGACTAACCTCTAATACTTTAGGAAGGGTGTATACCAACTCATGACAGTGACGAATCCAACTCAGGAATAGTCTACTACCCCTTCTCCTTGGTACCCGTAAGCGAATAGTGGTTTGGTCATCACAAACAACAAACCACTACAAGTGTTAGGAAATCATCTCACCCCCACTAGGATAGACTAACCTCTAATACTCTACGGCAGTGCTCAAATGTAATTCAAGTCCATCACAACAACCATAAAAGAGTTGCAATAACAAACATTTTCTCAATATCAAAAGGAAATCCAAAATCTCAAAATTTCACAATTTGTAATACAAGAAAATAATTTAAGGAAATAAGCAAGAGATTATCACAACATCATTTTATTACTCAACACAAAGCACTAGGGTTTCGAAATCAAGAACAAAGGAAGAATCAAGAGAAAAATCAATTTCTCTTGAAAACTAGGGTTTTATGATAAGAAAGAGTTTTCATGGTTATCTAACCCAAGCTTTGTTTAAAACATGGTAATCTTTGAAAAAATAACAAGAAAAGATGATTTCATAGCATATATGTATAAATGAGAGTGAAAATATACATATATATAAGCCCTAACCTCAATGGTCAATAATAGAAGGATCCCCTACCTTGTTTTGTAGTTTGGGAAGAAATGTAGAAGATTTGATTTTTTCCACTTGAATCTCATGTTTTCCCTTCTTTCTTCCTCTCTAAGGTTTCCTAGGGTTAGAAAGGTTGAAATAGGGCTACAGGAGGCGTCATTATGTATTTATAGGGTGAAAAATAGACCCTAGATCACGATTTAAAATTTCTGGAACTTACAGAGCGTATCGGTACGGTAAACTCTTTGGACAGTAACGTACCGGTACACTGTATCGATACGGTAACTTCTGGGCATACCGGTATGGTCTGTTCAGTTTTGCCTGTTTCCTTTGTTTTTTATTTCTAATCCATTCCAAATCCTTCCAAAATGAATCCAAACTTATACAACATACATTTGGACATCAAATATAGTTGGTACAAGTTCTATTACAAATGATTTCATATATTTACCCAGGTTTTATCATATTAGAATTTCAAAAAGAAATGATTACTTGCTATATAAAGATAAGAGTGTGGGGGTTTACAATCCACCCCCCTTAAAGAAAGTTTCGTCCTCAAAACTTAATCGTCGAGTTAGTCTATCCAATTCTCATTTGGCCATGATGTCGCCACTTCTATTCATCCTATAAACATTAAGCCAAGATTAAAATAGAACATCATATCCTAATTTTAAATCCATCCCTTCAACTTATACCATCACTACAATTAGTGAAGTCCCCAAGTTTACCTTCAGTCACTACTTTTGATTATTTTTTATACTCAATAATTCCATGTGATTGTCTAAACTAATCCCATATCATGCATAATTGCTAGATCTTCAACTTATTTCCTATATATCGGATATCACTTCTCTTTTGAATTTACCAATCATTTTAAAAATCTCATATTTGTTTTTTACATGTAACTTATCCATAAGCATTTCACAACAACCAAATTCAATTTCATTAATGGGATTACTCATCATTCCTATACCCAAATTACGATATAATCCAAAACTTAGCAATGCCATTACGACGAGATCTACAACAATTCCTTAAATAGATGTATCATTCTCAATGACTTTGTTTCTCATTACACTAGAGAAACTCACAATATTTAAAATCTAATAATACTTAACATCCTATGGACACTTATCAATTTCGATAGTTCGGTGGACATCACAAGATTCCCAACAATTATAACCATCAAACTATACACCAAGTTTTTCAAGAAATTGAATCTCACTCTTCAAGCTTATACTCTCAACATTTACCATCGTAATTGTAACTAATGGTTAATTCTATTAATATTGAATCCAATCCAATGGCTCGTTGCGCATTCTGATATAAATTAAAATCCACCAAGTCCCAGATCAAACTAGTCACAAGATAAGAATTCCCATTGGTTTGATAGTTTTGAGAAGATATGTCAAATTCTACCAAAGTGTGCAATTGAAACCTAACCACATTTATCCTCCAATTATAGCTTCCAAATTGTATACACCAACAATCCATCTAATTCATTCAAAGGAAATTTTAGTAATTAACTATCTATTATAAGTAGGTTAAGTGTCAAGTTATATCTCCAAGATGTTTGCTCTCCGTCCCCAATCTAGAGCTCAAATCAATAAGCCTTACAATCCCCTTCATAACTCACTTGTATCCGGATTCATGCTTTTTGATCAATCTTAATATCTCTACATGTTCACCAACTCGATTAAGGCCAATTATTTTCTATCTCCCAAGTATTCATTCTCAATCTCTAACTTTATGGTAGAGTTAATAACCATGAAATTAATTCATAGTGGCTTTCATTAACATCTCAATGCTTTCCACAATACTTATACTTTCGAATCCCTACGACACAATCCAATACAATATATATCTAGCAATATACCAAAATGTAAAGATGTAGTGTCAAGGATCCTGAAATTTCTCTCAATTAACTACTACCAAATTTCTTATGGTATAATCAAAACCAAAAACTAGAATCCCAGTGATTACACCAATGTTCCTCAATTTACCCACATTAGTCATCATAGTCTTAATCATTATTCGTAATCCCCATGATAATAACGATCTGCTAATTACTAGGATAATCATAGTCATTTATCCCAAAAATTAAATAAGGTTTCTACACCCATGTCAAAGCCAATCTGCATAGGTATCATCATTGATTCCTTAATTTACATCTTTCCAATTATCACCACTAACTATCAAGTTAGAATCTTCAATACTCATACCAACCATACTCAAGTATAACTAATCTAGACTATCTTAATAATGTACTAAAAGAGACAGGAAAATGAACTCCATATTCTTCCAACATAACTTCAATAACATTGAAAAGATCTCACATAACGATAAAAGTAAACACCAAACAATGATATCATCCTTATTTAAATAATTATCTACTATATCTAACCTCGAGCTTTTAAACTCTATAATCTCTTAATCCTATAATATCGAGGGTCAAAGGTAACTATTACAACTTAGTCATGCTTTTTAGATTTCCTTTTTCTATGTCTATAAATTTGTTTACATAACTTGACCTCAATTTCAAATCAATATTTGTAAATACAAGTCAACTATTAACTACACACTCATCCAAGAGATTCTTGATTGTTAATATTTTAGAGAGTCTAAATATAGTGAATCGAGTCCACAACAAAATAAGATTACCTAAGTATAACGTCTTCAATGAGTATCCTATGTATGAACCTTTTAATCCATCAATACTTCCAAAGTAAATTTAATCAACTTTCTGTGATATTTTCCAACCAATATTGGTAACCTCAAGTTTGTGGTTATGAAAATAAACTCTTATCCATTTAAGAATCATATCCACAATTCTTATTGTTATTCCAAAATAGGCTCTCATTCGAGGTTACTTCACCATATTCCTTTAATTGATCATATTTGAGAATTATACTATCTCATACCATCGTACTCACCCTAGAGGAAAGCATAACACTCACATGGTTAGTACCGTAAAAACAAATCTACATTCATTCCTTAATTTTCTATGACTTTTAAGTAACACTTAACTTTTCATAGCCTTATCATTCAAAACATATTCCATCTTAAAAAAAAAACATCTACGTTGACCTTACCTTCCACTTCCAAACTAGGTTATCATATCTCCTTGGCTTCCAAAAATATAAGCCACTAATAGTAGGATAAAATACTTAGAGTCGACAAGGCACCAAGTCATAATCTCATTTTATATTGTTATCCATCAAAATACTTTAATTAACATGGGGGTATCTCTAAATCAAAGCCTAAATAGTGATGGAAGCTCACTTAAGGTTAAGTCCTTCAGAGTCTAAGAAAGAAAGTACACATTTTTATATCCAAGGAATACCACATTGTAGATTTTTGATCAATTTCAAAGAATAAACTGATTTAGCTCAGGTATTTATAGCATGTGTGACCTATATAGTTGGAAAGATATACGAGTTAGGATTTTAACAAAAACAACAGTGCACCATTTGGACTTTCCAACAAAGAGTTATGATCAAATTAGTGAAAGTGAGTCTTTTTGACTGATGATTTTGCTATACTTGTCCAACTCGAGTTTGGGTGTCTTTTGTCACAAATCTAATCTCATACCCATCTCCAATATAGATAATATGACTTGCATAAAGATCCATGTCTAGCATCATTTAAAAGCCAAACTTCAAATTACCATTTATCTCCTAGAATAGCCCAAAACGACTCGATATAAAACTAAAATATACATCCCAATTTTCATCAACTCCTCAAAGCTAGCTAATCCATGAATTCTAACATATAATTAATCTCTAAGATAACTAAGCAACAAATCACACATATCTTATAAATATTTAACTTCAAACAAATTCAACCCTAGAGTTTCTTCAATCAAACCTAATACTCCAATGATAGTCCATAACCTACAGCTCCTATGTAAGACCTAATTCCTAAGCTCTGATATCAAAATTTGTAACGCCCTAAAAATTACCTTGGATGGTATTACAATTTAAAATCATTCACATCATGAGAGCAACCAATCACATCCATTAATAAATAAAAATCCATTCATCATATCTAATATTTATAACATCATCCCAAAAGAATATGTCCAACTATGACAATTATATCCAAAAGAATCAAGTTTAACTTGTAGAGGAATAACAAAAATATTAGACTCCACCGAGTCTCAAAAAGAATTTCCTAGCCTAGCACATAGAAGAGTATAGCCCTAAGCATCTACCTAGGGATCCACGTGTCCGTCTAATGGAGCTTTCCAATGCGCCTGCTCATCGGCTCCGATCTCCTCCTCTAGACCACAATCTGAAAAATATATTGTTTGTAGGGGGTGAGCACTAAAATCTGTAGTAACATCCTCCCAAACTCGAACAAGATTTAGAAAATATGTAAAACAAGTCGGTCTCATTTCGCAAATATCATATATTAATTTTTGAAAGAAAACAGGAACATTTCAATAGATCTCAAATTTACACAATAGCAATAAATTAAGTGAAGTAATAACTCCAAATTAAAAATAACAAATCATTTCCAACCATAAACCATTTTTCACAAGTTCTTGTAGAATCACATACTTCCACAAGCTCTTGTAGAAAACCGTTTCTAGTACAATAAACTATAAACCTACAACTTGTATTCGTATCTCAGGTATGATGCATGATTCGCATGAATAAACATATCGAGAATATCCTGCCCCACACCCACACACACACACCCAAATTCTCACAAGGATATCCAACCTTTAAGAAGGGCGTATACCAACTCATGACAGTAACGAATTAAACTCAAGAATAATATACTACCCCTTCTCCTCGGTACCCGTGAGCGAATAGTGGTTTGGTCCTTACAAACAACAAACTACTACAAGTGTTAGAAAACTATCTTACCCCCACTGGGATAGACTAACCTCTAACACTCTACAGCAGTACTCGAATGTAATTCAAGTCCATTACAACAACCATACAAGAGATGCAATAACAAACATTTTCTCAATATCACAAGAAAATTCAAAATCTCCAAATTTCACAATTTGTAATACAAGAGAACAATTAAAGAAACTAAGCAAGATATCATCACAACATCACTTTATTACTCAACACAAAGCACTAGAGTTTTGAAATTACGAACAAATGAAGAATCAAGAGAAAAATCAATTTCTCTTGGAAATTAGGGTTTTATGACAAAAAAAGAGTTTTCATATATATATATATATATATATATATATATATATATATATATATATATATATATATATATATATATATATATATATATATTAAAGCCTTAACCTCAATGGTCAATAATAGAAGGAACTCATAACTTGTTTTGTAGTTTGGGAAGAAATGTAGAAGATTTGATCTTTTCCACTTAAATCAACACTTGAATCTCTTGTGTTTTCCCTTCTTTATTCCTCTCTAAGGTTTCCTAGGGTTAGAAATGTTGAAATGGGGCTAAAGGAGGCGTCATTATATATTTATAGGGTGAAAAATAGACCACAGATCGCGACTTAAAATTTTTGAAACTTACAAAGCGTACCGGTACAGTAACTTTCGGGCGTACCAGTATGCAGTACCGGTACAGTCTGTTCAATTTTGCCTGTTTCCTTTTTTTTTCATTTCTAATCCATTCTAAATCCTTCTAAAACTAACTCAAACTTATACAACATACATTTGAACATCAAATATAGTTGGTACTAGTTTTATTACAAACGATTTCATATATTTACTCGGATTTTACCATATTAGCATTTCAAAAAGAAATGATTACTTGATATATAAAGATAAGAGGAGTTTACGTGTACACACTTGCATTTGTTAGCGTGCACACACACACAGACACACTTTGTGCATAGATATTTTGATTGCTTAATTTCATATCATCCATAGTTGTGTAATTGGGTTTGTTGGATCGATGTGAGAATGATTACGAGTGAATTAATTGAATATAAATGTAATCAATTAAGGGTTGTGGTGACTAAATTAAGAGATTCTCACATTCGTTGCTTCATATTTGTGAGAAAAGGTAATTATGGTATACTTAGGTTTTAATTGTAATTACTTTGGGCTAAAATCGAAAAACTTATTCACCCCTACATGTGTCTTAGTCTCCACGTGTATAATCGTGAGGTAAAATCCACATCGAGTTTTCCCTCCTAAAACAACAAAAATGCATTCAACCACAAAAACCATCGAAACAACAAAATCTAGAAAAAAAATTAAATCAAATACACAAATCAAAACCAGATAAAGACTGCACTCATAATGCAAAAAAATAAAAATTGAACGCACCTTAATCAATTCTGAAAAATACGACTTCAAATCAAAATCACAAATTTGTACTCTACTTCGCAAAACTAAAGCAACTTGAGACTATCAAAAAAATAAAGTTGATTGAAATTTAAATTCAAAGATAGATAACAGTTGAGATTGTTTTGTAAGAAAATAAGGTCTTATCCAATGGACGACGCTATCCTAATTTGTCTCAAGCTATTGTCAGCTCAAATCATCTCAAAATTTTTGATTCGACACACCAAATTAACTCTCAAATTTTTTATCCCACCCAAAATTTTCTTTTGATCCCTCAATCACGGGAAATCTATCCATTTTTTTATTGAATTTAGTCCATAAGCATTATTGGGTTCAATTTTTTCATAGGTGATTATTTTTGTCTTACAAAATGTCTTTAGCCACAGGTCAATCGTTAGTCTTCAATTAAAAACAAAGAGTCAAAAGCTCGGACTTCAAAAACAAAAACTTTCGGATTTGAGAAATATCGTAAATAGTGCTACTATGCGGGGTCATATTGGTAATTAAAAAATATTAATTTTTTAGATTGGATTATAAGACAAAAAAAAATATAGTTGATGTGAACTTAATGCCATAAAAATACCATGCATGAACTAAAAGATAAAAAAGAACATCCTAATGGAGATATGAACAATTTTTGCAAAAAAAAAAAATTAAATTAAAAAATCATAGTTCGTCATTGAACTTTACCTTCAACTTTAATTTGATCTATAAACTTTTAATTATCTCAATTTAGTCCTTCATCCCTAGACCTATTAAATGTCTAGAACTGCCGCTCCAGTGTTTGACTGGTGCGGGTATATTCCTCTCTTATCAAAATTTTCAGGCTGTTGATGAATCCCGATACCTACTGGGAAACTTCCAAGGATATTGCCTTGATCGAAGCTTCCAATTCTGAGGCAGACTCTTGATTTTTTAGACCCCCAAGTAAAGACAATTCTTATTTCACGTTGGGAACGCCATGCATTCTTCAACTATCTCATCTCCCTGATCCACACCTGCTAAACTAGACTTGACTTTTCCATGAAAGTGTGCCATGTTGCTACAATAGGGTTTCACAGGACATGGAAAAAAAAAAATATATGTTTGGCGAATATTAGATTGTCAGTGTGCCAAAATCTAAGTGGATTTAGATTCAAAACACTTATGACCTTATTTACTTGAACCATCAGAAGTTCTAAACAGGGCAGGCTCAAGAAAGCTTGAGGCCTAAAGTGACATTTGTAGATGAGACTTTTTTTTAATTGTCTGTATCACTAATTCTCTCATACTTTCTTTTGATATAATCAACCTTAAGTAAGACTTTATTTTTTTTTTAAACTTTCGTTACTAATATATATATATTTTTTTGTATATTTTGCATCAAGGATAGTTGTTTTGCATGTTTAAATCTTATCGTGAATATTTTATTATTTCTTATTATTTGGGATCTATTAATTGTTTATTTACAGAACTTTAAACTATTTTTCTTTGGTAGTAGGAATAAAGAGATCATTTTAAAATTCAATGATTTTAAAGTTTTCTCATTTTTTAGAAAATTTTTTATATCTAGATGATTATTTTCTAGTTGTCATATTTATAACACACAATCAATAAATTAGTTGTAAATAATCATATGGTATCTATAATTACAAAATATAACATGAGCTTAAAATTACAAAAAATATAAAAACAATACAATTTGATTTGTCACAGTTATTTGCAACATTAAAATTTAATATTTTAGTTCTTTCTTGATTAAATTTTGCAAAATTAAGTGGGTTATGTTATGTGAGTTTGATTTGGTGTATGATTTAAGATGAAAAATTGGGTGTGTGTGTGAGTGAGTGAGAGAGAGAGAGAGAGAGAGGAGAGTTTTGCTTTTATTTTTTTTTTTTACTACACTGAGCTTTGACCGTTGTAAAAATGTGTAGGCTGTATTTTTGAGCCCATTTATTGAATCTGAAATTTAGTTGTTAGGTGTATACTTTATTGAGATTTTTATAGAATTTATATTATCATATATTTAAAAACTTAAACTAAATTACACTGTAATTAAAAAAAATGGGGTCTTCTTTGTAGTTGGGGATTAAAACCCTCGCTTTTTTCGTTACAGTGTTGGGCCGGCCCTACACATCACATGGATAGACAATTTTAAATTGGAAGGCGTCGACCTAACTAGTATTTTCTAAGGAAAAAAAACCCAGCGGTTAGGCGGTCATAACTCATAACAAACCCATAGCTGTAAACGTCCTTCATAATGGTCTTGCCAATAACATGGAGTTTTTATTGTGGAATCCAATGCTGGAGATGGTGAAAATGAAAGAGAGCGTAAGAAAATGAGGTAGTGGGAGAAGATAGACCACCAGAGTCACAAATCGTGAAGTGACATTAACCACCGTTTTCGTGCATAACTTCAACAAGACTTTTCTTTGTTGTCGTTTATAGGCTGTCTCTGTTTTTTTTTTTTGGCTGGTTTTATACGCCGTCTTTAATGAGTTTATTAAGATGCCTTGTTTATCTGTTAGCTTCGTCAACTTGAATACCAAGTAAGCTATCAATCGATTCAGTCACGTAATTACAGCAAAATAATTAGGGCCACATTTTTATCCATCACCATCATTTCCACGAGGGTTGTTAATCAGTTCAGTCAAATTAGTTTATTGTGAGGTCACGATTTTAGAATCACGGCCGGCTCAACCAGGGGTAGAGCCAGAAATTTTATTTAGGGTGGACACTTTAATTATGTACTCTAATTTTTTTTCTTCTAACCAATCATATTATGTAACATATTTATATTTATTATATTATATTTGATATATGAAGTCCATTAAACATAAAAAATTCCAAAAAAAAAAAATGTATATTGTCAGGGGCGGAGCCATGAATATCTATGATAGAGACAAAATATAACTGATATAAAAAAAATTAAGCTGAAATTAATACAAAAAAATTTGTTCAAGAATAAAAAAAAAAAGTAAGAATCAACACTAAATTATTGTAAAATAGTAAATTCAATTTTTATTTAGCTGAAACAAAACCTTAACAAAAAGATAAAAAATAATTTTTTTGGTACGTTTTAACCTAATTATATATTTTAATAAAATATAAAAAATTTTAAAATCTCTAAAATTTTGTATATGAATTAAATGTAAAATAATTTTTTATTTTATTAGGTTATAGACTACTATTACTAAAAAAATGGTAAATGAAAACTAGATAAAGAGAAATATTATATTTTTGTCGATATACAAATAAAACATTGACTTAATCCAAAACTAACATATTATTTTAGAGGGTTAGTGGTCCACTAATTTATTAAAAAAAAAAAAGACTAGAACTATTATTAAAATTTTCAAAAATTTAGGGGTAAATATAATGTATAAAATAATTTTATAGGTCGATGTACGGAAGAACAAAAAAATTCAAGGAACTGAGCTGCTCATGTGTTGAGCTTTTCGTTATTTCTTTTTTTTTTTCTTGTGGTTGGGTAGTGGGCAGTGGGCAGCTGGAAATGAGTGATACAGAGAGGCAAGAAAAAAAAAAGGGAAATATAAGATAGGTTTTAGTGAAGTGGGCCAAAAGTTTTGTTTTTAATGTTGGGTCAAAAATTTTGTTTTTAATGTTGGGCTAAAAGTTTTGTTTTTTTAATAGGTTTGGGTGGATTATGATAGATCAAATATTTGATTTTTTAATAAGTTTAAATAGATAATAGTGAGTTCAATTTTTTTTGTTTTAAATGGACTTAATTATTTAATTATTTTGAGTAAATAATGTTGGCCTAATATAAATAAGGGGGCACACATAATACATATGTATAAATATATAATACATATATCTAACTAATAAAAAAAAAACATTTGAGGGGGGCACGTGCCCACCCTGACCCCTATCTCCCTTCGACTATGGGCTCAACAGTGTAACCAAAAAAACGATGATTTTAGGCCTCAATCGCAACAAATGTGCCATATTTTTTAATGTACAATGTAATTCAGTCCAAGTTTTTAAATACATAACAATATAAACTCCATAAAAACCTTAATAAAATGTACAATTAATGACTAAATTTTAGATTTAATAATTGGGCCCAAAAATACAGCCTACACACTTTATTGCAACAATCAAAACTCAGTACGGTAAAATAAATAAATAAAAAGCAAAACTCTCTTCTTTCTCTCTCTCTTTCTCACACACACACTCTCTTACATCTCCAATTAAATATAAATATAACTCTCTCTCTCTCTCACACACACAAAATTTTTCATCTTAAATCATGCACCAAATCAAACCCACTTAATTTTACTAACTTTAATCAAGAAAGAACTAAAATATTAAATTTTAATGTTACAAATAACTGTGACAAATCAAATTGAATTGTTTTTTATATTTTTTGTAATTTTAAGCTCATGTTATATTCTATAATTATAGATACCATATGATTATTTAGAACTAATTTATTGATTATGTATTATAAATATGACAATTAGAAAATAATCATCTAGATATGAAATTTTTTTCTAAAAAATGAGAAAATTTTAAAATAATTGAATCTCAAAATGATTTTTTTATTCCTACTACCAAACAAAATGTCAAAGAAAAATAGTTTAAAGTCCTGCAAATAAACAATTAATAGATTCCAAAGAATAAGAAATAATAAAATAATACAAAAAAATAATAATAAAAAAATATTCACGATAAGAGTTAAACATGTAAAACAACTATCTTGAATGCAAAATATCCAAAAAAAAAAGTATTAGTAACGAAAATTTTAAAATTAATAAAGTCTTACTTAAAGTTGACATCAAAAGAAAGAGAGAGAGAATTAGCAAAACAAACAATTAAAAAAAAGTCTCATATACAAATATGGCTTTAGGCCTCGGGCTTTCTTAGTTTCTTGAGCCGTCCCCGGTGATGTGGTTGCCAATTGTACAAGTAAACGTATTCATCAATATGATGTGGAAAATGTGGAAATTGAACAAGCAAATACTGCACGTCTCTAATATTGTTCACTGCCTCGGCATTATAAATACCACTCAAGTCTCTCGTTCATATCATCCCATACTTCCACTCTCTTCCCTTTCTCTCTCCCTCTCTGACGAGTATGGCTGTTCTCTCAGGCCCTTTGATCTCCTCCTTTTTTGTGTTTATGATCTTGATGTCTAACAATTTGATGTACTCTGGTTTTTCTCAACCTACTTGCAAGCCAGCGTATCCTAAGGATGCAATTCCTGTATACAAAGAAGACGTGGACATGATGCAATTTCCAGAAAATCTTGAGTTCTTAGAAGCTGAATTCTTCTTGTGGGCTGCACTGGGTCATGGACTTGACCGGGTGGCTCCGTACTTAGTCATGGGAGGCCCTCCTCCAATCGGTGCCCAAAAAGCTAATCTTGATGCTCTCACTGAGAAGATTATCACTGAATTCGCATATCAAGAAGTTGGTCATCTCAGGTTCATCTCTTTATCTATATTCTGTCTAAGCTAAATATATATATATATATATATATATAAATGACAGCATCTGCAAAAATTTTAATTTCTTAATTTATCTTTAATTATTATGATAAAGTCAATTATACCCACCAATATACTTTTATCTAATTTATGTTTTTTATACTTATTTAACTTTCAACGTATTTTGGATTATTTTATAAAGATTTCTAATTTTTTTTGAATTAATTTATTAATAGTACAGTTATATAGAATTATCTATATCTATATGCAAAAATAAAGTCCTATATATGTTAAATTATTATACACATGTAGTTATCAGGTTAAATTTCACGGTCCAATATATGTTATATTTTATTTTTTAGCATGCAATAATATAATAATACTATAAGTGATCTAATCGATCTATTTAATAAAATAAAAATTAATAATTGTGTAATGTAATTAGATGTGCAAATGCGTAAAATGGTTAGAGAGATATCTAGATAAATGATAAAATAGGTATTCAAAAATTTATAAAATAAATTAATAATTAAATTTAGTAATAATTAAAATATAAATTAATTATTTGACACCTAATTTATTATTTAATTCACGTTTTTTTATAAAAAATAATATATTTAAATTTATTTACGTGCCATGCATGTCGTGCATTATTAATTTTTAAATAAGGCTCTTTAAAATCGAGTATAGCAAATTAACAATACAACATCATAGTTTCTTATTATTGTAAACTAATTTATCCAAAGTTCTTTTTTTTAGATTGAATTGGTTCATTGACTTTTCTCTTCATTTAGGCTTTTCATATCCAACACTGTACTAACATATAAATTTAAGTTATGACGGGATGGAAAATACTATTTAGATTTAAAAATTTGACATAATTTGTTGACCTAATGACGTGACTTCATTGAAACTATTGGATAAATACAAAATTCTAATGTTTGATGGAGCTCACAGTTAATCTAAAGATCATAGTGAATTTGATCAATAAATTAGGCCCCAATAGCATTGCTCATAATAGGATAGCGGTAGCTCCTAGATTAACAGAAAATTATTAGATTTAATTGATATAGGAACTTACTTTGTCTCCCAGTTCAAATATCCGCACCAACTTTCATAATAAAATATAACTCCACTTAAATTATATTATATTAATAAAATTATGAAGATAAATAATTTATCAATGAAATACAAAATTCTTTCTTGAATGACATGATAATAATATTTGAAAATCGGCATTGGACGGACTTCCAAGAGAGTTCAAATTAGAATAGTAAAAGAGAGGAGAGGGAGTTAGTAGTGTAAGACTTTACTTTTGGCGTAGGTGTGGATGAGAGAGAAAGGGAGAGGGAGAGAGAGAGTTGAACCTTAGGTCACTAGGTCATTAAATTTTTTAATGTTCTTAAAGGAGAAGTCTGTGGTACTAAAAAAAAAAAAAATTATCGTTGTGACAAATTTTATAAGTTTTTTTATAGCTTATGAGGGTCATTTTACAACTTTTGTGATAACTTACGATCGATTCTAAAACTGTTGAGATTAATCACAATATTTTTAGTATCGATACAAGTAATTACAAAACTTGTAACTTGACCTAAAATAATTGTAATTCAATTCTTAAAAATTATAACTTAATCAAAAAAAATTATAATTTTTTTTATAAACAAACCGCAAAATTTGCATTGAAACCTGAAAAATTATAAAATTTACAGGTACCGATTTTTTTTTTTTTACTAGGCTTGTCCGTTCTTGAAGGTTGGCAGTTTTATTAATGGCGAGGGACCATTTTTGGGAATTTCATATGTATTTAGCACGCTTATTTTTAAAATTTCTTTGGCTAGTAATTTTTGGAGTATATTACACTTTTCCCTTTTGAACTATTATTTTTGTTTTACTTTATACTTTCAATTATAAAATTTCTTACATTACACCATAAAATATCAATTTTATTTTATATCACTATAATAAATAACAACAAACTTGAAAATCTGTCAAAGGAGGGAGTGAAACCCCAAAGAACTTCATGCCAAGTGTCTAGTACTACTTTATTTTACCTCTTTTGTAATCAAATAGTTGCTGGAAGAAAAAAAAATCGGTGAGAGAAAAAAAATTTGAAGTTTAAGAAAGACAAAGTTATGGATGAATATTTTTATTGATTTTTAAACTGCACATGTATAATAGATAGTTGTTTATTTAGTAATATAGACCACTCAAATGTGCATTTATTGTCAAAAAATTAACAACTATTATCTATTAAAATAATATGAAACAAAATTGATATTTAAATCCGCTATCTAATTGTGTTTTGAACATTTCAGAGCCCTTAAATCCGTTGTTGGTTTGTTCCCGAGACCTCTGCTGGATCTCAGTGCCAAAAACTTTGCAAAACTATTTGATGAAGCTTTCGGATACAAACTCGTCCCTCCCTTTGACCCCTATCGTGACAGCCTCAGCTATATGTTGGCTTCTTATGTGATTCCATATGTGGGACTTGTAGGCTACGTGGGCACAAATCCCACCATCAACGGCTATTTGACTAAGAGGGTAAGTCCCGAAAATAACTTCAGTTCTATTCATCAACTAGCTAGTTTACCATAATCATAATCGTTAGGATTGATGTTTCTTAACACGGTAATTTATGTTGTGATATTAATAGATTCAAATCAAACGGGTTTAGTATGTAAGATCTGTTTAATAAATGAAATTGACATTTTACACAAACTCGAGTATTCAGGACGCAACTCAATATATAAAGAATTCGAATCTACACAAACTATAACTAGATTGAGTACAAGTTGAATTACAATAATACTATTTAGATCTAATTTGCTAACATAATTTATTGACATAATCTAACACAACTATTGAATTTGTTGCGGGTCCTAACAATATTAGGGCCTATTCTTAATTCAATAGTATGAATGATTAAGTTAAGTAAATTATATACAAGTAAAATTGTTCGTTAAACTAAGTCTCACAGCACACAACTACCTTAACTTAGACGTAACGACATGATCCATTATAAGTCGTTGTCCATATAAAAAATATATACTAGCAATATTCCCATGTCTATACTCTATAATACTAAAAATTGAGAATTAATTGTGCAACATTTATATTTTAAATAGTAATTTAACTATGCAATTTAAAATGAAAGTCAGCAAATACAAAATAAGAGAGATATATGTGTGGATTAACGTGGTTGTCTTGCATTGGAGAATGTGTTAGTTGAGTTGTATAACATTCTTAGCCGTGCAGAAAATATGATATTTTTTTGCATGGAAAAAATTTTGGGGTGAATTCTATACAATTGGATGAAAGTAGATAAAATTGGATCAATCCCCACCTTGTGTTTTTATAAATTTATAATTGAACTGCCTACATGTAAAATGAAATAGATTGACACACAAATATAATGCATGATAACAATTATCATAAACTCATGTGGTCTTAACTTTACCCCCTCCCCGTTTGAAATTTCTCTTGAACAGCTCTTGGCAGGACTCTTGGGGGTTGAATCTGGCCAAGATGCAGTCATCAGAACATATCTCTACGAGCGAGCCGAGGAAGTGGTGCACCCATACAATCACACAGTGGCTGAGTTTACCATCCGCATTTCAGAGCTGAGGAATCGTTTGGGAATGTGCGGCATCAAGGATGAAGGCATCATTGTCCCCCTGGAACTAGGGGCGGAAAACCGAACCACTAGCAATGTGTTGTCGGCCAATTACTACTCACTCTCTTACAGGAGGACTCCGGCAGAGATATTGAGGATCGTGTATGGTACCGGCAATGAGCATGTTCCCGGTGGATTCTACCCCCGTGGAGGAAATGGAAGGATAGCCAAAAGTTTTCTGAATAAGTCATAGTCGTAGAAGATAATGACCTGCCAATTTGTCATAGTCTTACGAGATGTTGAAAGTGACGTAATGGGGACAATGATTTGGTACTGTAATCATGAATATAAATAAAGCATGAATAAAAATAAGGATTGGCTGTTTTCTTATACATTAACTAGCAATTTTTGGTATTCAAACACACTAAGTGATAAACAAAAAAATCGCAACAAACTTCCTACGCCTGAAGGCACTGTACACATGCACAAATTTGAAATCCTATTCATCCCACGTGCACAAAAGGAACCTCATTAATCCAAGGCCACACCAACAAACTCCACCCATCAACAGAGTCTATTTCCCCCTCTCCCCTGCTACCATCACCTATAAACCAAAGTATGACATCCAGCTTTTGTTGTAAGCATCTTTCAATTAATTTTTCTGTACAATGAAAGCAAAGTTTGAAAGCTCAATTCCTAGCTATTAGAGCTAAATCTAAGGCTACTGTCTCAGTTGTTCTAGTTGCTCCTTTGATTTAGCTTAGGTAGGGTGAAAGCTTTATAGGACAATAGCCTTGTACTCAATTTTCAGCTGGCTTTCCACGAATTTTGGCATAATTGTCAACTTTAGGTTAAATCTTAATTTAACCATTCAATAAAAAACCCAATAAATGCACAAAGCAAACTTTGACCATGAAAGGCAGTTTCTAAATCAAATATTCAAATTCAAATGTCCAACCTAGCATCCAAAAATAACACAGTTGTCTACCCATAATCAATCCAAACCTAGTGAAAAAGATAAAGTCAATGTTTATCATTGTGAATAATAATGTAAAAGCACATTTCTATCTTTGCATTTCCCATGTGTTTATTGTCTGTGTGGATTTCTACATAATGGAAAAATTACTTATTGAGATTTTGGAATTCTATTAAACTTATAAATATACTAAATAGAAAGATATAAATATGTTTATGCAATTAAGAGCAAAATAGTAACATGCAAGAACAAATAGTAACACATAAATCTGTAATAAATAAATAGACTCATTTGTAGATCAAGAATGGAGATTGAATTTATATAAATCAAGGCAAACGTTTAATGCTATATCCTTAAGACAGATTTTGCCCCTACACTGATGCTTATGGAAGTATCAGCGTCTGTTTCCCAGAATACAATGATCTTCACGCAATTGAAAGTACCACTTCAATTCAATTGTCCAATGAGCCCAATATTGTATTTTGAACTCTCAAAAAATGCAGACTCTTAATTATGAAAATGATGAATGTAATGACTACCTTAATTTGTAATGTTATTAGTGCAAATGCTAATTAATTTAGGCTATTTATAGATAGAATTGTGACTATTTTGGAAAGCCACCATGCGAATTGATACAACCCAAAAGGCACAATGCAATCTAGAAGATACCATTCAAGTCTGCCTAATAATGAATAGACACGAAATTCAAATTTAGACTTCAGGGAAAATTAAAATTTGAACTAGTGCAAATTTTGAATTCCAACAAGCAAAAATTAAAATTGGATTAAGAATTTCAAACATAATTCGACAAATGAATTTCCCCAAAAAAAAATAAGGTTGAATCTAAACCACACCCATACTTGAACTCAAGTCTAGCCCAGCCGAGTTGAGTCGGGGTTTGGCAGGTGAAGGTAACGCTTGTGTGGTTGAACCGAAGCCCATTTAGGTCCTCACCTTTCCACAAAATTGTAGTGTCCCTTGGGCCCGATTCATAGAGCATATATGCTCATGTAAAGTTCATTGCCTAACAACTGTGGGATTGATGTCAAATTTCATATTTTCCCAACCTTTATTTGCACATTCAAGAGGGTCTCTTTTGAGTCTATTTTCTTATTCACCTCTTAGCCGATTTGAACAAGTGCATATGCTTCGTTTTTTTCCTCAAGGATTAGAACAAGAAGCCACGAAAGTTTACTCAAAATAATGAGTGGGTCCCATTTTAATTTATACTCAAAATCTACTAAAAAATCTATTCTTTATGTGTAAAAACTATTTTGGTCCAACAATCCTCCACATGAATGAAAAATTAATTGTTGGTATGCAAATGATAATTCTAACACACAATAGAGAGTACATTTTGGAAAAGATTATGCATCGAGATCGATAGGTTTTGGTTATGAACCTTCCCTAGTGAAAGCCCATCAGACTTATTGGCTAAATAATGAACTTGATATCTTGAACAATTCAGCTGTTTAATAAATTAGATCAAATAGACTTCACACAACCTTTTTTCTAGCACAATTGGTTCTCACGAATGTGTTCATTTTGGTCCTGAACAACTCTTGATTTTCATGAGTGCTTTAGAGAATTTAGCCATTACTAATTCTCAAAGAACCGACCCTTTTACACCCATATATGTGACTCCTATTAAAAATATCCTACAATATCCCACTTGGATTTCCAACATATAAGAGTCATTAAAAGTATAGCTTACCCTAATAAACTCTGTAGGCAATACTAGTTTATCATAGGAATAGGTAGGAGAAATTATCTCCTAAGTATTTCTTTTGACTCATGCATAATTCGGTTATCCCTTTTAACCTAGATCTTGGGATTTACAGTTAATTAGGTTGGGTTGCTATTAAGATAACTCTTAAGTTATAGGTTAAATCCTCAATCCCCTCAATGTGAAATTTACTTACTCTCTCGTCATGCCTTTAATAAGCGGATCCGCTAGATTTTCCTTTGATTTTATATAATCAATAGAAATAATCTCATTTGAGAGCATCTGCTTAATGACATTATGTCTACAACAAATATATCTGGACTTACCATTATGCATATGACTCTGTGCCCGTTCAGTTGTAGATTGACTATCACAATGTATATAAATCACATACACATGTTTTGGTCATATTAGAATATCCTCTAGAAGTTGGCAAAGCCACTCAACTTCCTCTCTTGCTTTATCTAAAGCAATAAATTTAAATTTCATCATGAATCTGACAATACACGTTTTCTTAGAGAATTTTCAAGATATAGATGCACCACCAATTGTAAAAACATAACTACTTGTGAACTTTGTATCCTTTATATCAGATATCTAATAAGCATCACTATATCATTCAAGTATAGCTGGATATCTTGTATAGTGAAGTTCAAAAATCAGAGTATAGTTTAAGTATTGAAAAACCCTAATTATTGTCTTCCAATGGTCTACTTTTGGATTACTCTTATATCTACTCAATTTACTAATTAAGTATGCTATATTAGGTCTAGTGCAGTTCATGACATACATTAAACTGTCAATCATTGAGAGTATTCTAGTTGTGATATGTCCTGACTAGTATTTTTAGAAAAATGAATGTTTATATCAATTGGTATTCTAGTAATACTTCTTTCATTATTGTCAAACTTCTAAAATATTTTCTCAATATAATGTAATTAAGATAATACAAATCCACCAGATGTTCTATAAGTTTTAATTCCTAGTATAATGTATGCAACTTCCAAATCCTTCACGTCAAATTTACTAGCCAACATCTTCTTGGTAGTTTTAATATTATCATTATTACTATTTAGAATAAACATATCATCCACATATAGACAAACAATGACACATCTATTATTTGTGTCTTTGACATAGACATATTTATCATATTCATTAATTACGAATATATTTGACATCATGACTTTGTTAAATTTCTAATGTCATTGCTTTGTGCTTACTTTAAATTTCTCATGCCATTTATTATTATTATTATTATTAAAAGCAGATATAATTGTTATTACATTCATCTGAAAGAACACATCCCTTAAATATCCATTGCCTACATAAATTCCACCCTTGGTGAGTATAAAATTGTCAGATTCAAAAACCAATTCAAAACCCTTCTTACTTAACAATGATTCAGACACAAGATTCTTTCGAATTTTTGAAATATGTAACACATCATTAAAAGTAAGTTCTTTTGCATAAGTCATCTTCAATGTAAACATTCATTTGTTTTCAACTTTGAAAGTAGAGGAATTTTTCATGAATAGTTGTTCTCCATGACTAATAGTTTTATATGAAGAGAATATCTTCTTATCCGAGCTTGTGTCTACTGGCCCTAGTGTCCACCCACCAAGTTCACTATCAAATACTACAATAGAAAAATCAATATTAGAAAAATTTTCATAAATTTTTTCCACCACGGTAATATTGGCTTGGCTAGCTTTCTTCTTGTAGTTCTCTTGTGTATTACGACTTTAGTAATTCTTAGCACGATGCCTCGGTTTGTTGCACACAAAACAGTTGTCTTTGAACTTTTTGAAATCACCACCCTTGGCCCTTGTTGGTCATCATGCTTCCTTTTCTTGTTGGTTTTCTATCCGTCTTCAATCAAATATGCATTTGACTTCATGGAATGATTACCAATTTTTTTTCGGAGACCCTATTGTCCTACTCAATCCTCAATCGCAAAATGAAGTCTTCAAGTTTTATTTCTTTGCGTTTGTGCTTCAAATAATTTTTGGAGTGCTGCCAATGTGGTATTAATTTTTCAATAATTACAGCCACTTGAAAAGAGTCACTAAGCACTATCCCTTCGACATGAACCTCATGTAGGATCTTGAACTTAACTTATGATAGTCTTGGAATCCACCATTTTGTAAAAAAAGAATTTGCCCACAACAAATTTCTTCATTGCGGCATCCTCCAGTTTATACTTTTCAGCCAAGGATTCCAACAGCTCTCTAGCCATCTTAATCGAACTATGCACATTATATAATATGTTATTCAATCCATTGATGCATCTACCACAGCTACAACTTGGTAGCCAATCTCATTCGCATGAGAAACAAGAATACTTTCAGGAAAATTTTTTTTGCAAGATTCAACGTAGTGAGATAGAACATCATTAGCTATTGTTATCTCTTGAAATCGTTTTCATTGAACTTTTCAAGTTTTTCTCTACGAGTTACATGAGTAGGTACAAAAATAGGTACCATAGAGACCAAATAATTTGTAGTAGTAGGCACATTGTTCTCATTTGAAGCCATTTATGATAAACAAAATTTTCAAATATTCAAAACCAAGAAAACATTAACACTTAACAAGCATGTTACTAAAACAAAGATAACTTATTTTACTATTCAATGTCACTATTTTATGCCATTATTTCAATGTTACTATTTGGTATTACAGTTTCAGTGTCACTGTATAGTGTTACAGTTCTAATGTCATAGTTTTAGTGTCACTATTTGGTGTCACAATTTTATTGTCACTATTTGGTGTCACAAGTTCAATGTTACTATTTGGTGTTACAGTTCCAATTAAACATGTAAACACATAAATATAGCTTATAACTCTTTCACTAAAATTTTCAAGTATCACAAAAATACTAGAGATTGTAAAATTCCAGTTTTAATAATTTGCAATATTTTTAAATATTTTGAAATACTAATAACATGAATTAGAAACACAAGAAATAATTATAAAGAGGAAATATGTCTTAAGATTGTTGTGTGTATTTCCTAAATATAGCAAGATCAATTATTGAAATCTCTAATTTGTATCATGTAATTTAGAATAAAACAATAACAATCAAGAATAAAATAGCAACACATATAACGCAATAAAATTTGGAAAAATTTAAAATTTTATTATGAAGGTCAAAATGGTAATTAGTCGTTACGGTACGGGTTGAAAACCTAATTTTTTCTAGAACTCGGATGACAAAACAGACCCTACCATTGGATTCCTCTAGTAAAATTTAGTTACTCAGTCAATTTTTGTTGAATTCCGAGACAGTTAGATTTTTTGCATTTTATGATACAATTGAGCATCGCATGACTAAAATAAACGCGATCGGGATTTAATTACAAAACATGAAAAATAATTTAAATTTAGTTCAAATATAATATATTGAACTTAAAATGAGACAAGATTAAATTGATTCGAGATAAAATCAAATCAGAAAAATACAAGACGTGTGGCTTAATAAGAGCCAATCATTGGAGATTATAAAAAGGGAAAAAAATCAGATTTTTTCCCCATTTGTGTTGTTGGGTCTTTCGGACAGAGAGAGAGAGAGAGAGAGAGAGAGAGAAAATCAAGGGATCTCCATACTTTCTTCTCCGATCTAGGGTGATCGATCCGTCCTTCGGATTGCTTTCGGGCCAAGAACAAAAACTGTTCTACACGACGTGAGCTATGAGTACGTACCAAAGATCGCGATTTTTGCCAAAGTCTCAAGAACAAGATTGTCGAGATCAAAGCTTTGAAGCTTGATTTGGGTAATTTGGGACTTCTTTCACCCAACATTATGCTTCAAGAGATAGGGTTCCTTTCCTAACTAAGTTTATTTTTAACTTAGGGTTGTATATGAAATGAGTAGCATGATTAGAGATGAAATCTCTTATTTAATATACTCCTAGTGTAACTAGAGTATGAAAAATGTGTATAGAAACATGTTGAACTAATTATGAATTCCATATTCTTGAATGGAGGCTTGATTAATTGTTAAATTGCATGTGAACATTTCATATGCATCTAGATTGGAGAGTAACATCTCTGTGGCGCACCCTTGATAAGAACAACATTTCAGGTGCGGGACAAACATCGATGGATAGCCCTCACTTGGGCCCTTGTTGTGAAGAAGCCAAAATGTGGATTTTAGATTACATTTTTGTAACCAATTGTGTAATTTTTTTTGGACTTGTAAAATTTTAAAAAGGGTTGTGTCTTATGTGCTAGAAATTGTATATATGAATGTATGAATGAGTATGGAATGGGTTTGGATGGCCAATGGTTGAAGATTAGAAAATTTTGGGGAAAATCTATGCCCAAGTACCGGTACTACGTTGTTGGATGACCTAGGTACTCGTTCTTAGACTGACGAGTAATAATACCTTGATTCCAGTGGCCTCAAGTACCGGCACCAAGGCTCAAGGTACCAATACCAAGGCTTAAGGTACCAGTACTTTAATGGATAATGAACTCAGGTACTGGTAGCACGACATATAGGTACTGGTACCTAACAGATAGTGGGCTCAGGCACCAATACATAAGAGATTAAATACTGGTAATTGGAAAATTGAAGGGGCCTGGTAGACAGAAGGCTCAGGTATTTGTACCACATGTAAGAGGTACCGATACCTCTTCCAAATTTTTTAAAAATTTAAATATAACTTTGCCAAGCCTTCAGATCTTGAGCCCTCTTGTTGGGATGATGTAATTGGCCAAACATTAAGTTCTAATTGATGGGGATGGACCTTGAAATGGTCAAGTGGTCGATATGTACATAGGTTATACGTTTGGAAGTACTTCGGTACAAGGGAGACTCTGTCCAAAATCTGTATTGGTTATGATCCCAATGAAGGGGGATGTGATGTTGTGATGTCGGGTTATGTAGTATTCAGGGGTACCTCTGTGGGTTGATGAGTGATCAATGGTGTAAGAAAGCAACCCTGGTTTTGGGCATCACAAGTCCTTGGTCACTTTGTGTCAAACAAGGGGATAGAGGTGGATAAGGGTAAAGTTGAGTTGATTTCTAATCTCTTTAGTCCCAAAACTATTAAAGATGTATAGTCATTTCTTGATCATGTTGGGTTCTACAGGCGATTCATAAAGGGTTTTAGTGCCTTAACACGACCTTGATGTCATCTTTTGGCAGCTTTTAAAGACCTAAAGAACATGCTCATTTTGCCTCCAATCATGCAACCACCCAATTGGGAACTTCCTTTTGAGTTCATGTGCAATGTGAGTGATTATGCAGTTAGTGCAGTGCTAGGCCAATTGTTTGACAAGAAACCCTTTGTCGTCTACTATACTAGGAAGACATTGAACGAGGCTCAGATGAACTATACTACTATTGAGAAGGAATTGCTAGCTGTAGTTTTTGTATTTGATAAGTTTAGGTCATACATTATAGGGTCACTTATTGTTGTTTATATTGACCATACTGCTTTGAAGTATTTGTTAACTAAGCATGATGCCAATCCAAGGTTGATTAGGTGGATCCTTCTCCACCAAGAGTTTCATATCATTATCAAAGATAAGAAAGTAGTGGAGAAAGTAGTGGCTGATCATTTATCGAGGCTCATGATTGAAGACAAAGATGCTCACATTCCTATCCCTGATTTTTTCCTTGATGAGCATTTATTTACTTTTAATATAACTATACCATGGTACACTGATATTGTGAATTAACTTGTTACAAGGTAGCAACCAAGTCATTGGATTCCAAGGGATAAGAAAAGATTCTTGGTCCAGGTGAAACAGTTCTACTTTGACAATCCATATTTGTTAAAATACTACCCTGATCAAATGATGATGAGATGTGTGCCTGATGAAGAGTAAAATAACGTGATTGATTTTTGTTTTCAGAAGCTTGGGGAGACCACTTCTCATCCAAGTAGACATCAACTAAGATTTTACAATGTGGTTTTTATTTCCCTACCTTATTTAAAGATTGTTTTACATTTTGTAGGCATGATGATAAATGTCAACAATTAGGAGGTGTGACTCATAGGAGTATGATGCCCTATACACCCATATTTGTGGTGAAAATCTTTGACTGTTAGAGTATTGATTTTATGGATCCTTTTCCTATGTCTTTTGGGTATGCGTACATTCTTTTGGTAGTTGACTATGTATCTAAGTGGGTAGAGGCTATCCCAACTAGGACCAATAATCACAAGGTTGTAATCAAGTTTTTGAAGGAGAATATTTTGTCTAGGTTTGGGATGCTTAGGGTAATAATCAATGATGGTGGTTTACATTTTTGTAATAGGTCATTTGCTAATCTTATGCATAAATATGGATTTACACACAAAGTGTCTACAACTTACCACCCACAGACCAATGGCCAAGCTGAATTAGCCAATAGGGAGATCAAACAAATCTTAGAAAAGATAGTCAATCCTGATAGAAAGGATTGGTCATTTTAAGTTGACCGATGCTCTTTGGGCCTATAGGATTGATTTTAAGACACATTTAGGTATGTATCACAATAGGCTAGTGTATGGAAAAGCTTGTCATTTGTTGGTAGAGATAGAATATAGAGCATATTGGGCCATCAAAACTTTGAACTTTAATTTACAACTTGCTGGTAGAAATAAGAAATTGGACTTGAATGAATTGGAAGAGATAAGAAAATATGCGTATGAGAATACTTAGATTTACAAGGAAAAGGTAAAAAAATTTCATGATAAATCTATTTTGATAAAGACCTTTGAGCTAGGATAGAAAGTGCTTTTAAACAATTATCGCCTTTATCTTTTCCAAGGTAAGCTACGCCCGAGATGGGTCGCTCCTTACATAGTGTGTATAGTTTTCCAGCATAAAACAGTGAAACTAGAGAATCCGAAGAATGGGCAAACATTTAAAGTGAATGATCAGCGATTGAAGCCATTCTTAGAGGATTTTTCATCAGAGGAGTCTGTGGAGAAGCTAGTTGATCCTGTTTATCAAGATCTTCTGAATGAGTGATTCTTCTTCCCTACATGATTTGTAGTATATTAGTTATTACTTGTTTTACTTTACTTTTTTTTTTTAGTTTTGCAGTTGAATTCCTTTTGGAGCATTTCTTTTCAAGTGACCTTGTTCCATTGTCTATTTCGTTATTTCTATTTCATATAGTTATTTCTATTGCATTGAGGACAATGCATAATTTAAGTTGAGGGGTGAGGGTTTACACCTCTATTTTGTTTGTTCTCTTATTTTTGTGTTTCTTTTTGTTTGTTTGTTGCTCCTGAAAAAAAATAAAACAAAATCTGCTTTAGCTATTTTGAAAGTATGATGCTCGAGTTAAATTCTTTCAGAACTTTGATATGTAGAAAGTAATTTGAGTTGATTGCATATGGAATATTGGGTGGAATTTATTATACGCTTCAGTATTATGCATTATTGTCATCAAAAACTCAAATTTTATGCACCATGATTGTCTATTTCTTGTGATTTGTGAAATTGATTTTTATCTTTCAAAACTTGGCATGTATAGTGGAAAAAAATATATTACCTTGTGAGTTAAGAGCCTATCATTTTGGAGGGTTATATGACCATTACTCAAGAAATAGTTCTTTCATCACTTTTTTCAATAGTCTCATTATATTTGTTTTGGTTAGAGTATGAGGAATGATTAGTTGATTGTCTCTCCATCAATTAAATTTGTCATTGTTCTTGGAAAAGGATTTTAGACCATCTCTTGGATAACTTTGAGCCTTAGTTTATTCTTTCTTAAAAAGTTTCCCTCAAAGCCGTGATTGAGCCTATTTGAATGTTCAATTCTTAATCATAAAGTTAACCAAGCTAAGTAAAAAAATATATGTATATATCTTACCTTGGTTATCCCTTGAATTGCTAAGTTTTTATCAAAGAAGCTAGGAGAGTTATGATAAAAGCTCAAACACGGACAACATAAAAGAAAATGGAATATAGCAGAAAATAAAAGGTGGAAAATCAGTAGAATGTTTGAAAAAAAAAAAAAAAAGGAAAGCCAAACGCTTGGGAAAAGATGGCAAAGAAAAAAAAAAGAATGAAGTGAAAGTAAAGAGAAAAAAATGTTCAAAAGGAGTTGAGTGTTACAAAAGAAAGCAAAAAGATATCTTGGGATAACTTTTTCTGAATTCCTTAATCCTTCGTTTCTTTTATCCTTATCCATTGCCCCATTATAACCTTAATAAAGTCCTAATTGATTTTGAGAATAATGGTGAATTGAAATAGCTTATTGGATAGAAAGATACATCAATGGTGTCATTCTTATTGCTTTAATATTCTTTCATGAGATTATGCAATATCGATTTGATTTGTAATGCTTTTTATTGTTGTAAATATGTGAGATATACTTGTATTGTGAGTGAAACAATCATAATAGTCAGAGAGATATATTTCAAGTGGAATCTGGGAGAATTAGTGCCAAAGCTAGTTTAGATAGCTAAAAAGAGATAAGAATGATATTTGATAAATCGCTTGAGCTAGCTAATATAACACACACACACACACGAGTTTTTGATGATAATATGTGTGAATACTTTTGTATATAGTTCAAGCCTGAAAATAGTTATGAGTGAATGAGCTTAAATTCTATTTACATATTGTTATTTTTGTTGAATTTCATGAAAGTGATGTGATCAGAATAGCTAAAATAGAGAAGTTTGTAGGTATTTTTCTAGAAATCTTCACGAGACAAAACTCGTCCACTAGGGATCACCTAGGAGTTTAAAGGTGTATTGCATAGGCTAAATGCAATCATGATTGTTGAGCTCTGTCTCGCTCCCTAACTAGTGCTGCGCTGGTTGAAAAATCTAAAACAGCTCAATAAAGAGTAAGCACTTCCTTTTCTAAAGGGCTTACCAGTACAAGGGGAGAGCTTAGGTACTCTTTTAGTGCTGTGAACGCTTCCTCACACCGAGTGTCCTACAACAATGGTTTTTGCTTAATTTTTAGGTTGTGCTTTTAAATTACAAGGCATGAAATTTTGGATTTTAACTGAATCAAGTTTTATTGCATAATTTTGAGGAATTGGGCAAGAAATTAGATCATTGGTTTTATGTTTTAGGTATTAGTTGAGTCTAAGGTTAGTTTGGTTGTGTTGTTAAAAGAAAAAGGAATTTTTTTTTTAAAAAGGTAGAAAATATAAAATTTGTAGGAATTTTGTAGTTCTACCAGTAGAATGAATATTTACTATCAGTAGGTTATGAATAGAGAGTCGTTCTATAGGTAGGTTGTGAATGTTCTATCGGTAGGTTTTAAATTTGAAGCGTTAAAATGAGGGTTTTTTTTCAAGAATTTCATAGGTCTTCTTTGAAACCGAAATTCCCTCTCTCTCTAAAAGCTCTCCCTTCTCTCTAGAGACCTTAGAAACTTCCTCTCTAAGCCTGGGCATCAATCAATCCCGCATTCTATAGATTTTAATCACAGTAATTTTGGGTTCATGAAGTATCAAGGTATGATGAAATCCTCTCGATTTGACTTCCTCTTATGGTTTTTGGTTTTGATCTTTTTCTTGGGTGTTATGGGGGTTCTTTGTGGACAATGTCTCACACAAAGATGCCTTCTATCACTAATAAGAAGAGGGTAGAAACGGGGAAGCTGATACCTTAAACTACAAAAGAGCCAAATAAGAAAAAGCAAAAGGTTGACCATTCGACCTCTATAGATGCCAATAATGTGACTTACGAGAGGCAAGTGGATAGACATAGGCTAGTTTTCTCTGGTTTTGTCCAACAGATCACTGAGGGAGATCTGGAGTTGTGGTTTCAAGAGGTAAAAGGTTTTGGGTTATCATTGTGTTTGGAGTTCTTTAAGGGACTCAATATTGTTGATAGTGGTTTACAACTACTTGGGACCACAGTGCGAGGGAAGAACATTGATGTGATGCCTACGACCGTGGCTGAGATGTTGTACTATGATCAACATTAGTCGGACAAGATTGATATTCCTCACCCCAATTTCTAACCCAAGACCTTAGAGCAGTATGCAACTTTGATGTATGGAGAGAGCAAGACCTTCATGTGGAAGGTAGTAGTGGGAAGTCTGAGTGAGGAGTACGGCTTGGCCAATAAGGTTTTACACTATAATGTGTACCCAAAAGGACCGAAGAAGGAGCCAGGTGTGGAGAAGCTAGCTTTAGTTTATGAGTTCATGGCATGCACTCGTATTGACATAGTGTTGATGATATGGCGGTTATACGAGAGTTTGCTGCCATCGTGAAGCCGAAGGTGAATATGCCTTTCGCTTACATGGTGACTCAAATGTGTTTAAAGGCTAGAGTGAAGTAGACAACGGAGAATGTATTATGGCCTGCTGAGATGTGGACCCATTGGCCGCTAGAGCAAGAGCAAGAGTGCCATAATGTAAAAGGAGACCAGAGTCAAAGAGGCTACCATTTCCACTACCCCTACTAATACTACCACTTCAAATCCACTTGCTACTACTTCTGCTACCCCTGCTGTTGTACCCCCACCATTTTGGAATGATATTAACTCAAAGGGTTATTAGGATAAAGGAGAAGATAGATGGTGCAGAGAGGTATGCCCTGGACATGAGGGAAACAGTGGAGAGATGCGAGGGAAAGATGGACTGGCTTATGACTGGTATGCAAAGACTGTTAGAGGATACTTTTCCTAATGAGCCCATTCCACCAATGTCATATTTAGAATGCCACACATTATCCCTTAGGGAGGATGTGGCACTGGATGTGAAGGACAGTGAGATTGAAGGGGAGGAAAAAGGAGCTACGATTGGATAGGAGAGTGATAGTGGAGATGAGAGTGGAGCTGAGGATGATGATGCTCCTGTTTGATAGTTTTTGTTCTTAGTTTTAGAGTTTAAGTGTTAGGAATTTTTGTATAGCCTAGGAAGAAGAACCTCTAGGACTAGGCTATAGGTTCTTGGAGTCAATGTAAGTAAAAACAAGTACTTAAACTCAATGGAATATTTCTTCTTGGATAATATGTGCCTTGTGTTCTTCTTAATTTATGCCTTGTAACTTGGGTACTTCTATATGTTAACATTTGCCTTGGATGTTTCAAAGTTTATTTCTATTAGTCTCTTAGTTTAATATTTGCTAGAGACTAGCAAAGCCTAAGTTGGGGGGTGTGTTGATACTTCAATATTACATTATTTTATAGCTTTACACATTCGCTTTAGGCTTGCTAACAAACTAACTTGCTTCATTTAATGCATATTGTGTCTTATGCTTTGATTTATGTGTTTGCAGGTAATTTGGGTGTAAAGGTTGAGATTATGCATTAATAGGATGGCAAAAGATAATTTGGGATGAGTTTTGCTCGGGAGAAGATAAATTCGGGAGCCTTAGAAACATTGTGACACCCCAAAATCCGGGGGTCCGTTGATCACCCATCAACCCGCGAATACTCGTGGATATCGAGTAACTCGATATTGTGCCGTAATGTCCCATTTACTAGGATCCATAATTTAACAAAATTCGGGTAGAGTCTCCTTTGTACGGGGAGCTCTACCCAAAACTCAACCTGTGCAATATACACTCATATGACCCATCTGAGACCCAATATGGAACAATAACCGCACCGGGTCCATTTATGAATAAATATTGACCACACCATGTCCATTTATCCATTTTCATATAAAAACATGCAAGGTTATATTATAAAGAGTCCATATAAGTTCAATTATAACTCTCTTACATAAAATTACATGCCAAAACTAGTTTGCTCCAAAAGTTTTACAAAAGGAGTTATAAAAGTCACAAGTCGGCCTTCTTCACCCTTGCGGCCCCGAATGAGAGCCGTCCACCAGTGTATATCCTGCACCTGAAATATTTTCCCGTATAGGGTGAGCCATGCCCAGTACAGTATTTCCTACAAAGGCTACTCTCCACCTAAGTGCACATGCAATGTTCACATTCAATATTTCATATTTACATCAACATTCCAAGTAAGAATATGCAATTCTAGGTTGGAATTCTATCATGTCATGCTATGAAATGAAATGAAACTCACTCATGCATTATAATTCGAGTTTTCACCAACTCCCATTACACAATGCAATGCCAATGTGTAATAAAATCCGACGAAATACATCCAATGATCATTTTTAAAATACCAACTATATATTCATAAAATCACTTCATTCATAGATGTTTCCCATCAAATGAAATCATTATATAACAAAACCATGTGTCTTTGTTTGGGTAGCGGATTTTTGGTGTCGCACCATCGGCTCCACAAACCGATACATTTTTTTGACTTGCATCGTAGGAAGTGTATAAAATCAGTAGCCGGGCCTTGCACCCGAGGACGTGTCTAGCCCTTCTTGCTATACCCGACACAAGTTTTTCATGCTATGCAACTGTGCAACTCTGTTGAACCTTGGTCCAACGATACCGAGCCCACTTATCAATCACCAAATGTGGTGTTTGCTTTCAACCATGCACTCACACCCATGGAATGCGATGTCCCTGTGCATATGCAATGTAATGTACCATTGCATGTCAATGTCATGTCTTATATGTAATGAATGTCACGTGGACAACTTAAATCACACATTTCATCATGTTTCATAGACAATTATATCATATGCATATAACCTCTAAAAACTCATCACAATGTCAATATATTAATACACATATATCAACATTTCTTTCCAACTCAATCCCTAAGCATGTTACTATATAATCAAGCAATAATACCCTTAATTCTCAAGGCATAATGTGGACATATAACAAGCCCACATAGCAGCCTACAAACAACCCACATAATAGCCCCTAAACAAGCCATAAAACAGCCCCTAAACAATCCATATAACAACCCACAATTTCAACCCAAAATTGTTCCTAAAACAGTCCACAATTTCAACCCAAAACAGCCACAAATCAGTCCCATAACAGTGCACAAAACAGCCTCATAGTAGTGCACAAAATAGTCCCATAACAGTACACAAAACAGCCCCTAGTAGTGCATAAAACAGCCCCATAGCAGTGCACAAAATAGTCTAATTTACAGTCCATAAAATCAGTCCAAAATATTCCATAAAAATAGTCTCAAAACAGCCCCATAATCAGTCCATAAAACAATGCACATAATCACCAAGTTACAAGAGATTACATAAGTAACTACCATGCATCAAACTCAAGCTAGAAGTTAGCCTAAGTCATTTTCATGCTCATTTTCTCATTTTCATAACTATATACAAGTTATAGGTCATATACACATCTAACCCTTTTTCCTATTGACATCAAAGGTTAAAAATACACCAAAGTAGGAAGAACCCTATGTCTTGAAGCGTAAACCGAAGGCTAGAACTTCAAGAACACCCATCAAAACCTTCAAGCCTTGATTTTCTCAAAATCTCCCCTTGGAATTTTCAGTGAAATCCCTCATTCTTGGTACGTAGACGTAGCCCTCGTTTAGGTGATCGACTTTAATTCTTAGCTTGACGGAATTCGACCGACGGAACCCCGAGAATCGGCGAAAGAAATCTTGGTTTCTCTCTTTTCTCCCATACGTTAAACCCAGCAGAGTTCAGCTGATATTTTGTGCAAAATATCTAATTTTAGTCCCTATTTATAATTTTGAAGACTTGACCCTTGTCGCGCCAAGTGTCCCTCACTTGTTCGGGTCCATTTTCGTTCATAAATGATTTATTTGATCCCGGTTTAAGTTCAAATTGATTTTATTTAAAATTTTATTCAAATATACATACATTTTATGAAATTTATATTTGGGGACCTTTGTGAAGTCATCCACCACCCAACCGCCTGGAATGACGTGCAAAAATCTGACTATCTCGAAATTCAATAAAAATTGTCTCGGTAACTAGATTTCACGATACAAATCCAACGGCAAAGTCTGTTGTGTCGTACGAGCTTTACAAAACACGTATTTTAATTCTGTATTATAAGTGACAAATGACCATTTTGCCCTTTTTAGAAAAAAATTAAATTTTCCTGAGTTTTACATTCTTCCCCCCCTTAAAAGAATTTCGTCCCCGAAATTCACACATATATACACATACAATTACATGCATATGCAACAATCATTTAATATTAAATGACTATAAGAAAGTACCTCCATCCTCGAGTAAGAAAGAATAATTGGTACGTATAGTGTCCTCGCACTCCCATATCGCCTCTTCCACTCCTCGATGTTGTCATAGTACCTTCACTAGCCTCACGGTCTTGCCTCGCAAAACCTGATACCAACTATCCATGATACATACCGGTCCCTCCTCGAAGGTCCCATCCGCATCAACAACAAATTTACCCCAATCTACCACATGAGTCGGATCTGGGGTGTATTTCCAGAGCATGGATACATGGAATACCGCATTAACACCCGATAGGTTTGGCAGTAACGCCAACCGGTAAGCAACTGTACCTACCCTCTCGAGTACCTCAAAGGGCCCGATATACCTCGGTGACAGCTTTTCCCACTTGCCAAACCTGACCACTCCTCTCTTAGGCATCACCTTCAAGGAGACATGATCTCCCACCTCAAACTCTAGAGGTCACCACCGTCTGTCGGCGTAGCTCTTCTGCCGACTTTGAGTCATCAGAAGACGCTTTTCGTATCAAATCCACCTTCTCAGAGGTGTCTCTAATCAAATCTGGACCTGTAGAGGATCTCTCTCCCACCTCCGTCCAACAAATCAGAGATCGACACAACCTTCCATATAATGCCTCATAGGGTGCAATCTATATACTTGCCTGGTAACTATTGTTGTAGGTGAACTCTACTAAGGGTAAGTGATCTTTTTAGCTACTCTTGAGATGTAGGACACATGCTCGTAGCATGTCCTCTAATGTCTGAATAGTCCTCTCAAACTGACCGTCCGTATGGGGATGAAAAGAAGTGCTCATCATCAACTGTGTCCCTATAGCTCGCTGAAAACTCTCCCAACAATGAGCCGTAAACCAGGGATCCTGATTCGATACTATAGATACGGGCACTCCATGCAACCGAACAATATCTTGTATATACAACCTGCAGAATTCTTATAGTGTGAAGGTCATTCGCACCGCCAAAAAGTGTGCCGACTTGGTAAGCCAGTCCATTACCACCCACACCGCATCATGACCCCACAATATCCGTGGCAAGTGAGTCATAAAATTCATCATGAAATGCTCCCACTTCCACTTAGCTACCTCCAAAGGCTAGAGTAATCCCGCTGGTCTCTAGTGCTCAGCCTTCACTTGTTGACACGTGAGACATTTACTAACAAAATCTCCAATGTGCTTCTTCATCCCACTCCAGTAGTACTGGTGACGAAGATCTTGATACATCTTCATGCCATCGGGGTGTACAGCAAAACAAGAGCAATGGAACTCCCTAAGGATCTCCTCTCTCAGCTCCACAGACTGGGGAGCCACAATCCTTCCCCTATACCGAAGACTACCATCTGAGTAAATGGTCCAGCCCTCATCACCTGTCCCCAACCGTACCCAATCCATGATGGACAATATCTCCGTGTTCTGCCCCTAGGACTCAATCGCTCTACTCAGTAGGGAAGGCATAGCCACCAAACTCTCCAAAGTGCCTTGAGCCTGACCCATGCCTTGAGCCTAACCCATGTAGTGTATCCCGAACTCTCCCACAGTCTCGAGCATCTGCCACTCCTGGGAAGCTACACTAGCCAAGACTCCCCGTGACTTCCGACTGAGTGCATCAGCCACCACATTTGCCTTACCGAGATGGTAATGCAAAGTGAAGTCATAGTCTTTCAAATATTCCATCCACCTGCGTTGCCTCATGTTGAGATTCCACCGTAAAAATGTACTTCAGACTCTTGTGGTCTTAAAACACCTCGAACTGCTCACCGTATAGATAATAGTGCCAAGCCTTCAAGGCAAAGACTATAACCGCCAACTCCATGTCATGTGTAGGGTAACTCTGCTCATGGTTCTTTAACTGCATCAAAACGCATCCAAGTCTATCCTTAGAGGCATCACAATACACTGTGTACCTCTGTCCCCTTTTTGGGACAATCAAAATAGGAGCTGAAGTAAGCCTCATCTTCAACTCCTGGAATGTCTTCTCACACAAATCGTTCCACTCAAACTTGACCTCTTTCCGGGCCAACTTTGTCATAGGTGCAGCTAATCAAGAGAAGTCCTCAATAAACCGTTGATAATACCCTGTCAATCCCAAGAAACTACGTATTTCAAAGACTGACTTTAGCTTCTCCCAATTCATGATTGCGTCAACCTTCTCCGGGTCTACGGATACACCCGAAGCTAACACCATATGTCCCAAAAACCTCACCTTCGTAAGCCAAAATTCACTTTTGTTGAACTTGACATACAACTAATGGTCTCTCAAGGTTTGAAGAACAATCCTCAAGTAACCTTCATGCTCCTCCTCAGACTTGGAGTAGATCAATATGTCATCAACAAGACTACAAAAAACTGATCTAAGTAGGATTGAAACACCCTATACATGAGATCCATAAATGCCGTCAGGGCATTTGTCAATCCGAATGGCATAACATTAAACTCGAAATGCCTGTACCGCATTCTAAACGCCGTCTTAGGGATATCTGTCTCCCTAACCCTCAATTGATGGTAACTGGTGCGGAGATCTATCTTGGAGTAGACTCACGTCCCTCTTAGTTGATCAAACAAATTGTCAATCCTGGGCAAAGGGTATCTATTCTTGATAGTAACCCTATTCAACTGCCAGTAGTCTATACATAGTTGAAGGGTCTTGTCCTTCTTCTTGGCAAACAACACTGGAGCGCCCCTAGGTGAAATGCTCGATCTAATGAATCCCTTGTCCAACAATTCCTCTAATTGGACCTTGAGTTCTTGCAACTCTGCATGTGCTATTCTATGTGGAGTCATAGAATTGGGCGATGTACCGGGGTGTAACTCAATAGTGAAGTTTACATCCCTATGTGGAGGTAATCCCGGTAGTTTATCCTGAAAAATATCCTCATACACACAAACAACCCGAGGTATACCCAATTCCTGTCTCACCTCGTCCTCTAGGGTAAGGCTTGCTAGCCAACCCACCAATTGATCGTGCCAACGGGAGTTATATATTACTTGGGGTAAAGTATTGTGCTTTTACCCCTAGAACTTGAAACAAACACCCTCCGGTGTATAGGCAGTAAACCTTTTACGATTACAATCAATGATGACTCGGTGTGCCGTCAACCAATCTATACCAAGGATAACATCAAACTCCAACATGTCCATGACACTAAGGTCTACGGTGAGTAGAATCTCCAAGATCTCTAACTCATAACCCCGACATATCTGATCAATGCTCACCCTAGCTCCTAGGAGAGAACTCACATGCAATGACTCTTCCAAGGTTCCAACCTCTAAGCCCAAATCTCTCACACAAGTAAATCATAATAGAGCACTAACTTAGTATCCCAAAGTACAGATCTAAAGTGAAACACTGAGAATTCTCTCATTGTCTCACTAGTAATGCATGCACCACCCACTAGTAGACATCTACACAATGAACTATCATGTTCATCCCTTTTTCCAAACTCCCAAAGTTATGTTTTCTAACCCTAGTGTTTCTCTTTTCCATATACACTTCGCCATATATATAATTCACACAACAAGTAGCACATAGCATGGAGCAAGTTAAGCACATAACATGAAATGCACAATGAATGCAGTGGTCTAAACCCATGCCCATCAAGCCCTAGGTAAATCGTATACCTAGACTCTGATATCAAGCTGTGACACCCCAAAATTCGGGGGTCCGTTGATCACCCATCAACCCACGGAATACACGTGAATACCGAATAACTCGATATCACTCTGTAATGTCCCATTTACCGAGATCCATTATTTAACAAAATTCAAGCAGAGTCTCCTTTGTACGAGGAGCTCTACCCAAAATCTAACCTGTGTAATATACATTTATATGATCCATCCGAGGCCCAATATGGAATAATAACCGCACTGGGTCCATTTATGAGTAAACATTGACCACACCAGGTCCATTTATCCATTCTCATATAAAAACATGCAATGTTATATTAAAAAGATTCTATATAAGTTCAATTACAACTCTCTTACATAAAATTACATGTCAAAACTAGTTTGTTCCAAAATTTTTACAAAAGGAGTTATAAAAGCCACAAGTCAGCCTTCTTCACCCTTGTGGCCCCGAATGAGAGCCGTCCACCGGTGTATATCCCGCACATGAAATATTTTTCGTATAGGTTGAGCCATGCCCAGTAGAGTATTTCCTACAGAGGCTACACCCCACCTAAGTTCACATGCAATGTTCACATTCAACATTTCATATTCACATCAACATTCCAAGTAAGAATATGCAATTCTAGGTTAGAATTCTACCATGCCATCCTATGAAATGAGATGAAACTCACTCAAGCATCATAACCCGAGTCTTCACCAACTCCTACCACACAATGCAATGCCAATGTGTAATAAACTCCGATGAAATACATCCAATGATCATTTTTAAAACACCAACTATATATTCATAAAACCACTTCATTCATGTATGTTTCTCCAAGTTACAAGAGATTACATAAGTAACTACCATGCATTAAACTCAAGCTAGAAGTTAGCCTAAGCCATTTCCATGCTCATTTTCTCATTTCCATAACTATATACCAGTTATAGGTCATATATACATCTAACCCTTTTTCCTATGGACATCAAAGGTTAGAAATACACCAAAGTAGGAAAAACCCTACCTCTTGAAGCGTAAACTGAAGGCTAGAACTTCAAGAACACCCTCCAAAACCTCCAAGCCTTGATTTTTTCAAAATCTTCCCTTGGAATCTTTGGTGAAATTCTTCGTTCTTGGTACATATATGTAGCCCTCATTAAGGTGATCGACTTTAATTCTTGGCTCGACAGAATCCGACTGACGGAACCTCGAGAATCGGCGAAAAAAATCTTGGTTTCTCTCTTTTCTCCCATACGTTAAACCCAGCAAAGTTCAGCTGATATTTTGTGCAAAAAATCTAATTTTAGTCCCTATTTATAATTTTCAAGACTTGGCCCTCATCGCGTCAAGTGTCCCCCACATGCTAGGGTTCATTTTCGCTCCGAAATGATTTATTTGACCATTTTGCCCATTTTAGAAAAATTTCAAATTTTTCTGGGTTTTACAACCATTTTGTAAGAAAAGAGAAGTTCTACCAGTAGGTGTTTTATTGGTAGGAAGGCAGAAAGATGAAGGTTCTACTGGTAGTAATTCAGTTCTATCGGTATCTTGGGTTACAATACTTTGCACTTTTTCATCAGAAAGGTCCTACTAGCAGGTAAAACATGTTCTACTAGTAGAAAATGTTATAGTACTTTTGTCAAAGGAGTTCTACTGGTAGGAAAAGCCATAGAAGTTTTAGAGATTTTATTAGACAAAGTTCTACTGGTAGGTAAAATATGTTCTACCGATATGTCGTGCTACGGAGGGAACCGATAGGTGAAGGCAGATTTTCACAGGAAGCATAACTAAAGATCAAATCTCGTCATATCTTTTGAGGATTCTCAACCAATTAAATAAGGAGATAATTTTGGAGAATATATTTACGAAAGATCTGAACATTCTCATTCCAACCAAAATAAATAGGAAACCATTTGGGGAATAGATATGTCATGTTTAGGAGTTTTTCTTCTACTTTTTCTTGTTTTTTAAGTTAGAGAGTTTTAGGGTTTTTTTTACAGATTTTTGCATTATTCTTCTTTTAAGTTCAGCTCTTCTATTTGTTCAAACAATATTTACATTCAATTGTCTTTACTTTCGAAGCCTTTTTATTTACAATTAGTTTTCAATACAAGCAAATAGTTTCAATTCAATCTTTACCTTTCTGAATTCAATTATGTTTTGTGTTATTTCCATTGTCATGAGTGAGTAGTCTTCCTATGGATACTCTGAGGAAGGAGTGCAAACTTGTAAAATAGGGTGTATGCTTTAAACTAGGGTTTTAACATTTTTGTGATTGATTAAATATGTTATGTTTTCAAAAACTTAATTTTTTTGCATACTTCACGATTATCTGTATACAATTAGTTTTGGTATAGATAATTAGTGGTACTTTCTGCGACCTTTAGGAAATTGATTTTTCTACCATAAACCATCTTTCTATTGCTACATTAGTTTTTTCAAAGTTTTTAGTTGAAAATTTTTTGTCCATAGAAGTATGAATACGAAAGCATATGAGTTATATATTTAGAGTAAAAACTCTTATTCATAGGTGAGACAAATTCTAAAGATTATCCAGGTTTCCATTTATAGAATTTTAAAATTCATTAGTAGTTAACTCTCAAAATTCTCAATTTCAAATAGTTTTTTTCCTTTTATTTTTAATCACCTTGGATTCCAAATCTTTCCTTAAGGAGACAACTTTGGACTTTTTTATTTGAGTTACTACACGATACTTTTCTCTTGCAATTGGGAGTTTTCATGAAAATACAACTCCTTTGGGAGGGCAAGCATAATCCATTGAGGATATAGTTCTTGCACAAAAAATTAGAGTGCTTCCATACATCTGTAAACCCCACACTTATATATATATATATATATATATATATATATATATATATAGAGCAGATAATTATTTCTTTTGAAATGTTAATATGGTAAAACTCGAGTAAATAGTAGTTAAAACTTAGTTTTAGCTTGTAAATATAGGAAATCGTTTGCAATAGAACTTATACCAACTAGGTTTGATGTTATGGAATTTTGGGTTGGCTTTGGAAGGGTTAGAAATGGATTGGAAATGAAAAATGGGTGAAAAAGACAAAAATTGGACAAGCATACCAGTACGTCGAACTCCAGTAGCTTATACGTACCGGTACTCCCATTAAAAAAATTTGATTTCTTCAGATTGCGAACAGCCGACCCTCCTTCCACTATAAATATTTAAGGATGCCTCCTTGAGCCTCATTACAACACCTCTAACCCTAGAAAACCTTAGAACGGAAGAAAGGAAGAGAAAAACACAAGATAAAAAGGGATTTATACTTCAAAGAAGATCAAAACTTCAAGTTTTTTTAAGAACACCCTTCTCTACCCATTTTCTTCTATTCTTTCACTTCACTCTCACTCAAACCTCTTAGAACCCTAGGAGAAGATAAGAAGGGAACAAGAAAATGGAGGAAGAGAGTCGCTAGAGCTTGGGTTAGCTTGGAAATTCGGATTCAAGGTAGGGGTTCCTCCCATTCTTGACCATTGAGGCTAGGGCTTAAATGTATATGTATGTTTTCACTCTCATTTATATATATATATGCTATGAAATCACCATTTCTTGTTATTTTTGCAAAGATTACCATGTTTTAAACAAAGTTAGGGTTAGATAACCATGAAAGTCATAAAACCCCAGTTTCCAAGAGAAATGAATTTTTCTCTTGATTTTTCCCTTGTTCTTGATTTCAAAACTTTAGTGTTTTGTAATGAACAATAAAAATGGATTGTTAATGATCTCTTATTTATTTTCTTAAATTGTTCTCTTGTAATAAAAATTGTGAAATTTAGAGATTTTGGATTTCCTTGTGATTTGAGAAAATGTTTGTTATTGCATCTCTTATATGGTTGTTGTGATGAACTTGAATTTCTTTTGAGCACTGCTGTAGAGTGTTAGAGGTTAGTCTATCCCAGTGGGGGTGAAATAGTTTCCTAACACTTGTAGTGATTTTTTATTTATGAGAGCAACCACTAGTGTTCACGTAAGTTTGAGGCTGAGGGATGGTATACCTTTTCTGGGAAGGATTCGTCAATGTCGTGAGAGACTGTATACGCCCATCCTAAAATGTTTGGGATTGTGTGATTATGGTGGGTAAACGAGGTAGAATCGTGGTGTAGATTCATAGGAAACAACCAACATACTTGAGAATATGAGATGATATTATTGACTGATTATTTGATTTCTATCACTCTGACATGCTTAGTCCTTTCATTTAAATTATTGCTATTGAGTTAACTTAAGATCAAAGAAATTGTCACTATTTTATTTCAAGTTATATATGTTATTTTGAAAAATGAGACCGAACTATTTTATATATATATTTTTTAAACCTTGTTCGAGTTTGGGAGGATGTTGCTACAGAGCTTAGTGCTCACCCCTATAAACAACATATTTTTCATATTTTGTACAAGAGGTGGAGCTCAGAGTCGATAAGTCAGTGCATTGGGAAGTTCCACTAGATGGGCACATGGATCCCGAGATGGATGCTTGGGGCTATACTCTCCTACGTGATAGACTAGGAAATTCCTTTGGTGTCTATGTAAAGTCTAACGTTTTATTATTCAGCTGCAAAGTTCATATTTGATTCTGTTAGATGTAATTGCCATAGTTCAACATATTCTTTTGGATGTAATGGCCATGAGGTGGCATATTCTTTTGGAATGACGTTGTAGATATTATCTATGAGAATGAAATTATCTTTATTTATAGATCTTATTAATTGCTCTTGTGATGTGAATGATTATTAGATTGTAATGTTGTCCAATGTAGATTTTGGGGTGTTACAGCATCCACCTCAACAACTTGGTGATAAGTCTCATTCTCACAATGAACATGAACATCCTCATGAAGAAACTTTGCAAGATTTACCATAGTGAGATAGAACAAAATTTTCTATTACCATCTCTTGAAATCGTTTCCATTGAACTTTTTAAGTTTTTCCTCATGAGTAGGAACAGTAATAGACATCACATGATTTGTAGTATTAAAAACATTGTTTTTATTTGTAGCCATTTCTAATCAATAAAATTGCACATATTCAAAAATACGAAAACAGTAACACTTTATATAACAAGTTACTAAAATAGATTCAATGTTACTATTTTATGTTATTGTAACTGTTCAATGTTACACTTACAAGTAAACATATAAAAACATAAAAATATCATATAACTTTTCACAAAAATATTTCAACTATCACCAAAATACTACAGAGTATAAAATTCAAGTTTTTAACATTTGCAAAATTTAAATAGTTTGAACTACTAATAGCATGAATCAAAAACAAAATAAGTAATAATATGGAAAATCTGCCTTAAGATTGCTTGTGTGAATTTCTACAATACGACAAAATTACTTATTGAGATTCTGGAATGGTTTTAAATTTTTAAATATACTAAAAAGAAAGATATAAATTTGTTTATGTAATTGAGAGCAAAATAGTAACATGCATGAACATATAATAACACATAAATCTACGATAAATAAACTAATCCGTTTGTAGACCAGGCACTAATATTGAACTTTATATAGATCAAGGCTAGTGTTTGACATTATGTCCTTAGGACAAATTTTGCCTCCATACTAGTACTTATGAAAATCTCAGTGTTTGCCTCCCAAGATATAATGATTTTCATGCAATTAGAAGTAGCACTCCAATTCGATTGCCCAACGAACCAAAGATTGTATTCTCTCAGAAAAAGCAGACTCTTAATCATGAAAATGATGAATGTAATAACTGCTTAATTTATAATGTGATTAGTTTGGAATTTTAATGAATCGGAGTTATTTATAGACAAAATAATGACTGTTTTGGACAGCTACTATGCAAACTGATGTAACTCATAATACACCATTTAAGTCTGTTTAATAATGAACAAACATGAAATTCAAATTTGGACTAGAGGAAAAAAAACAAATTTGAACCACTATGAATATTGAATTTCAATGGGCAAAAATTAAAATCAAGTTAAGAATTTCGGACCATATTCGGCAAACCAAAAAAAGAACGTTGGATCTAAACCACAGTCACACTTGAACCCGAACTAAAGCATGTGGTTGAGTCGAAGCCCGTGTAGGTCCTCACTTGTCCATTATATTGAGGTTCACATTGGGGCCCAACCCATAGAGCAAACTTGGGATATATATGCTCATGTAAAGTTTCTTGTCCAACCAGCGTGGGATTGGTGTCAAATACTACATTTGTCCCAACCTCTATTTCCACATTCAAGAGGGTCATTTTGGAGACTATTTTCTCATTCACCTCTTATTCGATTTGAGCAAGTGAATATACTACGTTATTCTCCTCATATAATAGAACATGAACTAACAAAACTTTACTCAAAATGGTGAGTGAGTCCCACTTTAATTTAGGCTTAAAGTCTTCCAAATTTAATTTTTTATTTGTAAAAACTACTTTGCTCCAACATTTATCACCTATACCCACAAAACTTAGTTCAAAACAGTGTTATTTAAACAAATAGACTTAATTTAATGTTCATGAGATGTTTTACAAAATGTGTTCAAGTAGTCAAAGTATCTTACACATTAACCAGTGAGCATTACAAACATGTTATTCACATAAACTCTTGCAACAACTCATAAATCCAATAATGTGGATCGCTAGACCACCAAGAATCCGCACATAAATAAACAAACAAACACAAATCAAAATCAAACTAAAAATGAAGAAAAACCTTAGAAAATCCTAGAATTAACAAATTAATCAAATAAATATTCATATTAAAACATGCACCAATGCATATAAAATATGAATTCAAACTTATGATGTCTTAAACTGGGAAAAAAACTAAAAGAGTACACTTGTCATGCAAACTCAATAAATTCATAAAAAACATATCTTCCCATAGACATTTTTAACAAATAGTTGTTGGGCATTGTTGATTAACCCTAATTAGTACGTAAATGAATTAGGTTAATAAGTCAATTGTGTTATTTAAATAAGTTAAAAGAGTAAAAGTACATGAAATTAGGGTTAGTGCGTAAACTAGGGTTAATGCATGAAACATGTTATTTTTCAGGGTTGTGTATAAAAGTTGCAAAGTAAAGATAAGCAAACTATCAAAGCCTAAACCAGCAGGGGAGGTAAGTGCAAATACTACATTTAAGCACCAATTAAGCAAGGATGAAATCCAGTGGATCCTCACCGTTCAGACGGTGGTGATGGCGTCTAGACAATAGCTCAAACTGCCTTAAAGCTTCTTGCCCTCCCATTGGCCAATTTTTGCAACAAAAGCCTCTGATTGGGCCTCCCTACTTTGCTGCCTTAAAGCCTTCTCTAGCACCTATAAATAGGCTAGCTCAACTTCAGTTTCAAACATTCAGTCAAAGAGAAAGCCAGAAAGAGTGGAGGAAAGTCTGGAGAGTCAAAGTCTTCGCTAGAGGGTCAAGAACAGTCAGTGAGTGAGAGAGAATTAGAAACAGTAAAGCGAAGTCCTGTCGAACCACTTCTAGCTAGCTTTCCAATCTACTTTTCAGCTGAAGCTTTTCTTTCTTCTACATTTATGTTATTCCATTCTACTTGGAGGGTTGAATCTCTCCTCTAATAGGTATTAAGAGTGGTCATGTTTCAACTATTCCCAGGGGAAGGATTGTCTGTATTTGATTTTGTGTTATAATGGAACTATATCGCACCTATCGCTTACCAATGGGTCTTTGGTCCAATGGTATTCCTTATCTTGTGAAGGCTTTGCCTTCTTGAGGTCAAGGGTTCAAGTCCCCCTCTCCCTTCTCCCTCCCCCCCCCCCAAAAAAAAAATATCGTACCTGTCGCTCATCTATAGCAATGGGGCGTGAGTAGTCCACTTATACCCTTCGGTGAAGAGTGAACATATGGACGATATTGTTTGAGTTATGGAAATGCCAATGTTACAACTATACTTTAATGTTATATATAACTCCCTTATTGATGGATGGTTACATTTATAATATGTTCATGGTTATGAACACTGAGTGGTACCTAACACTATATACTGGTTATGTACGTCTTACATTATTCAGTGATGTACGCGATTGGTCTTTACGTAATAGTTGATTGATTGATTATAGAAAGGTTAAGTCTCGCTATAGCCATTATTTTGATTCAATGCATAAACCGGAATCTCATCATCAATGAATCATCAACCTGCTAGTTGAATAACTGTAGTATTCCTTCTAAATGGTATGTCTTCTGCTTTGCTATAGTTTTTTAACTGTTGCATGGTACAAACATGCCGATTGAGTAATTCAAATATTTCTCCTGAGTGGCTTGCCTTCTGGTTTACTCGAATTACTTGATCATTGCATAGAAATATTCCTGCCAGCTAACCTAATCTGTTGTTGGATATGGTTCACTGTACATCACACCTACCGGCTGACTTTCTAGTAAAATGGGGGTTAATTGATGTAAGGTGGCATTTCTAGTACTTAGCCAATATAATGCATATGAAATCCCCGAACTGAAGGGTATCTTTTAATTATCGCATTTCGTATCTTTTAATTATCACATTTTCACGATTTTAGTTAAGTTGGTTTTAATTGTTCTAAGCTCACACCACAAGCTCTTTTATTACATTTTGTATCTGTAACAACTTCATCATTTCCGTTTTGATTTCCAATATTTAACTCCCTGTGGGTTCGACCTCGAACTTAAACCGATGATTATATTGTAATTTTGACCACTTATACTTGGGTGTATACCACTATTCAGATCAAATGTGAGTCCATTGTGTTTAAAGTAGGATGGGGATATGGCTTGTGGCGGTGAGTTGGCTTTGGCTAGTGCTAAAAAAAATTTTATTTCAAGCAAATAATTTTTAAATTGAATATATGCTCAATTTAACACTGCCATAAATCAGCTCATTAAAAATCTCAATCAAACCAATTGGAACTATTTCGGTTTATGCATAGATCCAAAGATGAGCATACTACTGTAGGATTGCAGAAACATGAATATATAAAATAAGTCATAGCTGGTTACGATCCGACCACAATGAATCAGTGTTTCGATAAGTTAGTCTACACGAGCCAAACTTGGATTTCCACCATTCTAGAGTCTCAAACAAGTCATGACATAAAGATAGAGAGAGAGAGACAGAGAATAGAGAGCATCAATCGTAGTAATTTTTTGTATCTCTTGCGTTGGTAGATTCCCACTATACATATAGAGATATATAACACATGTGGGGATAAGGAGGAGAGATTTTAGGAACTAATATAAGGTAGAGAGATTTTAGGAACCAAACCCATCCTTATCCATGCTGGACCAAGTTAATCCAAACATTAACCCATCCTTATCTATCCGGATTGTGCCCACCCTGTAATGCTCCAAAATCCACATTGGAAGACATTACTATCTAGAAACCACTCAATCATAAGAACAACTAACAATAACCATTAAATAATAAACTATTCATCCATCTAACAAATAATAAGATACTAAAGTTAATAAAATATTGTAACTTCTCCGACTTACAATTCAAAACCAAATAGTATCTAGCAACGAAATAATTAAAATTAGCTAAAACATTGTTTCATAGAAATCTCTCAAACCCTAAACCAAAAATAAAACAATTGTATTTCTTTAAGATAGGGTCCACATCTTGATTCTCTAACGACTCATAATCAACTTGCTCATCCACATCGACATCCTTTTCTATGCCAAAATCTGTAAGTTTGAGGTTATAAGGGATGAGCAAAAGCCCGTGGGAAATCCCTCTCAAATCCCAACAAGGTTTTAAAACAACAAAAAGAAGGTAAGTCTCTTTTGAAAAATAGCACATATAAAAATTTGAGAGTAAAACCATGACAATTATAATGATCTCAAGTGTACAAAATACAATAAATCAATGACAGGAACAAACATGCAAGAATTTAAAGCAATTAATAAATAACTCAGTGGAATCATCACATATTCTCATGTATGTTGGTTGCTTGTCAGGAATCCATACAACGATTCTACATAGTTCACCCACCACAAACCAAACAATCTCAATCATTCCCCGCAGGGCACATCACAAACCATTTTAAGAAGGGTGTATACCGTTTCACACGGCATTAACAAATCCTTCCCAGGAAAGGTATATCATCCCTCAGCCTCGAACCTAAGTGAACAATAGTGGTTGTTCTTAAAAACAATAATCCACTACAATTTTTAGGCAACCATCTCACCCCCCACTAGGATAGACTAACCTCTAATACTCTATGACAACTCTCAAAGGCAATTCAAGTTTGTCACACCCAAACCATACAAGATATGAAATCACAACTTTCTCAACAACCACAATCTTAACCAATCAGAATTTTCATAAAAACTCAAGTATCAGAATTTCACAATTCTAAATATACTACAGTAATAAAGGAATTCAAATATGCAAGATATCATATCAATAAACCTTCAAAATTTCGATATCAAAATTCTAGTGTTTTGCCAAAAAAATCATAATTTCTTGGAACAAGAACAAGTAGTTGATTAAAAACCTAATTTAATTAATAATAGAAATTATAGAATTCAAGAATCAATAGGTCTTTCACTTACAACATGTGTTTAGGAAAAACAAGGGTTTTAAAAATTTAAGAACAATGTTTCTTCAACACAAGACATGTATCTAGTTGAAAACCACAAGATACTCGAAAATCAATTAAGAACGAACCGTAGGTTAATCAAAAGAAACCAAGAATGAAAGATTGTTTAGCATATAATAATCTAGAAGATTTAAAACATACATCATTATACCATAAGTCTCAACGAAAGAACTTGAAAATAATCTTCTACCTCAATTCGATGTTTGAAGATAGCCCTAGCGTGTTTGAATCAATCTGTTTTTACACGAGAATTCCTTTTGAATTTTTTGTTTTCTCCTTGTCACTCACTCTCTAGGGTTGAAAACTGATGACAAATGGCTAAAGGGACGTCCTTATGTTATTTATAGGCTGAAAAATGAAGAAAAACCCTAAAACTAATCGGGGTCATTTTTACGGTGGAATTCGGATGGTATCTAGGGTGTCCGAATGGTGTCAATTCACTGTTTTGATGAAAAATAAGGTTTCATGGTAAGGAGTACCATCCAGATGGTGTCTTGGGATTTCAGATGGTGCCAACTTTCTGTCCCAACTTTTGGAAAAGTTTTCACCAATTTAGAAGTCAAGTTAGGAAATTTTTCTTAAATAAACTTTGTAGTCCTTGAAGTCTAGTTTCTACTGTCCAAATATCAGCTTAATCAGAGTTTGAAGTAAAAATTTACGACTAAAATACTAAGGTAGTGTCAAATTCCTTGCTACCCGAATTCTTTTTAAAATGCGCTTTAACTACAGAATACTTCTTAACTTCTAATATACCCCATATTACCTCTCCCAAAGTTTTTTAACTTTACAGATTCAGTAGAGGCCTTATTTTGACCTAAAAACATTTAGAAACTTACCTAATCACCCTTCTTAAGTTTACACACCTTCAAAACTAAGTTTGATCTGAAAGTCAATTCGTTTGAAACTCAAACTTCATGATCAATTTTTTAATAACAATTCGAGGTTTCCATTATTATTATTTGTCCTAGGAAAATATTAATATGATATTATTTTTATTTAATTATAGTAAAGGGTCTTACAATCCACCCACTCTAAAAGAAAGTTTCGTCCTCAAGACTTAATCGATGAGTTAGTCTATCTAATTGTCATTTGGCCATGATGTCTCCACTTCTAGTCTTCCTTTAAGTATCAATTCCAAGATCAAAATAGAATATCATATCCTAAATTTTAAATTCATCCCTTCAACTTATACCGTTATTGCAGTTAGCGAAGTCCGCAAGTTTATCTTCATTCACTACTTTCGATTATTCTTTATACTCAATAATTTCATGTAATTGTCTAAACTAATTTCATATCATGCATAACTAGTAGATCTTCAACTTATTTCCTATTCATCATATATCACTTTTCTTTAGAATTTACCAATCATTTAAAAAAAAAAATCTCATGTTTGCTACTTTCATGTAGCTTATCCATAAGTGTTTAACAACTACCAAATCAATTTTGCTAATGGGATTACTCATCGTTCCTATACTCAAATTATGGTAGAATCCAAAACTTAGCAATGCCATTACTGTAAAATCTACAAAGATTCCTGAAATAAATGCATCATTCTTAATGACTTTGTCTCTCACTATACTAGAGAAACTCACAATATTTAAATCTAATATTAACTTCACATCCTATGGACACTTATCAATTTCTATGGTTCGGTGGACACTGCAAGATTCCCAACAACTATAACCATCAAACTATAAACCAAGTTTTCCAAGAAATTGAATCTCACTCTTTTAGTTTATACTCTTACATTCACCACTGTAACTGTAACTAATGGTTAATTCCACTAATATGAAATTTAATCCAATGGTTTGCTAAGCACTCTGATATAAATTATAATTCAATAATCATTAAGTAGAAACTAGCCTCAAGATAAGAATTTTCATAGGTTGGTAAGGTTTTGTGAAGATATGTCTTGTTTCACCACATATGTTCTTTGATTCTAACTTCCAAAATGTACTCACTAACGATCCATATTTCTCCTCCAAAAGAAATTTTAGTAAATAACCAAATATACTACTTTGGCTATGGGTTAAGTTATAGCTCTAAAATACTGTTTTCAGTCATCAATCTTGCGCTCAACTCAACAAGGCTTAAAATTCCATTCATAACTCACACGCATTCGAATCCCTATTGTTAGATCAATCTTAATATCTTAACATTATTCACCAACTGGATTAACACTAATCATTTTCTTTATCTCTCAAATATTTCTTCTCAATCTCTAACCTTGAGTTAGAATCAATAACCCATGTAATCAATCCCTAGTAACTTTCACACCCTCTCTCTTCTATTCGTTACATATATGCTTGAATACCTGTGATTCAATCCAGAATAAATATATTTCTGATTCATAATATAAAGATAAAATTTGAAGGATCACAATAATCTCCCTTAATTCAATACTATCAGATTTCTTGTAATATAATCATAGCAAAAAACAAGGCTCCCGATGATTAAACCAATGTTCCTCGATTTAACCATATTAGTCCTTATAGCCTTAATAATTATTTATAAGATCTGAGACGATAATGATTTGCTAATTATTAGGCTTACCTTAGTTATTTATTCCAAAAATTACATAAAGTTTCTACATTCAGGTCAAAACCAATCTCCATAGGTATCATTATTGATTCCTCAAATGACATATTCTCAATCATCACCACTAACTGTAAAGTTCGAATCTTCAATACTTATATCAACAATCCTCAAGTATAACTAATCAAACCTATCTTAATAATGTATTAAAAAAGACCGAAAAAAGAACTCCATATTCTCCCATCACAACTCCAATAATATTAAAAGATCCCATATAATGACAAAAGTTAACACTAAACATTGAAATCATCCTTATTTCAATAATTGTCTACTATATATGACCTTGAGCTTTTAAACCCCTATAATCTTTAATTTTACAATATCGAGAGTCAAAGGTAACTACTACAACTTAATTAGGATACCTAGTTTTCATTTTTACATAGCCTATAATTTCATTTCCATAACTCGACCTTAATTTTCAATCAAAAGTTGTAAATACAAGTCAACAAGTAATCCCACACTCAACCAAGAGATTCTTGATTGTTAATATTTTTGATAGTCTAAGTGTAGTCATCTTAGCCCACATGAAATAAGATTACCTAAGTGTAATGTCCTTAATGAGTATCCTATGAATAACCCTTATAAACCATTAATGCTTCCAAAATAAATTTAATCAACTCTCTGTAATATTTTCAAAGCAATATTTGTAACCTCAAGTACGTGGTTGCGAAACAAACTCTTGTCCACTGAAGAACCATAACCACAATTCGTATCGTTATTCCAAAATAGAATCTTATTCGATATTACTTCACCTATTCTATCAATTGATCATATTTGAGAATTATATTATCTCAGACCATCGTGCTCACTCTAGAGAAAAACAGAACACTCTGATGGTTCATATCGTAAAACCAAAACTACATTCATTCCTTAATTTCAATGAATTTTAACTAACAAACATAACTTTCCATAACCTTATTACTCAAAACCTAGTTCATCTTAAAAACATCTATGTTGACCTTACCTCCACACATCCAAATTGGATTATCACATCTCCTTCACTTCCAAAAATATAAGCAACACTAATAGTAGAATAAAATACTTAGAGTCAACAAGACACCAAATCATAGTCACATTTTTATATTGTTAACCATAAAAATACTTCAATTAACATGAGGGTGTATCTAAATCCAAGCCTAAATAGTGTGAAATCTCACTTAAGGATAAGTCTTTCAGAGTCTAAGAAAAAAAGCATGACACCTTTCTATCCAAGGAATAGCATAGTGAATATTTTTTTATCAATTTCAGAGAATAAACTAATTTAACAAAGGTATTTCTAGCATGTGTGACCTATATAGTTGGAAATATATACAAATTAAGATTCTAAAAAAAATAGTGTAAAATTTGAAAATTTCAACAAAGAGTTATGGTCCAATTAGTGAAATGTAGTCTGCTTGACTGGTGGTTCTGCTATAGTTGTCCAATTTGAGTTTGAGTGTCTTTTGTCACAAACCCTATCTAATACCCATCTCCAATATAGATAATATCACTTGCATAAAGATCTATGCCTAACATGATTTACTAACCAAAATCCAAATTACAATCCATCTCCTAAAATAATCCATAACAACGTGATATAAAACTAGTATATTTGTCCCAAAATTTTCGTCAACTGCTCTAAGTTAGCTAATCCATGAATTCGAACAAATAATTGATTCCTAATCTAACTAAATAAAAAATCACCCTTACCTCATAAACATATAAATTCAAATAAATTCAAGCCTAGAGTTTCTTCAACCAAACCTAATAATCCAATGATAGTCCATAACCTACACCTTCCATATAAGACCTAATTCCTAAGCTTTGATACCAAGCCTATAACGCCCCAAAATCTACCCTGGAAGGCATTATTATCCAATCATGAGAGCTATTTGTAACGCCCCAAAAACCCCCTTGGGTGACATTACATTCTAAAAACCATTCACCCCATGAGAGCATTACGTAAATTCATCACGACGAAAGTTCATTCATCAACCATTCATATTTTAACAAAATTTGGGCAGAGTCTCCTTTGTACGGGGAGCTTTACCCAAAACACAATCTGTACAATTATATTACAATTGACCACACCGGGTCCACATATGCATAACTATTGACCACACCGGGTCTATTTATCCATCATAAAATAAACTTTCATTCATCATATGCCATATCCACAATGCCATCCCAAAAGAATAGGCCAAGTATGACAAATATATTCCCAAAAGAATTAAATTACACTTGCAGTGAAATAACAAAATACTAGACTTTACATGATTTCAAAATAAACTCTCTAGTCTAGTACAAAAGAAATATAACTCTAGGCATCCAGTTCAGGACCCCCGTTCCCCTCTAGGGGAGCTTCGCCATGCACTGGTTCATCTACTTGTAACTCCTCCTCATAGACGAAATCTGAAAAGATATTATTTGTAGGGGATGAGCACTAAGCTCTGTAGCAACATTCCTTCCATACTCATACAAGGTTTAGAAAACAAGTAAAACAGTTCGGTCTTATTTTCCAAAATATCATATAACATTTGAAGTAAAACCGTGACATTTGAAACAGATCTCAAGTTTAAACATTCGCAATAATTTAAATGAACAGTAAACCCAAGTCACAATGAGCAACCATAACCATTTCCAACAAGTTCTTGTAGAGTCTCATACCTCCACAAGCTCTTGTGGGAAATGCAATAGTAACACCATAATACAAAAAGGAACGCTTATTCCACAATCGATTATTATATTTCCTTTGGCACGAATCTCAAGTTTAAGTAACAATAGTAATAGAAAGGAGCAATTTCAACTAAGTGCTAATAAACATCCATTACCAAAATATAAATCATTTCCCACACATGATATCATATTGTCCTCTCTAATGGGAGCATCCTTACAAGGAACCTCTCACCCTCAAGATTTGGTTTCTCAAGCATCCTTACAAGGAACCTCTTGAGAAAATCACATACTGTCCTCTTTTGGTGTGAGCATCCTTACAAGGAACCTCTCACCCTCAAGATTTGGTTTCTCAAGCATCCTTACAAGGAACCTCTTGAGATGGAATGAGCATCCTTACAAGGAACCTCTCATCCATGTTCATTCCAACAACCATACAAGATCACATCATCCCAACAATCATCACACATAACCAAGAATTCCATAAATCTCCAATTTACAAGCAAATTTCCAAAGATCCACAAATCCATTATGAGGCAATTTCAATAAACAATTAGGAAAATACAAGAGATCACCACCACATCATTTTCATTACTCACACAAAGCACTAAAGTTCTCAAAACCAAGCTTGAGCAAATGTAGAAAGAGAATTTCATATTTCCCCAAAAACTAGGGTTTTAAAGCTATAAAAGAAGTTTCATGGGTAATCAATCCTAACTTTGTTTAAGACATGCCATAATTGCAAGAAAACCAAGAAACAAGGAATTCCTAGCAAATACATACAAGTATGAGTCAAAAAATATATATATATTAGCCTTAGCCTCAATGGACAAGCATGGAAGAAAAACCCCTACCTTGAATCAAAGTTTCAAACCACAAACTCAAGCTCTAATGACCTCCTTTCTCCCTTTCCTCCTTTCCTCTATCTTCCCCAAGGGTGCTAAGGGGTTTGGGGGTGAGAGATGTGAGAAAAAATGGAAGGAAATGGGCTGGTTTCTGTGTTTTAAACACAGCAGTCCGCGACATCACTGTTCATGGGCTGAATTTTGAGTTTTTTTCCAAAATTACAGTTTTACCACTAGAAATCTCCAATTTGATCCATACGACTACCCTAAGGTTTTTCGATGTTCCGGATTCATTTTTAATGTTATTTTAACCTAAAAACATTGCTTTTTATGATTTATTCCAAAACTAAAATAAATTCACACTTGGAACATTAAAATTTCTATTTTATTCCTTCGAACTACTATAGGTGATATCCTTACGATTTTAATATATATATATGGTTTATTCTTAAGTCATTACATATAGAAGAATCACTAAACAAGTACATTAATATATTAATGTAAACATATGGGGTTTTACACCTTTAAGGTCTAATAAGAAAGCACAACCCTTTACTATCCAAGGAGCATCATAGTGCAGATTTTTGGTCAACTTCATAGAATAAACTGATTTGACTCAGGTATTTCTAGGAGGTGTAACCTATATGGTTGGAAAGATATACGAGTTAGGGTTCTAACAAAAATAACGGTGCACAATTCGGACTTTCCAATAAAGAGTTATGATGAAATTAGCGAAAGGTAGTCTGCCGGACAGATTTTTGGACAGTGTAGACACTACTTCGTAATATGGACATAACTCCTTCGTCCTAGTTCCGATTGAGATGATTCAAGGTGATATGGAATCCTAAGAGAGAGATCTACAAATTTCATGTTTTAAGTTTTGAGAGATATGGACTGCATCAAGGTCGAAATCGAGCTTGATGTTACAGCCAGTGCACTGTTCATCCCTTTTTCATTCTACCAAATTCAAACACACATCACTACACATATCCCCATTTTTACAACAATTATTTACTATATATCTATATACATATATAAAAGAAAATGCGGGGTGTTACACTATTCATCCATATGATAACGAATAAATACTAAAATCAATAAAATATTGTAACTTCTCTAACTTAAAATTCAAAACAAAATAGTATCTAGCAACGGAATAATTAAAACTAGTTAAAACATTGTTTCATAGAAATCTCTCAAACCCTAAACTAAAAATAAAACAACTCTATTCCTCTAAGACATGGTCCATATCTCGATTCTCCAATGGCTCGTAATCAACCTACTCATCCGCATAGACATCCTCTTCTATGCCAAAATCTATAAGTGTTTGGTTGTAGGGGGTGAAGAAAAGCCCGTAAGAAATCTCTCTCAAATCCCAATAAGGTTTTAAAACAACAAAAAGAAGGTAAGTCTCTTTTGAAAAATAGCATATAAAAATTTTTTAGAGTAAAATCATGATAGTTATAATGATCTCAAGTGTACAAAATACAATAAATCAATAACAAGAATAAACATGCAAGAAATTAAAGTAATTAATAAATAACTCAGTAGAATCATCGCATATTCTCATGTATGTTGGCTGCTTCTCAAGAATCTACACAACGATTCTACATTGTTCACCCACCACAAACCAAACAATCTCAATCATTCCCTACAGGGCACATCACAAACCACCTTAAGAAGGGCATATATCGTCTCACACGGCATTGACGAATCATTCCCAAGAAAGGTATATCATCCCTCAGCCTCAAACCTACATAAACAATAGTGGTTGTTCTCACAAAAAAAAATCCACTACAAGTGTTAGGCAACCATCTCACTCCCACTAGGATAGACTAACCTCTACACTGTACAGCTGCTCTTGAAGGCAATTCAAGTCCGTCACACCCAAATCATACAAGAGATAACACCACAACTTTATCAATAACCACAATCTTAACCAATTGCAATTCCCATAAACACTCAAGTATCACAATTCTAAATATACTACAGTAATAAAGGAATTAAAATATGCAAGTGATCAAATTAAGAAAACATTCACAATTTCAATATCAATAATCATAATTTCTTAGAACAAGAACAAACAGTTGATTGAAAACCTAATTTAATTAATAATAGGAATTTTAGAATTCAAGAATCAATAGTTTTTTCACTTAAATCATGTGTTTAGGAAAAACTAGGGTTTTGGAAATTCAAAAACAATATTTCTTGAATGCAAGACATGTATCTAGTTGAAAACCATAAGTTACTCAGAAAAAAAAAATCAAGAACGAATTGAAGGTTAATCCAAAGAAACCAAGAATGAAAGATTATTTAGCATACAATAATCTATAATATTTAAAATATACATAATCATACCCTAAGTTTCAATGAAAGAACTTGAGAAGAATCCCCTACCTTAATCTGATGTTTGAAGATAGCTCTAGCGTGTTTGAATCAATCTCAATGCAATAATTCCTTTTGAATCTTGTGTTTTCTCATTCTCTCTCACTCTGTAGGGTTGCTTAGGGTTGAAAATTGATGAAAAATGGTAAAAAGGACGTCCTTGTGGTATTTATAGGGTAAAAAATGGAGAAAAACCCTAAAACTAATTAGGACCATTTTTAAGGTGGCATCTAGATGGTGCTTGGGCTTTATTTTTCACTATTGTTTATGAAAAATAAGGTTTCATGGTAGGGAGTATCATCTGGATGGTGCTTGGTGCGTCCAAACGGTGCTAACTTTCTATCCCTACTTCCAGAGAATATTTTACCTATTTAGAAGTCGATTCAGAAAATTGTCATGAAATATACTTTTGTAGCACTTGAAGTCTATTTTCTACTGTCCACAAATCAGCTCAATCGGAGTTTGGAGTAAAAATTTATGGCTAAAATACTAAAATAATGTCAAATTCCTTTCTACCCGAATTCTTTTTAAAATGCACTTTAACTCCGAAATACGTCCTTACTTCTAACTTCTAATATACCCCATATTACTTCTACCAAAGTTTCTCGACCTTCTAGATTCAATGGAGGCCTTATGTTGACCTAAAAATATTTAGAAACATACCTAATCACCCTTCTCAAGCTTAAGCACCTTCAAAACTATGTTTGACCTGAATTTCAATTCGTTTGAAACTCAAACTTCATGATCAATCTTTTAATAACAATTCAAGGTTTGCACAATCCTCTTATTCATCCTAGGAGAAATATTAATATAATATTATTCTTATTGATTTCTAGTACAGGGTCTTGCACACCCATGGGCGCTGGTTCAACTCTATATCCAAATGCTAAAATCTCTCACTCACACATGATGAGGAAAACATTGCAATATTCATATCTCTACATAACTCTATCATCGTAACTGTTTATACAAACTAAAAAATAGAGGAACCGTTGAGTCTACCTGCAATCAGGAGCACTACACTAGAAGCCTTCTCAGGCCATCATAGAGACATCAACCTTTTAGAAAACAAGTAATAGAATAAAGTGACTCATTATGTCCCAGACCTACTTCATCACACCGAGTTAAGTATCTCTGTCCCTTAGAAAGGCATACTTAATTTTCATCTAAACTACATTATACTCATAATTATATCATTCTTCCAAGAACAATATAATCCGTCGAGAATGAATATAGTGCATGCTCAGGATCTCAATAGTCTTCCCTTCACCCTAATGGCACTCGGTTCCAAACTAACTGCTATCCCATAAATGTCTCAGAAGATCGAACCAATAATGGTCATAGGTAACATGCCAAAGTAGAGAACATTAGTTTGTCACTCTATGACACAGTCAAAAGTCATATAGGGTGATTAACTCTCAAAAGTTATAATGCATTGTATGAGTTAATTAGTTTTAATTCATGTTTAATAAGATGTAAATTATATTATTTTAATAGTATAAGGTAGATTAAGAGATTAACATGAATTGTTGGGGTTGAAAGTCAATTACTCAAAGTTTAAAGACAAAATCATATAGAGGGAACGACCAAAGAAATCAAAATGGAAGCCTTCTAGAAGACAGACACCATCCGGACGCCCTTCCAAGCCATTTTGAAGAATATGTCATTTTCAGTCACCGTCTTGATGCCTTTGTACGGTTCAGACGCCCTTGCCAGATAGTCAAATCTCAACCTTGACTCCTCAATCCAGATTTTGTGCTCTCCTCCTCTATAAATACCCTCATCCTCTTGAAGTAAGATATACATCTTTGGAAGAGGAATTAAACCTCCAAATTAGTTAGCTCTCTCACATTTCTCTTGTATTTCATTTATTTACTGTTCTTGTGCTGTTAAGCTTTCTTCTACATTTAGAGGGATGAACTTCTCTCAAATTTCTAGCTCTCTTGTAGCCATAGAAGGTGAGTAGTATTTCATTCATTCTTTGTTGAAGAGAAAGGCTCATTTTTAGTTGTAATCTTTATCTTTCTTCTACGCATACTCTTGCTTTGACATAGCAATGAAGTGTGAGTATTCTTCTTTTAATCTGTAGTAAAGTGTGAAGGTTGTGTGAGTATTTAACTATTGTTTTATTTATGCAACATCCATTTATGCTTTAATGCTTTATCTTTCTTTACACTTGGTTGATTGAATGACTTTGCAAAGCTCTCTACTTTGTATTAGTTGTTTGATTGTTTATTAATAAGTTAGACCTTGGTATAAACAATACGTACTATTCCATGTAAGTATTGAAGCTAGGCCTTCATAGTTTTTACATTAAATCGCCGAAACATTACTTGCTGTTCATGGAGATATCATCATGTTAACTCGCCATTGACGTCGGAATTAACTAAGTTATACAATTGTATAAGGTTACAATAATATATACAAGCATACCTAGATCCTTTACTAAAGAATAGCTTTTCCCATTTAAGAATCTCATATTTTCTTTAGAAAATATCAACACCATCACAATCCATCCTTTCAAGATTTACTTTATTGTTGTTTCTATTGATCTTAATTCCAAAACCCAACATTAGTTCCCTCTAGATTCGACTCCAGACTTAACCGTATTATTACTACAACTTGACCACCTACACTTGAGTATAAATACTTTAGATCAAGTCAAGTTTTTGGTGTTGTTGCAGGAGAATTACGGTGTTTTGAAGTAAAAGTGAAGAGACTTTTATTCTTTTGTGTATACTAGTTGGTGTACACATATTTTAGATGTGAACTATTTTGTTTATGCAATATTGTATGTTAAGTTGATGATCACTTCTCTCTACACCTTTATAAGATAATAAAATAAAATAAAACTTAACAAATTAATCACCATTCATATATCGTTAATCAAACTCGCAATAAAATAAAAGTAAAACCCAATAAATCAACCACATATGGTATCATCATGAACTAATATCATAGTTGATATTATCCCATTCGAATTTTTAAGACAAAGAATAGAGCCTTTAATCAAGAATTTGTACGGTCTAAAGTACTTATTGGATAATCATAAAATTCATTTTATAACATTGATGAAAAGCAAAAATAAAAATCAGTTTACAGTGAATTTTGGACAAAGGATTTAAGTAGCTTCATAGTATTATTTAAAGGTGAAATTTAACCAAGGATATTAATATAGGTAATACGTTTGTTATGATAATAACTACAATATTGCAAAGTGGACTTATGAAATTGTTTAGGTGTAAAAATGGTAAATAAGAATTTTGATTAGTGACATACAATATTTGCATAGAAAGTTGTGAAAAAGATGAAGAAAATATAGAAATCTGTGGAATGGATGATTAGAACATCAATTTTTTGATTATTTTAAGTTATTAGTTTATATACAATTTTATTCCTATAAAGCTAGAAGAAATTTGAATGATCAGGAAAAAAATGAATGGATGGCCCCAATTACCAGGGTTTTAGTTATCGGAATACAAGAAATCATGGCTAGTGATTAACTCTTTCATTTTTCTTTATAATTATTACATTAATCAGAATTTTTTTAAAATTTAATGGGCGGTGAGAATAAAAAGAGAGACAAGAAAGGTCCCTCAACAAATAAATGTATTATATAATGGACAACATTTATGTTATATTTGTTTAGATGCATGGTATTTTGGATATTTAAGGGATGGTAGAGGTTAAAAGAGTAAAATAATTTTTTTTTTAATATGTGTACATTTAGAAGTAGTATAGATTGTTGTTTTATACATTTTTCCGTGTTGATTTCTTTGTATGTCTGGAGAAATCCCTCTCTTACAAGAATTGTCAAAAGAATCAATTGGGACTGTAAATCAATCCAAACTTCAACACCTCGATCAATCGCAGACTCTTTTGATAATAGTGTGGCTAATAATCAGAGAGATGAGGTAATCCCTAATGTGTGAACTCTAAGAAAGTATTACATCCTACATGGAATAGTGTCCCCACTTGTTTTGTGTTTCCAACAAATGCACCTAACTTCAATGTGAAGCCTAGTACAGTGTAGTTACAACCTAAATTTCATGGCCTCGAATCTAAAAAACCATACTTACATATGAAAGAATTTAAGGCGGATGTGGGACATTCCAAGACGCTTTTGAATTGCCTAAGTTGAAACCTTTTTCCTTTCTTTTTAAAGGATAAAGGTAAAGAATGGCTAAATTCCTTAAAATCCCACTCTATACCAAATTGGCAAGCTTTGAAAACTGAATTTTTCAAGAAGTTTTTCCCTTTACACCGCACTAATGCACTCAAACACCAAATCATGAATTTTTCTAATAAAAAGAGAGAAACATTCTACCAATATTGGGAGAGATTTAAGGATCTTCTCCAAGCTTGCCCCCATCAGGCATTTGAGAGTTAGACCTTAGTAAGATTTTTCTATGATGCTCTCCCCCGCTCATTTACGCCAATTTGTTGAGATGATGGCTCAAGGGGAATTCACGAGCAAAGAGTTTAGATGTGGCTTTTGAAGTTTTTGATACCATATCTGAGAGTCTGCAAATGTGGGACTCGACCATACCTACCATTGTAGATACCAGACCTTTTACTTCCCAAGGGGGGAAGTACACTTTTTGAAAAAGAATGATAACCTTAGGGTCAAGATAGCCCCTTGTATTGCAAGCTTGAAGCTCTAGAGATAAGGAAGGTGAACGAAGTTGTTGTTGTACCACCCACAGAGCAAGTGTGTGGGATATGTGCTTTGTCAGGACACCCTACTGGGAAATGTCCCACCATACCTACATTCAAGGAGGTTCTGTTTGAACAAACCAATGCAATCTCCAATTTTAATAAACCTTTTTCCAACACCCTTATTCTGAGACTTATAATCCAAGATGGTGAAACAACCCAAATTTTAGTTGGAGGAACACATAGCAACCTCCCGTTAATCAACAACCAGTAACTCATCAATCACCACACAAGAGGAGTCTTAAGGACACTCTAAACCAATTCATGCAGAGTTAAATGAGTTTTAACACTCTATTGAACACCACAAGGTCAATTTCAAGCTAATGCCTCTTCTGTCACTGAGACTCAATCCAATTATGTTCAAGTAATTACCACATTTAGAAGTGGCAAGGTGATAGACAAGATCATTGCATCCAAAGTACACAAACAAATTGTCGAGTCTATAATAGAGTTTTGTGATGAGAATATGTCTGAGGGGGAAAAGGAGCATCCATGCCCAATTCCTTTACCTTTTTCCCAAAGAGTTAAAAAGCCATAGCCATTGGACAACCTTGTAGAAATTTTTGAAATTTTCAATCAAGTGAAGACCAGCATCCTCCAGCTAGAGCCATCAAACAAGTTCGCTCATATGCCACAATTTTGAAGGACTTAGGCACTATAAAAGGAAAGATCAATGTATAAAAGAGGGAATTCCTCATGGAATAAGCTAGTGCTATCTTTCAGCACAAGGCCCCTCCTAAGTATAAAGATTCAGGATGTCCTACTGTCTCATTCATCATTAGAAATTACAAGATTGAGCAAGCTCTGGTTGACCTTAGGCCAAATTTTAATCTGCTCCCATACACTATTTACGAGCAGTTAGTCTAGGTGAACTTAAACCTAAGAGCATCACTGTGTAACTTGCCGATCGATCCGTTAAAGTTCCAAGAGGAGCAGTTAAGGATGTTTTTGTCCAAGTTGATAAATTCTATTTTCCTGTTGATTTTATTATTTTTGACACCCAACCTATCATTCACACTGGCATTCAGATTCCAATAATTTAGGTCAACCACTCCTTGCCACTTCTAATCCTCTGATTAATTATAGGAATGGAGTAATGAAGCTATTTTTCGGTAACATGACCTTAAACTTGAACATTTTTTAACATATCTAAACATCTAGGGGAAGAATAAGACATGCATGAAGTTAATTGCGTCGATTCATTAACTTAAGAGTTGTTTAATGATGCATTCATGGAAAATGAGTTGGATTCCCATCCACTTGATCAATTATTGTTAGTGTTAGAAAGAGAGTCTATAAAATCTTCTGAGTTTATTGTAAATATTAATTCTGTAGCGACATGGGTCCCAAAGTTTGAGGAGTTTTCATCAAGAGACACAACCTATTTCATCCAGTGTCGCATGACCAAAACCCCTGTTGAAACCTCTCCTGGTTGACTTGAAATATTTCTTTTTGAGGGAGGAAGAAACTTACCCAATGGTGATTTCTTTTGAGTTGTCCAAGTCACAAGAGTCGAAATTGATAAAAGGCATTAAAATGCAATTGAATGGACCATAGCTGACATTGAGGGTATAAGTCCTCTTTCTTGTACACTTTGTATATACTTGGAGGAGGACTCAAAACCCTCTCGTCAATCTCAACAACGGTCAAAACTGCATCTCAAATAAGGTGTAAGGGCTGAAGTGTTGAAATTGCTAGATATGGTCAAAATCGCATATCAAATTGCTAGTTAGTCCCAACTCGTACTATCACGGGTTGGTGCATGTGTATCGACTACAAAAAATTGAACTTTATTACTATAAAAAGACCACTTTCTTTTACCTTTTCTTAATCAAGTTCTTGAAAGGATAGTTGGTAATGTTTTCTAAAGTTTCTTGGATGGGTACTCTGGATATAACCATATTGAGATTGCGTTAGATGACCAAGAAAAGACCACCTTCACATGTCCTTAACGAATCCCTCAAAGAATCAGGCATAGGCTTCGCCAAGTGTTGATAAAGAAGCCGACGAAAGTAATGACAAGAAATATGACTTCGACATCTCAAAATTTAATTAGACCTTTGACCATTTTCTCACGACGACATTATCGAGTTGTCATTTATTCATAAGATTCCATTGGCCAGGGAGCTGAAGAGCAAGACGTACTATAAATGGCACAATCTGTGGAGCCATTCTACTACCAAATGTGTGGTGTTCTAGAACGCCATGCAGGATGGTCTGACCAAAGGTCATTTGATCTTTAGAGACATAGGGAAGTCGAAGATTGGGATGGATAAAGACCATTTTCAGAAGATAGTCACCAATAACATGGTAGAGGTGGGGCAATCAAAGACCCCATAAACAAAGGTAGACGTAGGCGGTGATAGGATAACCACCTATGAGAAGACTAATGGCAAAAAGGATACCCCCTCCCCCTCCCCCAAAATGATTCTTCCTTCGAGGAGGACCTTCACAACAAGTTTACCGTTTCACCCGGAGTTCAAGAATAGTTTGACATGGTTAAGAACGACTTGTGCTCCAAATGTAAGGCTTATTACAAAATCACTCTAGAGGATAAAGAGCAAGGTAAAAGGGACAGAAAGTCATGAAAGAGAAGGCACTACAAGGGCACCCACTGGAAGCAACCAAGTGAATGGCCATTGCCTAGGAGAGATTTTGAAGATTAGCTAGGTAAGTTCATGAGGCCGAGTTACAAGGAGCACGACAAGTACTTTTTAGAACCACTACGATTTTGGCCTAAGCTGAGGAATGAAGAATTTGTCACCAGGTTGAGGCCTGGTCAACCTTCTGTGGGCTGAATATCATTAGTCACACCCACTGTCCAGAACTTAGAAGCGTAGGTAGCAACGCATCCAGGCAGACCTATGTAGGTGCGAGGAATACCAAGAGATGGAGGTTTGGGAAGAATGAAAGACGTTTTGGCGACAGTATCCTGGGATGGGGGAGATCAAATCTCGATTCGGTCTTTCTCTGCCACTATAGTGCGCAATGGCTCCAAAGAAAGTGGAAGAGGAAGGCGGAGCTCCAGTCTTTGCCTAAGGAGATTATCGAGGAGCGAATGATGCAAAGAGTGGTAGAAAAAATTAATGCCACGCTCAACATGCCTTCAGAAACTTGCAAATGGAGGAGGAAAGAGGACTCTACAGATGAAGATGACAGTGATGGAGGTAATTCGTTCTAGTTTGGCACCTTGGGGTGTTCAATGTCTATTAATTCCCTCGGGTTGTTGTCGATGTCATTCAAGACTCCAGGCCAATAAGCAAGGTGCTTGGAGGGAGTTATTGAAGACTCTGAGGCACCGGGATCAACATTCCTAGACGATATTGCCATTCTAGAAGTCCAAATAAAGCATTCTCCTAAGAGGGGCCCAACACTAGATTTGAAGTTAGACAAGCAGATCATAGTTAGCGGCCTGAGAGAGTGGCCGTTTACCAAACCTACACGTCCTATGACATAGCACTTAAAGTTGCTCTATATCTGGGCACACTTGGAGGGGAAACCTTTCAACAAGGTCCTAGTAGAAAATAGAGCGGTTGTCAACATTCTACCCATAGCTACCATGAAGAAGCCGAGAAGGAAGGAGGAAAACTTGGTCCACACCAAATTATCAGTAAGCGATTTCATAGGAAGAGTTAATAAGACGGTGGAAGTTTTACCCGTAGAATTGGTTGTCGACAGCAAGGTCAACACTACTCCTTTCATTGTGATTGACACGATGACATCCTATAATGCTCTCTTGGGTCGGGATTAGATCCATTTGAATGAGTGTATACTATCAACTCTCCATCAGCAACTAGTGTTGTGGAACCTCAAAGATTTTGAGGTGGTGGAAGATGATCAAACTCCATTCATGGTCGATGTTCATATGGTCGATTCCCGACTCTAAAATAAAGGAGTAGGGCTAATGAAATTTCAAGGTGAGGATAAGTATGGGAAGCCTAAAGAAGTTGTGTTTTAGACCGACTTGAAGTCCACCGAGGTTTAACAGGTGGAGGAAGAGATCCTTCAGCCAAATAATGTTCAGGGGCTGAATGATGATGGAGAGGCAGTGAACTCATTTATTAATGGAGCTTAATGACAATAGATAAAGGAAGCAGGCTGTGAGGCTTGTGTCACCAGGATAAGAGATTACCTGGCAGAAAGAAAGGTAGCACTACAAATGGCCAGTGGACAGCAAGGCACCATCAATATGGTGGCATGTGAGGAGTAAGGGTCTAGACAATCCACCTCTCGAGAATTCATTTAAGTAGACGAAAATGATGTTTCTGCAGCCAAGCATGATGACTTGATAAAGGTTTAGGATCTGTTACTAGCAGTCAACCTTGGCGAGCTAGAGGAACACTGTCCAACTTTTGTCAATAAGTTGCTAGAACCAAATTTCCAAGCATAGCTCATACAACTACTAAGTGAATACCAAGATTGTTTTGCTTAGAGTTATGAAGAAATGCTAGGGTTAGATCCGAACTTAGTAGAACATCGATTACAAATCAGAGATGGATACAAGCCGATCAAACAAGCCCCGAAGTTGATGTCCTAGAAAGTATCCCTACTTTTGAAGGAAGAGATTGAGCATCTCTTGTAGGCTAAGTGCATCCAGGTGATGCAGTACATAGAATGGGTGTCCAACGTTGTACCAATTAAGAAGAAAATCAGCAAGATCAGAGTATGTTGTGATTACAATGACCTCAATGTTGCAACTCCCAAAGATGAATATGTCATGCCACTACCTGATCAGCTCATGGATGTAACAGCTATGAACGTCATCATGTCATTTATGGACAACAATGTGGGTACCACCAGATCTTCATTATAGAGGAGAATCGACACAAAACTGTTTTCCAACACTCAAGATCATTTGGGACATTTAAATGGAGGGTTATGTCATGCAGACTAAATATTGTAGGGGAAACATATCAGAGAGCCCTGAACACCATCTTCCATGATATGGTAATTAAGATCATAGAGTTGCACATTTACAATATCATATTCAAGACACAGGACATATAAAGACACCTTAGGGATTTGAGGTGTGTCTTTGAAAGGATGCATGTTCATCAGCTGAAGATGAATCCGCTAAAGTGTGCATTTGAAGTTAAAGTAGGGAACTTTCTAGGTTTTTTGGTAAATTGGAAGGGAATTGAGGTAGCTAAGAATAAGGCGAAGGCTATCATTGAGGATGCACCTCCAAAGACCAAGAAGGATCTCCAGCAACTGATTAGTAAAGTCAATTTCCTTCAACGATTTATCGCCAACTACGCGGGGAAGGTGAAGGCATTCTTGCCGCTCTTAAAGTTGAAGGGTGTAGAAGACTTTAGATGAAAAAGGCAACATCAAGAAGCCTTCCTCTAGATTAAGGAATACTTGGCCAATCCGCTTGTCCTCATGCCACCTATAAAAGGGAAGTTGTTGCTTGTGTACTTATTAGCCGCACACAAGTCCATTGGATGTTTGGTGGGCTCAAAATAATAATAAACAAGCAAAGAACAAGTTGTTTATTATTTAAGTAGAATTTTAACTCCAGTCAAGCAGTGTTATAAACTAATCGAGAAGATTTGTTTAGCATTATACTTTGCATCACAAAAGTTAAGAATATATGGCTTTAGTTGTGGTGTATATTGTTGCACAAACTGATTTGATTAAGCACATGTTAACTAGGCCGATTATGAGGGGTCGAATCGACAAATGGGTTTTGACCTTGAAGGAATTCTTACTGCATTACTTATTGCAGCGCACGGTGAAGGGCTAAGAATTGGCCAATTTCTTAGCAGACCATCCTTGTGTAGAAATAGAGAAAGATACAAGTGAATCGCTTGACTTGATAGGGGTATCTGTGGTATCATTAACTCTGTGGAAACTAAAGTTTGAAGGTTCGAGGACATTAGAGTCCATAGGGGTGGGGGTGGTTATAGAATCGCCCCAGGGCCGTGAAACCCAACTATCATTTAAATTAGAATTTGAATGCACTAATAACTAGTTCAAATACAAGGTATTGATTATTGAGCTTGAGATTTTATTGGGTATGGGGCGTCAGCGTTCGAGGTGACCGGTGACTCCAAATTAGTTATCAACCAAATTATGGGCATCTTTCAATGCAAAAGCTGGGAGTTATGCCCATTCCACTCTATTGCAATTTCTTTATTGGAAAACTTTGACAATCAGACATTGCAAACAGTCCCAAGGGAGTTGAACGACCAAGTTAACAACTTGGCCCATCTAGGATCAGAACTGAGGATTACTCGAGGTATGGACGAGCAGTTAATTAGAGTTCAAAGGAGGGTTTTGCCATCCATAAAAGCTAGAAGGATAGACTTCAAGGAGTTAATGGTGGAAGTGGAAGAGGAAAACATGGATTTGATAGGGAAAATATTTCCCCCATCAACAAAACAATATTCTTTTGTCATTTTTGGCCATGGAATATTACACTAAATGGGTAAAGGTCATCCCAATGAGAACGATCAATCAGACCGACATCTTTCGAATGATAAAGGAAAACATAGTGCACTGATTTAGGCTTCCACGACACATAATGACCGATCAAGGGACAGTATTTGCAAGAAGAGAAGTTAGGGGTTTTATAGAGGAATATGGCTTCAATGTGATTCATTCAACCCCATACTACACACAAGGGAATGGCCATGTTGAGTCTACTAACAAAGTAATGAAAGGAATTATTGCTAAAATGGTGGAAGGCAACCCAATGGGTTGGCTTGATAAGCTATTAGAAGCATTGTGGGCGTACAGAATGTCCAAACAGTCCAGTATCAAAGTTACACCATTCAAGCTAACTTACGGGCATGACGAGTTCTTGCCTATTGAGATCACTATAAAGTTAATGCAAATGGCTTGTCAGCATAATTTATGTCCAGCTGAATACAATGAAACCATGATAATCGAGCTTGAAGACTTAAATGAATTGTAGCTAGGTGCTTTGGATTGCATTAAGGTGCAAAAGTTAAGGGCCGCCAAGGCATATAACAGAAAGGTCAAAAACAAGACTTTTGGAGTTGGCGACTTGGATTGGAATGCAAGGTTGCCTTTAGGACTTGATGATTAAAGGTCTGGTAAATGGTCAGCCAACTAGGAGAGGTTGTTTGAGGTTTTAGAAATCAAGAAATGTGGTGTTTACCATTTAAAAGACATGAACGGCAAGCTTCACAACAGCTCCATCAATGGGAAGTTCTTAAAGACCTACAGACTAATGGTCTAGGAGGTCGTGGAACGTGATTAAGACCATTAAAGATGAGAGGTCAAGAACAGTGGCCTAAGGCAGGCTGATGGTCAATATGGCATTCAACATACTTTTCAATAGTTGTAAGGAATGCAACGACAAAATGAAAATAGAGGAATAATAATATAAGTTTTATTCATAGAATTCTATACAAGTTCAGTGAATATCAAAGGAGTAAAACGGAACATGGTCGTCCAATGCACGAAATCCAGATGTAGTATCTTCTTCCAACTTCTACAAGTGAGTGTTGTTTACCCATGTTGCCTTACCCCCAAGAGAAGGATCTACAAAATGACCCAAGAATGGAGGCGCAAAGAGACATTCATCTGAAGGAAGAATAAGAAGTAAGTTGGTATCCAACTACGAACATTGAGGGGAAAATACTAAGTAACAACTTTGGTCAAGATCGAAGGAGGAAAGAGGCTGAGGATTAACAAAGTCATCTTCCAACTTTCTCTATTCTGGGTTAGGATGTTCAGAGGAAACAATATTGTTGCATAGAAAAGGAGACATCCTTGGAAGAGTTTTGGTATGCTCTGAAATGCCCAGAACTTCATGAGTATTTATAGGCCATGAGGAATTTGAATATAGTAATGGCGTCACCTCAGAAATCGTCAACATTTATGACAGTTTAATGAGAGGAGAATAAAGCGTCGCTTCTAGGGCTAATAAAGTGCCTAAATGCATGCACGAAGATCAAAAGATGGGAACATGATTTAAATGGAAATAAATGACAGTTAATTCACAGTCATTTAAACCGCCACATGGGAAATGAAAACACAAATACAAGTAAAGAGGTAAGGGGAAAAACAATTCATCTTCATTCATATTTATCATTTTTCATGGAACAGTACAATATTGGAAAAGTTAGTTTCTAATTGGTACAGTGACCTATTAATGGCTTATAATTTAGAAGAAACTAAGGTAGAGGTCGAGCCTTCATCCAAATAAGCCGTGGCATTTTCTGTAGTGGCGGCCTTGATTTCTTCCAAACAATCTCGATAGGATGCAGATTCCTCCAATAGCACTGCACGGCGAGCCTCTAAATCGGCAATCTTGTCGTCTGTCTTTGCCAATTGTTTAGGAAATGAGTCAAAGTAGCTAAAGTGGTTGGAGCAAGTTTGTATATGTTTTTGCAAGTTGATGAGCCGTTCTTATTGATCATAGACAATAGTAAGGTAGTCTTGACTCTTATGATACAAAGGCCCTACTTCCTAAAGGATGGCCGAAAGTTCATCAGCTAAACGTGATAATACCTGAAGATCTTCTTCAATAATGAAAGGAGAGGCAGCCAGTGACCTGATTGAGTGAAGCTTTTCCTCAAGAAGATTCGCTTCATCTACCACCAGAATAGAAGGGTGGCCAGTGATGATCACAATGTGTCTCACAATGATTTTTGAAGTAAATTAGCCCTAATATTTTTAAGGGAGAAAAGTCCAAAGGAAAGGCAAGCTTTCAAAGAAGTTAGGACAAAAGACAAGTCAATTTCAGGTGGAAAAGTAGCAATCGAAGATGGATCAGTGATCTGAGTTGGGGTCGTGGCTTAGACAATCACAACGGCTAGAGGAATACGATGGCCTGCTAGGAGGTCAAAGGTTTCTTGCCTATAGGCGAGACCCTCTTCACCCTCAAGGTCTACAATCTCAACATCCTTAGCCACATCAGTGGCCATTTATCAAAAGAGGGTGCTGATAGCATTAAGTCAATTAAGGCCATAGAGATATGTACATTTGTTGGCCTGAAGGGCTCAAGGTTTCCAAAAATTGACTCTTGTGAGGGCTCTACACTAGCGGAAACAGACGCAAATGAAGAAATGTCGTTGCATTGGTGAACGTGGCGCACAAGGGGGGCATCATCCTCAACATCTTGTCCCTTGTCAACTTGAGTGTGTGATGCCGAAGGAGCTGTGGGAGAACATCGCCGCTCGTCCTTGCGGCGAGGCCTTGTTGGAGAAGAGGGAATAGTGGAGGAAGCCAAATCTGTAGAGGCCATGAAATCAAGGTCAACAACCCGAGTTTGAATAGGGGCAAAAAGGGAAGTCCTGACCAAGCCTACCCTAGGAGAGGATTGAACACGCGATGGGAAGTTTATATGGTTGAGTGCAGAGGTTGTGTCATTGTCAAATTGCCGAGAAACATATCACTTCCACCAAGCTTTAACAACCTTCAAGACATCAAATAACTCAATGAAAGAGGTCATGTGGAAGGAATGTCGAACAAGAGAGTTACGACGACTAACTTATCAAACATTAACATCGACCAAGTTAGGCCAATTGGCGAGCTCAGTGTAGAGAGTGCAGACAAAAGGATAAGGAATCTGCTGCACCAAGTCAAACTGGTGGGCGAATTGCAAAGGCATGTAAACCTCGACACTGCAGTGAGCGTTGGCACCATAAGTCGGCCCTAGGCGGTAATGTAAATCTCAGGGGTAGAGATAAGAGAACCAGGCATCTTCGTAAGTAAAATCAGTGTCAGCAGGAGCCTTCCCAGGTTTATAAAGGAACCATTCTAGCCCCCGATTTCATGCAAACTGATTAACCCTAAAAAGTGTGGTATTGAATTTGGGTTTATGGTTAATTATGTCCTTTAATTGATTTGAAGTGATTAATTTAGATTATATTATGACTAATGTCTGAAATATATGTCTTCTTGAGCCTATAAATAGGCATGTTTGGAGCATTTTGAGAGAGCCTGGGAAGACCTTTTGGAAGGCAAAGCCCTAGAGAGAAATTACCCTACCGTAAACACTTCTAAGCCAAATCTCTTTTTCTACATTTCTTTTTATTCCTTTTTATTTAGAAGGTTGAACCTCTCTCACTTTTCCACCCTAGTTTGGTAGTAAAAAGTGGGGTTGTTTCAACTATTCCTCGGGGAAGGATTGGTTACTTTTTCTTTTGTATTTTGAAGACATATACCTCACTTGGAAGGCTGGGATTTTCTTGCTCTTCTTGCTCGTCTATAGCAATGAAGTGTGAGTAGTTCATTTATACTTAATGGTTTTTTTTTTTTTTTTTTAGGGGCAAGGGGGAGAGGGAGGGGGACTTGAACCTTTGACCTCAAGAAGGCAAACCCTTTACAAGATAAGGAGTACCATTGAACCAAAGGTCATTTATACTCATTAGTGAAGGGTAAAGACGTGTAATATTGGTTGAGTAATGGAAATGCCGATATTTTATCTATGCTTTAATGTTTATACCTCCCTTAAATACTGGATGGTTTTCATTTATATTTGATATTGTATTGCTCATGGTTACAATTACCGAGGTAAACTTATTGTCATATACCATTTTATCTATAAGTTATTATGTATTTCATGCATGATACAATGATGCACGTAGTAGGAATTTATGTAATAGTCGGGAGATTAGTTATAGATGGGTTAAGTCTTGTCATAACCAATGCTTTTGATTCAATGCAAAAACCGAAATTCCATCTTCATTGAATCATAGAATAGCTATAGTAAACCTTTTGAATAGTTTACCTTCAGGTTTACCAGGGTTAATTGGTTGTTGCAAGATGCATAAACCTTCCGACTAATTTAATTGTTGTTGTGATATGGTTTATCTTATACATCAAACCTACCGATTAACTTTCTAATAACACGGGAGTTAATTATTGTAAGGTGACATTTTCATATTCTAGCAATAGAGTGCATGTTGGATCCCCGAACAAAAGAGTAGCTTTTTTTTTTATTTGTTGTAATCAAAGTTCAGTTTAAGTATTTATTTTTCAATTTTAAGTTCACATCACAAGCTATTCTAATGCACATTACACGCACGACAATTTCAACTTTTCTGTTTTGAGTCCCAACAAATAACCCTCTATGGATTCGACCTCAAACTTCACTAAGTAATATTAAACAACCTACAAAGAACTACTCTTTGGAAGGAGTCTTGGCAAATAAGAGAGGCCATAAGAAAAGGAGGTGTTGTCAACATGCTGGATGAAAAGTTCTGGAAAGTAGGCATAAAGACATAGTTGAACCTAGAGGGACTTAAGCCTCTATTCATCATACGTGTTTGGATCTTAAGTCTAATCAGACTTTCGATGATGATGCAAGAAGCAAAGGTAAATTTATATTATTTTTAAACAAAACATTAAAAAAAAAAATGATCATTCATAGTTTGACGAAAAACATGACCTTTGATAGAACTAAATGGAGCAATATATTTTATGTATCTGACCCCAAATAGTTGAGACAAAAACTTTATTGAGTTAAATTGAGAGACATTCCAACAAAATGATGGATCTAGATATGTGGGAGGGGAGAACCTAATTTCCATCGTAGAATAATTTTTGTTGAGATCTCACATTAAAAAAATTAGGGTAAAATTCAATTTACCCCCTTGTAGTTTGGGTGTTTAGCATATCACCCCTTCATGGTTTAAAAATCGGTAAGCACAAGGGGGTTATGTACTGATGTTTAAACCATAAAAAGGTGATGTGCAAAACACCCAAACCACAAGAGGGAAAACTGGATTTTACCCGAAAAAAACTTACCTCCCTTGTAAACTGGAATTTTTGACACCACCCAGCAGATAGAAGTATAGAACCACACACGGGGAAGAAGGAAAAACACTGCCAACAAACGAAAGTCCGGACTCGAAGCACCTGAGTTACACAAGGATAACTCACGTCATTCAGATGAGGAACCAAACCCCATTCATATTATGTCGATTAAAATAGCAAAACTGTTTAGTACAGCTGCTCTTATAGAAGAGCAAAGATCGGCAAATCTCTCCATTTCCACAAATCAAAGGACTAATTGTATACTTTCATGAAATCCAAAACATAAATCAGAGAAAACGTTGAAGAAAATCTTTGATCCGATCAATAAACGGTGACCGTGTAGGAATGATATGACCTAGGTCATGTTCAATGACCACAGAGCAGCCCTCTTCAAATGAAGCAGCAAGGTCTCTGCTGGCTTGATTTGCTATCTGCCTGTCTTTTCCCAGGTGGTTGCCAAAAATATGAAGCGATGGGCAGTTGATTGGTCTCGCGTCATACTCTGCTAAAATGAGAGCAAATCCAGAACACAAAATCACAAACCTGAAATCTATCTCACCCTTTAGCTTCTCTCTTTGGCCACAAATTGTAGCAGCCATTGCAGCCCCTTGTGAAAATCCCAAGATTCCATCAAATGGCCCAGCTTGAGAAAATACAGTTTTCAGGTATGCGAGTGATAGGTCTAATCCCTCAGTTTGCTGCTGGTACTGCAGAGAGTTAAATGGATCATCAGCCATTTTCCACTCACCATCACTTTTTTCATTGAAATTAGGTTCAACTAGCCATGCAAACTTTTTATTGCAACTCTTCGATGGTGGTGGACTTAGTTGTACTGAAGATGCAATACAATTGGTTGTTGGTTCTGACATGACGCGAGGTTGGTAAATGAAAGGTAACTCGTGGGGTGCATCGATAAAAATAAGCTCAGCAATGTTTTTGAGTTTCTTGGCGAAAGATGCAGTTCTTCCTTTGAAACCAGAAGCATTTTGCCTAAACCCATGTAAACATAAAATCCTTAGTTTCTTCAAAGTCCTGCTACCTGCGGCACAACATTCGTTAAAATGTCAGAGAAGAAAACTGGAAAGACAACTCATATTAAATCTTGTCTCAGAAAAGCTAATTAATTCTGGTTAAAAGATGTTGAAAGTAGGCTAAACAGGAACAATGAGAGAACACATTGAAAAAAATGTTACATGTAAACTTAAAAGTAGCAGGAGGATGAATCAGTTTCACCCACAAAAGTAACTTTACTAATGTCACCAAAATGAGGTAGATTACAGACCTTACCATTACCCCAAGGCAAAGGAGGAGACAGCACAACGTTATCTACGGTGGAAACAGCTTCAAGCTCAATCGGTGATGTGCTAATATCTGGAACTGAACTTTTACCATTTTTCCGGCAGAGCTCACAAACATAAAAAGAACCTTTCTCCTGCATGACCGCAAGTATATAAAATTAGAAGCAAGGGTTTCAAAAAAATGGAAAACACAGTTACATGTTACAACTGAAAACGAGTGGCATATGACAGTTAACAAATTGTTCGTCAAATTCTAACCAAAATGAATCTTCGCCTGACATTCAATGACCACTGATGACAGAAAAATTGGCCCAAGATGAAAAGTCCATTTAATACAAGTCCAGCACAAATTGTCGGGAGTTTTAATTTGAATAGGACTTTTCATATCATGGATGGGATAAATCCAACTATATAGATAACAACAAATCAGCATACAAAGATAAGAACCTAATCCTTATCTTTTTATGATCGACCCGATCTTCTATGCTTATCCCTTTGCAAATCAAATTGAATCAAATTGTCGGAACCCCTATAAATAGAGCTCCAATATATGCCCCAGGTATGAAACTCCTAGCTTCTAAAAAGTATTGAATACCTTTGAATCTCTTATTAACTTGGGCATCAGAGGATCGACTCTCGGAGCTCCCCTCCGGTCTCCAACTTCCTTTTAGTGATCAAAGCCTGACGAACTAACATGGAGGTCGGGCCAAATTTTGGCATCAATAGGCGACATCTGTGGGAAATCACTATATACATTTTCTGAAATATTTAATCCCTAGTTCTAGAGCTCTACCCAATCCTTAGAGCCACTCATGCATCTCCACATCTACTCAATTCATGGAGTACAGTAACATGATCCCTTTGCGAGATTCATACTGGTGTATTTCCGCTACTGAAGCTCACGACCTCGAGTTAAACACTCAAGCTAAAGAGCCATGTTCATAGGCTTTCTTCATTATTTTATTGAGACTACGGCCTATTAGTCAAGTGTTGAACAACTTGAATAACTAGTTCTGCACTCAGCTATAATTCTCTCTTGATTATGTACGAAATAATCAAAGAGCTCCTGCTATTACAACTTTCTTAATACTCAACATGAGATTGAGCAACTATGGGTGGCTCTCTCCCTCTCTGCAGACGTCCACGGCACAATATGCTATTGGGTCTTTAACTATAAGTACAAAGCATTCGCACGATGCAGGACCAAGGGCAGAATATCTTCCTACTGTGGAATAAAACACAATCTTTTCTCCACACGTACATGGTGGTCGGCCACTCTCGTCGCATCTGTCTCTCCATCGCCAACAATCAAACTGATGTGCTATTGCTATGAATTGGATTTCAGCACAATATTTCAGCCCAATAATCAACAGCATCAAAGGACTCAGAGGTAAGAATCGATCCAATTATGACTGATGTACCAAAGAGCTAGTTAATCTCACCAAGGCAGCGGTCATGCAAGCCGGTATTGGAGTCAATGGAGGCCTTATACATTATGCCAATCACCAATCACCTGTACAACTAGTTGGTGTCACTAGGACAAGGGCGACACCTTCAGAATACTTCCAAAAAACAAAGAGCTGGTTGGCACAACTAAATCATGTGTTGTAAGCGCATTACTTTCACCTTCGAGTGCTAGCTTATCGAAAGCTCTCACCAAGGTTACCTACGCCCTGCAAAGTCCATTAACTGTTTTATGAAACTATCTGCTGCCTTGGGCAAGTTATATGCTAACCAGAATGTGAAGCATTCACCATGAGCAGGCTAACGTATCTTAATGATGGGCACATAGAGTTAACTCGACCCTCAAAGCCAAAGCCAAATCCAATGCCCTTCCAAAGTTTGAAGGCTGAAATCCTTTGGGATGATCATAACCATTGGCTTCGTCTATAAAAATATGCACAAGCCATGGCATCTTGGTTATAGCTCCTCTGTCAATAAAGACGACTCCGCCACTAGCGAGAAAATTCCAAGGTTGAGGCTGGCGAAATCCTTCGCCCCACCATTTTACTCCGAGTATAATTTTCTTGTTGGGTGATTCATGTCAGTCAGGAGCTCACGTATCACTCTTTATGGATACTTATGCATAATAGAGTTCGGCATTCACAACAAACATGGGCAAGTGATCTGTTTCTCTGAAAACTGATGAGGGTAAATTTGGTAGAGCATGGGCTTGACCTATGCTGTACAGCCGGAGCAGCTCGGTAGCCCTCCAGCTCGCCCAAAAGCTCTGCTTGTCACTGTCATTTGTTCTTTAGCTGTCAGCCCAATAGTTAGCTTCAATAAAAGGCATCAGATCGGCCTACTCAAGGAAAAGCGTGTCAGGCCTCTTGATTGGTCTAAGAGTGCATCCCGAGAAATCTAAAAAGTAATGATGGCTATTTAGTTCAGCTCAACTAACTTAAAAACTGATCCATGCACTAAAAACTTGCTACTTGTATGCCCAACCTAACTCGGATTGAGCCAAGAAGGCTTATTATAAGTTCAAGGGACCAAACCTAGCTCGGATTGAGCCGAAAAGGCTCATTAGAAGCTCAAGGCACAATGCCCCGCTCGAATTGAGCCAAAAAGGCTCATTAAAAGCTCAAGGCACCTAGCCTAGCTCAGATTCAGTCAAAAAGGCTCATTAGAAGCTCAAGGCACCTAGCCTAACTAGGATTTAGCCAAAAAGGCTCATTTGAAGGCCAAGGCACCAAGTCTAGCTCAAATTGAGCCAAAAAGGCTCATTAGAAGCTCAAGGCACTTGACCTAGCTCGGATTGAGCCGAAAAGCCTTATTAGAAGATCAAGACACCAAGCCTAGCTCAGATTGAGCCAAAAAAGCTTATTAGAAGCTCAAGGCTCTGCGAGTTCGACGAAAATCTATACGAGGTAGGCCAAAAGTTCCACTACCTTGGCCAAAAGCTTGGTAGCTAGGCCAAAAGTTTCACAAGCTTGGTTAAAAGCTTCGCAAGCTCTACAGCTCACGGTTCTACTCATCTTGTTTATACCTCGAGCCAGCTCAGCTCGGAATGGTCAGGCCACCAAAGGTGGCACCTTCATCATAAGGTTAAGAATTGGAAGGCATCCCAAAATCATGGCACTTAGCTCACAAAGATGAGTGGGAGAGGCTTGAGACCTCTTAACTCACTGGCATAAGAACTAGCACTTTCTAGGCTTGTTGAGGGGATCAACTTGGTTCATTGTGGGGATCAACTCGTTGAACCACTGAAACACAGTTGACTAGATTGAAACTCAACGAAATACTCCTACTTGTGAGGTTGGTGACCTGGTAAGCTGAACCCCTCAACTAAGGCAAAAAACCAATTCACGGGAGGAAAGTTAAATAGGTTGAAAGCCTAACAATCTACCTCCAAAAACAAGCTATCAGAAGCCTAAAGCTCGCCTTCGCTAGGAATATTAAATTCCTAAAAACTCAACTCTTGAAATGAGATCTACCGTCAAAGACAAATGCCTAACAACTTAAAAATGGAGATCTAACGACAAAGATAGATAGATGCCTATCAGCTCGCTTTTAAAGCAGAGCTCTTAACACATTGGCATCAATATACAAGGCAATTGCGCATGTGCCACGCACGCTGAGCTGAACTGAGGGGCTAATGATGGAAATTTTGGCTCAAGGTGAAAAGTCCATATAGTCTAAATCCAACCCAACTTGTTAGGAGTTCTAATTTGAATAGGACTCTACATATCATGAATGGGATAAATTTAACTACATAGGTAACAACAAATAAGCATATAGAGATAAGGACCTAATTCTTATCTTTCTATGATTGACACAATCTTCAATCATTTTCCCTTCGTAAATCAAACTGCCAGAACTCCTGTAAATAGAGCTTCAATAAATGTCCCATCCCAGGTATGCAACTCCTAGCTTCTAAACAACATTGAATACCTTTGAGTCTCTTATTGACTTAGGCATGTAAGGGTCAACCCTCGAAACTCTCCTCTGGTCTCTAACTTCTTTTTCAGTTGATAGAAGCCCGATGAGTTGACGTGGAGGTCGCGCCAAATTTTGCTATCATCAACCACCATCATGAACATCCATTAGACTCAAGAAACATCTCTTCTAATAGGCTACAAATGCATCTAAGTCATTTTGTGAACCTACAACAAGGCAACTGACCCTAAAACCCCTTTTTGCTCTAAAGCATAAGGCCTGCAAGGAAAAAACCGATACAGCGGGTGTCTTTTACCCAAAGTAAGTGGCAATATTGGAAATCTAATATTTTAGCACTAAACATCATGCTTCCAAAATTTTAAATCCCTCTAGTTTCCAGTGTTAAATACAAATGGGAAGGATTAGCCACAGGAACACGATGTAGAATTCTCTAAAATGATTGTTGCATGGGCTACGGAGTGGATGCACCTGGGTGTCCGCTGCCAGTAAATTTTTTATTTTATTGAAGCATTAGGCATGAGCACCCTCACCCATCTCATGTCCCGTCAACAAAAGTTTTCATGGGTGAAGGAAAAGAGTGAAACTAACATAGGTTCAACCTCGTATATCTAGCTGCAAGCCTGCAAGTGAAGAATTAAAATAATAAGGTAACCAGATAAATGAAGGAATCCCAGTACACATACCTGACATATCTCACAGATTAACACAAGCATTCTACAATAAGTGCATCGGCTGCGTGAAGAATAATCATCAAACGAGGAGCTACAGAGAAGGCAAGTACCCAGGACAATTGCATCCGAGCTCCCGACTGAAACCCTACAACCGTAACACAATTTTAAGAATTGCCACTTCAGAAACATTACCTGAAACTTCGATATTCTTCTAAAGCATTATGCGAACATACAATCAGCAAAAAATAAAAAAGGAGATTTGGATTCCCAAAAGTATCAATATGATTTGTTATGTTATTGTTTCTTTCGTGATTATCAATAAACAAAAAAATGCTTTTGGTGGGCAACCAAGGGGAAATTTATTCATAGGAAAGGACACCAACTAGGTTAGTCCTTTTGGCTGATCTATGTTGGATAAAAGGGATGGGTGCAAAAATCTGTTAACTATGACATGTATATCCACATTTGAAACACATCAGTTATGGCATTAAGGAAGGACACTCATTTCTCTACATAGATGGAAGAAGAGAACTGAAACCATACCGATGGTCAAAAACGAAATTTTTTCCTTTGAAAAAACCACCATCCGGAAATTGTTCCAAATAACGCTGGATTCCACCAAATAACTGCAATAAAGGAAATCCTACAAGTTACTACCAAATATAATCATTAATTAGGAACTTAAATTACATGAAGGGCCATGTGAACAAGTTAAAGATATTAACAATCCTCATATGACCAAACAAATCAATTCAAGAAAAATAAATAGTGGAAGTTATCACTGGTCCCTGGTTTATGTACACGGCCAAAAAACGATCATATTAAGAAATCATATGAATGCCAAATAACAGACCATCCAAAAAAATGACTGTCTTGCACTTTTCAATAATGGCAGCTTAACTTCTCAGCACTATAGGAACTACAGTTTTACATTGATGAAACTTATAACATTTCAACTCTGAATTGACTTCTGAAGTGATAGGAGAACTAAGGAGTCATCTGCATGCATGAGGGAACTACAGCCTTGGACTCTCAATCTCAGTCAAACACTCCACAGTAATGGTAGGACCCTTTAACATTGCACCTAACTTACAAAACAGCACTTTCAACAGATGGCATACCAAGAGAGCAACCAATCTATGCGCATACAGACAAGTCATGCTCTAGACCACCCTTGGTAGTGTTGAATATGTCCTCAGGAATTAAAGTTATCTTACAACCTCACATGTGAGGGCAAACCAAGAGAGCAACCAATCCATGCACATACAGACAAGTCTTGCTCTAGACCACCCTTGGTAGTGTTGAATATAACCTCAGGAATTAAAGCTATCTTACAACCTCACATGCGAGTTGTGGAGGAATGGGAGAGGTACAGGAATCTGTCTTTAGAACCAGGAATAAGTGCAAATCTAAACACAGGTTAAGGGACCATGGGATCTGATACGTTTGAGGTATGTGTATGTGGGATCATACCTACAATCCATGCAACTCACAAAACAGATTAAGGAGTTTGTTCATTCAAATTGCTTCCGAAAGTGAAAAATAATTCTAGTTGGTGGATCATGGTAGTTAATGTTAATCGGATCAGTAATTGCAGAGGAACTCTGGTGTGCTGCTTTTTAAAGCAGAAAGTTGGAAGACACACAAACACACAGAGTTGCAATAATTTACTCATCATGAAATCCCTTTTTTAACTCAATTTAGGGGTACAAACCCATCTCTGTCCCAACTAATTTGGATGATTAAGACCAAAGACTTACAACAAAAATTATACTACCGTCCAAATCCATTTCTCCAATGCAACATACAAATAGCACGAACACGCCAAGAAATAAATATAGTGGCTTTTCTCTCACATGAGCTCACCTGAAACACATTCTCAAAACCAGCACCTTTTGCCCTAATATAGGCTGATGCCATCTCACACCTAATTCCTCCTGTGCAATACCTGTAACACAAACCAACAACAGCAGAATAAGAGCCAAGATGACTAATGCATGCATTATTAGCAAGAAGTGCAACTAAATCTCTCCCAATGCATTCTACCTACTTAGCACTAAATAGTCACGGATGAGGAAAAGAAGCAGCAATAGAAGTGTACGGAGGAGGAAGCTACTCCTTGGAAGAGCTTGGTATAAGCCAAAGAGAACAAATACTGTAATTGTAGTTCTGAGAGAAGTGCAATAGGATGGAACAGACCAGTTCTTGTTCACGTAAGCAACAAGAAATTGACAAAACAGAATCCCCTGGAAGGTTCATGATACAGAAGTACAGAAGATAATACATATACACATTATCGGACTCTATTGCAATAGCTTCCAATTACTGCACCACCTTCAAAAACTCAATTACATACATGGGTTAAAGCCAGCTACATCATATAGCATACCAGACGCTATTTACAAGTCAGAATATATTACAAACTTCAATCCATGGGAACATGACAGCAATTAGCTGGAACTAAAAAGAAATTACAAGATTATGCCACATATCTTAAAAAGCAGTAGTTGGATAACATTTCCGTCGTCATACTATTTCTAGCATGAACAATACACAAACGACAACATTACTTCTACGGCATGGACAGTGTTGAAGTATAGATACTTAAGTTACACAATTTCTAAAAGCTTGAGCTTTTAGATGAGATGGTTGCTTAAATTTCACCGCCAGCCAATTAATTAAAAGATTTTCAAGTGCTATGTCCAAAATCTATCCCGCACGTGAGGGGCGTATTGAAGTATTAATATTTAAGTTACTCAAAAGCTTAAGTTTTTAGATGAGATGGTTGTGTAACATATAATAAACAGAACTTACTCAAAAATAACTAATTCCAGGACTACTCACATAAGGACACAATTCCCTCGCAACTGCTCTGAGTTATTATCTATCCATGAGGCAAGATCACTATACTGTCGAATTTCTGGATTTAAAGTCTCCACATTTAGACTGTGGAACTTCCCAATTCTCGTCTCATACAAGTTCCTTGCATCCAATAGAACAAGTCTTGTATCAGAACTCGGACTCCCTCTTCCTTGAAGTTGTCCTGGTAAACATAACTAGAATCAGCAGATGAGCATTGAGCACCACAACTTACTATTTTCTCTCTTCAATTTTTTTGCCCATTTTGAGAGTGTAAATAGCCAAAATAACAAGAAAATATATACAGATTTCTCGGAGGAAATGATAAGATGATTTAAAGCCGAAACAAACAGACATATATTTTGCCTCTCAAATGGCAAGACTACCTAAAGTAGTTGTCTGTTTATTATATGAAGCTAAAAAAAAAACCTTCACGAGGCATAAGAAATAACAACCAGCATTCTGAAGAACAGAATGGAACTCATCCGCAGAAAGATGCCTTCCAGCACTTGAAATTTCTGGTGACTTCAACAGTGGACGAGAACATAAAGTAACCAACTCCTGAACACATCAAAGCTACAGTTTTAATACGAACAACAAATGCACTGAAAATTCTATTTCTTTTAAGAGATTAACATAATTGTAATCAAGACAAAAATTTATGTTAAACCTTGACGATGCGGATTGAGAGAGAATTAAATCCACATTCTTGGGCCAGCTTATCATTAGAGGGCTCATGGCAAGACGCGAGCTTGAAGTCAGTACCTTGGAATAAACTCTTCGATTTGACCGCAGCAATGTGCTTCTCCAACGACGGTAACTTCCCTCCAACCTAATCAAAAATCAGAAACCCCCATACAATGAATTCCAATTATAACTCTAAAAAGTGTAAATTCAAATCCACATACAAATACTATGACCTGGAAAGATAGAACTTACGGTGACATTGATGCCATGAGAGGAGAGGCGGACGCGGCCAAGAAGGCCGAGTGAGTTGCAGTTGGAGTCGTAGAAGGTAAAGAGCTCGTCGAGGTCAGGAATAGTGGCGTACTTGTAGTATAGTAAGACTCCGTATTGTTCATGATGTTCTTGTTCTTCGTTATGATGTGCCATAGCTGAGAATTTGAAGGCAGCTTCAATGTTCGTCGTCGTATTCACTGGGAAGAAGAACCAGAAAACCCTAATTTGGTGAGGGTGACAATGATTCTCTGCGGTGTAATTTTACGGTTCCACCATTAGAGATGGACTTTTTCGTATAACGACCGTACCTTTTTTATTTTATAACATTTCTTTTCTCTTTTTCCTTCGAAATACAGTTTAAATTTTTATTTGTTTTCCTATGTTATTAGAGTAATCATACTAATTATACTGATCAAATTTTATGGCCAAATTTAGAGTTTAAATGATATGACAGTTGATTTAAATTTTTTTATTTAATATCATATCATTTGGATCTCAATAAAAATTTTAAATAATATGTTGTCATGTTATTATTATTCACTTGCAATTTTTATGGGAGTCTTTTCTTTTCTTTTTTTAATAACTAAACTGTAGTCCTTTTTTTTTCTATAAAAAGAAAACACATAAAAATAAAATAAAAATCCAAACTGGTTTATTTATCAGTCGAGCCAAAGCTCAAACTCAATTTTAAAAATTATTTAAAACACTGGTGTGTGATTGCTTTAAGTATTAATAAAGAGGGATTAGAAAAAATAATATTAGACTCACCTTATCCATCTTACACCTATATTTGGATACACATTTTAAATCCGATATTTTTACCTAAATATAATATAGATAGATAGAATATGTAATATCACAAACAACCTCTTAAATAAATCCACAATTTTTGTGGGTTTAAATAATCCAATTGAAATATATTTTGTTAAAAGACATTTTTACTTTCAAGTATTTCTAGGATATAAATATCATTCTTTATCTTAAGGATCGGTTTAGTTAACAAGAAAAAGATGATGGAAAATGAAAGAGATAGAAAGTGAAGTTACAAAAAAAATTTTGTAATTGTCTAAATTATCCTTAATTATTTTAACTTAGTCTAAAGAAGAAAAAAAAATTTTTATTATTCAAATTTTAAAAAAAAATTGACCCTTAATCTAATTCAGAGACAAAAATTGACTCACACGCTGATCTCTAGTTAAATTATATGATTAGTCTAATTTGTATAAAAAATTTTAAAATTAATAACTAATTAAATATTTTTTTAAAAATAAAAGTACAATGGAAAGTTAGGTCAATGAACACAACTTTCTTATTTTTTTCTTGTGTTTTTTGCAAGAAAAAAAAAATTAGTCAAATGTGAGAAAATCTAAATATGAAAGAAAATTATTTTTTCTATCATTTTCTATTTCATGCTAAACAACCACATGTAAAATTTTAAAATTTTCTCTTTTATACATTTTCTCTTTTTTACATTTTCTAGTATTATCTTGCTAAACAAACAGACCTTAAAGGTTATTTAATAATTTAATATTTATATCATTATTCAATATTTCATCCGAACAAAGTATTAAATGGGATAAATGTGAGACTAACTACTTAATACTTAAACCAAACTAACTACTTAATACTTAAACCAAACATGAAATAAAAATGCATTATCACTATAATTGGTCTAAGGACCGAATAGATGGGTTAAAAAAAGGCAACATTATCTAATTTGGTTCTTCCTAATGCTTAAACCGAACACGCCCAATGAAGCATAATTATGAACACAAACTCAAATTTAGTTCATTTAATCATCTAAATCAAGTCTTGCTAAGCTCGAACTCGAATAATAATTGACAAATTTGAAGCTCATAGTGATCTCATACTGATCAAAACACTACTTTCTAAATACAGCGGGTGCAATCTATCTAAATATTGAAACAATAAGCAAGAATACAATGGAAAAAAGCCAATGAGACTGTTACATCATCACAGGTAATCCAGGGCTCTTAATATAGAATGAAAATACATGACTATAAGGTGAGAGATCCTGATTTCACATGAAAGCCAATCATAAAAACATTTTCCTTTGTAAAGTAGAAAATAAATATGAAGGAAAACACACATTAAAAGCCTTACACTCCTAATAAATTCCAAACACATTCAGCCTATGTGCCAGACCAAAAACCCTGACCCTTGGCAAGGAGAAAACTAACACCGAAGTCTTAAATATTCATTCAAACGAGTGAAGAGGCCAACAAAACAACAAAACAAACCCCTCAGATTTCTAACCAAATTTGAAGCCACCAGAAGGAAGGTTGGGCTGGCTATTTCCGAAGTTGAAACTTTGCGGATTGCCATCTGCACCGTCTGGAAGATTCTGTTCTTCATCCTCCTCTGCCCAGTATCTCTCCAAGATCTTCACAGCCTTCTCATAAATCTCATTGTTGTCATGGGTTTGGAGGTTCTCAATCTTGTCCAATCCTTCACATTCATCAATCGTTTGTGCATATAGATTGATTCCTCCATTCATACCCATTTCTTTGTCGGCCTCACCAACCTTCAAAATGTTCTCAAGTCCCTCCAGGCACACAGTTACAATCCTTGGGTCTGGACAGATTAGAAGATCACAAAGTGGCTTAATGCAACCTTGGCTTGCCAAGAATCTGCAAGGACACATACAATCTGTGAGTGCAACCTTTGGTCCAATGCATTGTTCTCCAACATATACAATGAAATCTTTTCGTGACGGTGCTGTAATCAAGACGTAAATATATGTTCTACAATGTTTTGTGAGCTTGAAGCAAGTAATGTGATTTATTTAACCACCCATGGCTAAAGAGAACCACCACACAGAAAAACATCTCGACAATCTACCATCAGGAATTGAAACATAAAAGCTGCTAACCTGCTCCTTTTAACAGCATACAACAAATACAATACGTTTATCACCGGCTATATGGGGGTACACTCAATATTTGACAGCTCCCTGGATACTTTGGATTTTAACCTTTGTTGAGCCATTACATGATCAATCTAGCTGATAATGTTGTGAAATTTAAAGTGGGAATATAGAAGAATAAAAGAGCGACAAGTAAAGAAGAGCTTCTGTGTGTGAATTTGTTCAAACACATAAAAATAAACAATGAAAAAGGTAACATATTTAATATACGACACAGAATAGGAAAGAACCATACCGGATCTGCTCAGGAGATCCTCCAGAGGTGGCATTTGAGATGGCCCATGCAGCCTCTTTCTTGATGTCAAATTCTGCTTGTTGAAGCAGCTGTACTAGAGGAGCGATAATATTGGCCTCGATGACTGCCTGTTCCATATAAATACAACAAAATATTATAGAACGAATAAGGTAGAACAAGCAGGCACCTGAGTAAGCATGGACTTGCATATCTATCTCTTACTCAAACAAAGCAAGCTATTACTTCTCTAATAATGTCATTAAGGGCTAAGGGGGAGTCTTTGGGTACATTAAGACATAATTCGACATCCTGCAATAAAGGTTGACCTAAGCTTGTGTGTTGGGGCTCGGCTCCCAAACATTACGTGAGCTGCCTCGAACAGCTCTTCCTAAGAACTTGAAGCCCCCCAGAGACAGTCTAACCTTATTCTTCCCCATCCAACAGTAACTGTTCTAATTTTTCCCTTATTCTCCTGCTAAAGCCAATTTCTCATCCATCAAATGATTCTTAACCACAGTCCAATGTGTCAATCTAAATTTCCTTTTTGGGTGTCTATCACTCGCAGACATTCTCTTAATTTCTGGTGTTCAGATACTAACCAATCTCACCATTTTAGCAAAGATTAAGACAAGCTGTTTCCAGGATTCCTGTCCATTTCAAAGAGAATTAGACGTGTGGTGTAGCTGAGGGAATTGGATGTCACTTCAGATGGTATTTCTGTAATGAAATGATCTAGTACTACAAAGAGGGCATATTGAAAATCTACAGAAACAGACATCAATTATACGGTGTACAGCTAAATTTGCTCTTTCTAGAATTCAGTGAATCGCAAATGGTAATGGGTCTGCTCACAGATTGGTAGGCTAATACCATGAATAGAAACAGCAAGAAGGCTTGGAGATGAGTCCGACATGCACGTCTGCCTGTGGATTTGGAAAGCAACGAATAAACATTTTTTGACAATAAGGAGCTTCCAATATTTACTTGATGTGTATTGTTTGGAAGAACAGCCATATTCTTGGAGTGGGTCAAATCAACAACTAGAATAAAACATTCTGTAATCTTTTTTCTTTTTATTTGAACCCCATTTCCACATGGGTTTTGCTCTTTCTTCTAATAAATACATCTCCCGTCCAAAAATAACTTTTTTAAAAGAAAGGCATGCTACGAATTAACAGATTACACTATGAAGAACAACGCCCATTCCCATCAATAAATCCAAGTTAGCCATTTTTGTAATATTGATGCTAATGAATAGAAGAAATGCAACCAAAAAAGAAATGTGATCTAGGAAGTGATTTTCCTAGTCAGTCATAGTCAACCAGATCAGTTTACCTTCATATAAAATAAACAAGTGGAGGGAGCCACGCATGGCATACCTGTATTTGACCTCTATTCCCAGCAGTGATATTTGAGATAGTCCAACAAGCTTCTTTCTTAATGCTTTTCTTGTGGTTTTGAGTGAGAAGTTGATAGAGACAAGGGAGGACTTGGTTGTCAATCACAAACTGAAACACATAAAATAAGTTATTATGCCACAGTAAAGGAAAAAGGACACATCTGTTGATTGAAAACACAAAAACACACACACAAGAGCGAGAGAGAGAATCTCCGGTCTCTCTCAAAATTAGAGTTTTAACAACACGTCAACATTTTTTTCATATCTCCCATATTAGTAACATAAATCTGTATTATGGTTTGGCACTTGCGCTATGAAATTATAGTTCCTGTCAAGTTATAAGAATGGGAATCCTTCCTGAAAAAATATAAGAATGGGAATCCCTCAAGTTATAGTTACCGCATGCACTGTATACATGAATGAAAGCATGCATGCATACATCTGTGGGTATACAAAAATAAGGTTAACAAAATTACAAAGTTGAGAAAACCATTTTTTCTCTTTATTTTGACAAGAAACAAACAAAGTTGAAGAACTTTAATCATTATCATTTAAAAGTCAGTTCATAATAATTAGGCAGCATCACCTCTTTCTGATGCTATGGGAGGTGACAATCATGTCGTGTTATTTACGGATTCGTGTCAAGTATTAGTCAATTATAACCCAAACTATTTAACTAATCATGTCCAGTTAACTTATTTATTTTCGTGTCGTATTCGTATTGACATATATAACTTGTGAATAAAAAATTTATGGTGCATTTGGTAACGTTTTTGTTTTTATGTTTTTTTTATAAAAAAAAATAAAAAATTTTTTTACTTTTTTTGTGATAAAAATTAAAAATATAAAACATATTTGATAATCATTTATATTTAAAAAATTATAAAAACAAAAAAAAAAATATGTTTGGTATTATACCAAAAATTCACTACCCAACACCACAACCAACCACCAGCCACCACCACAACCCCTTTCCAATACCCAACAACCCCTAAAATTCACCACCCTTCCCCCTTAAACAAACCACCACCGAAACCCACTCCCACCAGCACCACCCCTTGAAACCTAGCACCACCCAGCCCCAGCCCCATCCCAATTGGCTGAAACCCAGCACCACCCCAATCAGCTGAAACCCACAACCACCCAATCCACCCCCACCCCAGAACCCACAGCCACCCAACCCACCCCCACCCTCGAAACACCACCACCCAAACCCCCCACCACCACCCAACCCCACCACCACTCCCCAAAATCCATCATCACCACCAAAATAGAGAAGGTTGAGAGAGAGCGAGCGAAAGCGAGAGCGACAAAGGGAGAGGGGGGAGAGGGCATCTGGATCCTTCGTCTTCGTCTTCAACAAAGAGAGAGAGAGAGACGACAGAGATATAAGAGGTGAAAAAGAGAGATGACCTTTTATATACTCTACCAAAAATCTATATTTTGTTGCTAAGGAGGATCGAAGCCCAGACCTCATTAAATCCCTTTCACTATCGCGCTTTTGTTTTTTTTTTTTTGATGTTTTCAAAAACATTCTTTTGGATGTTTTCATATTTTAGCCTTGTTTTTAAAACAGAGCAATTAAAAAAAAAAAACTAACCAAACATGTTTTTCATTTTTTTTTTGGCCAGAAAATAAAAATAAAAAAAAAAAAACGAAAAAACAAAGAGTTACCAAACACTACCTTAAAGCTAAGATTTAAATCTAAGATTCCATTATAACTTAATCGAACTCATGCTCATATTCTTTGTAAAAACTAAAGTTTAACTTAATAAACATAATAATAAAAATGAGTAAAAATATTTTTTTTTGTACAAAAATTATGTCAATACTTAATAAACAATAAAAAAATTAGCATTTTACTCCTATAATACTAGTTAAATGTTCTAATTGTGTCTATTTATACTTAATACGGGTTCGTATCGAGAAGTTGTCAAATCCTAACCCGCTAATTTCATGTAAATTTCAAATTTCCGTGTCGTATCAAAAATTGCCACAAGAGTCCCAACAGGGTTGTCTATGGTTGTTCCAAGTACATGTATTGGTGTGAATTTTTTTCAACTCATCATGGTTAGGAAACACATAAGAAACAGGTAAGCATTGAGGCATGAAACAATGTGTCCAACTTATTGAGCATGGTATTGTATTGTAACTCATTGACTACATAAGAGATCGTGCAGCAATGATTTTTTCTTGATGTTATAACACCTAGTGTTACTATGAAACAAGTTAAAAGAGTTGCTCTCTTGGTAGTCAATTGAAAAATTGACTGTTAGATATTTTAAGCAAATGCAATGGTTTTGTTGACTAAGCCACCAATTACAAGCTACTTCATTGAAGCCATTCTTTTTGGGAGGCTTTCAAGAGAAAATTGCCATAGGATTTAAAGGCTGCTTGGTAGAAAATCATTATAATAATCACGTAGTAGCATAGATGAAAAAGCAATCTCTTGAGCCTATTCCAATGCAACTTTTGAGGGAAATTTTGGATTTTGTACTCTTCTCTTCTGATCGATGTCACTTGGATCCCCATGCCAACAATTCCTACTATGCACAAGAATGGTAACAACTCGTTTCATTCAGAGATCACTTTCACGCTCATTTCAGGATTTCTAGGAGTCATTTGATTTTAAGGAGCCACAGCGAGGCATAGTTTTCAAATCCTATACCCGAAAGCGTATCGTTTTTTAAAAATAGTGTATTGTAAGATACGGCGCAATTTTAAATAATGATTAATAAAATATATATACTTTTGTAAAAAAAATCATAGACTAATAAAAACATTACATTGCATTAATATTCTACCAACTATTCAAGTTACCAACATAGTTCACTAATTTTAAAATACAAAGTTCCCCTCATAGTTCACTAATTTAAACTTCTAACACCCAAGAGGCTTCTAATCCAAACTTTTAACATCCATTTAATGCATGGTTCAAGATCGCGGTACTGGTCATCAACTCAAAGAGCTCTGAGATAAATCTATCGCGACGTCGCAGTGCAGTATCAGGCAATACGATTTAGAAGAAAATGTTGAACATAACGAAAAATTCATGACATATGGCAATATCGTGGAACCGTATCGGTCAATTTGGTGACAATATTTCAACGACTCGGTTAAGTTGTGCGAGACTCTGGGTTTATACATATCATGTAACGATATCGTCTCCGAAAGTGCCGAGACGGATATGACTCGACCGACTCCTATCGGTCGATACTTTGAACCATGATTTAATGGTGTACTTACAGACTAATTTTTTTATTTTTGGCTTTGTTGCGGGCTAGGAAGCACGAATACTCATCCGAAAGTCGACGTGACAGTGTTGAACACGTGTCCGACATGGATACGCGTTGGACATGGCCGGACACGTGTCCGACACTTCCACAAGTGTCCTAAACATCGATCAAAGCATGTTTTGTGGACGCATACAAGATGATACGGGAGGGATACGACTACAGATCTTTGTTGAAGAAAAAAGGGACAGAAGACGTTACAGACCTGAGATTAGCCAGCCACAGATGTCTTCTTCCTTTACTTATACGACTCGCCACAGGCCTGAGATCAAACATGAGTATTTTGGAATTCTTCTTCTTGTTGCTTTTGGAGGTTTGATGTCAGCAGATCTCTCATAGATCAGCTTGGTGTAATCGACTCTCTCTCTGTGCGATTGGTGTGATCGGCTTGCCCTAGATGCTCGCAGCATCGTTCTCTCTTCTCTCTCTATGCGATTGGTGTGATTAGCTTGCCCTAGATGCTCCCAGCATCGTTCTCTCTTTCTCTTCAACATGGTGTTGTGGTGTCCACCGAACAATTAGACTTCTTATTAGTCTAGCCCAAAGCCCATTACGTTTAACCTCTAACTCATAACATTTACCTCACTTATTAAATTCAATATTATCTCATTTGTCTAATCATAAAATATTAATTAGTTCCACAATTTTATTATTAATGTTATTATATATATATATAATATTATATTATTTTAATTAGTCGTATACCCACCATACCCGTATCCTATATTTTAGAATTGTCATATTCCCATATCCGTATCGTATCGAACACGACACTCGTATCCGCATCCGTACTTTCTAAGTTGCTAGGCACAAAAAGCAATCACAGCGAGGCAGACCCAGTAAGAATGAAAAGGGAGAAATAGTCGCAGACCAGTCGAAGAAGCAATCGTAGACCAAAGGAAGTAGCAGTCGCAGACCCAGAGGAAGAAGAAGTAGCAATCGCAGAAGACAGTCGATGGTCTTCTCCTTTTAGCAGCTTCGAAGGATTCGCTAGGTTCGTCGATGAAGAAAAAAGAGAAGAGGGACTAGACTTCGTTAAAGAAGAATCAAGAGAAGAAAAGACATTTATTTTTTTGTAAACCCTAGTCATTGAAACAACGTCGTTTCAGTAGCCATAGGATTAAAAAATTAAAATTTTGGTTGAAAACAACGTCATTCCAGTTTAAAAAAAAAAAAACCAAAGACTTCGTATATCGTGCGTATTGACCGAGACATATCGTATCATAAGAAGCATATCGTGTATTGGACGATACTATACAAAACGATACAGAACTCCGATTCGTATCGTTTTCTCTGTGTATCGTGACGTATCATATGATACATATCGCGTATCGTACGATACTAATAACTATGTTGCGAGATACTATCTCTCTCTCTTAAGAAGGATTGATCATCCTTCCCCATTTTGAACTACTCTATTTCTTTGAACATAAATAATACAATGTCTGTCACAAAAAAAAGGAAAATTAAAGCAAAATAAAGACAAGGACCTTATATAAGGCAGGATATCTAAATTCTAAAGCCATTTCATATTACATGCAACATGTCCCCATAAACAACCTTATACCATATTTCACATTTCCAAGCACAAGCAAATAGCTCACCGGTAAAATATATTCCAAAGGAAACTTACATTGAAGTGGTAACAACATGCATCTGTTAGTTAAACCACATCACATTACTTTACACTGATCCAAATGAGGACTAAAAGTTTTGGATATTTCAGATGGATCATGATCAATTAATGATGATCACATAAAGCTAATTAATTTCCCAACTATTCAAAATGAAAGGAAAGAATGTCACGGAAGTGAGGGAATGGGGGAAAGGGTTTACACTTGCCCACAGGTGGTTGCGGGTTCAGACATGATCCCTTCACTTAACTCTAATCCAAATGGGGACTACAAGATTTGGATAGTTTAGATGGACCGCGACCAATCGATGATCACATAGAGTAAATTACCTACCCAACCTTTTAAAATGAAAGGAAAGAATGTCATAGAGGTGGGGGAGGGGTCCAATGGTAAGAGTTCACTCCCGCCTGCACGTTGTTGTGGGTTCAATCTTTATTTCCCTCTCCCCCCCCCCCCCCCCAAAAAAAAAAAAAAAATCTTTGGAAAACAAACAGAATGTCGTGGTTTATAGGTTACAGATCCAATGATTAGCTAGATGTCGAATTAGCTAGAAGTTTCAATGAATGTTGCCATATGATGCCATCACAATGAGAAGATCTATCCCATCATTTATTTCATTAAGCAATTCAAGGACTCAATATAAAACCGGGGGAAAAATTTTTACACTTCTCAGTCGAGCTGGAATCTGAATATTTTGTTAGGTGGTGATTTGCCTTTTTCTACAATTTTCTTAATAAATAATCAACAAGTTTTGCTTAAAATATTGGAAAACAATAATGGATCTACTAGGAAGCACAGTTACTACCACTGGGGTGCCATGACCATGTCGGACATGAACACGTGTTGGATGTGTCCAAGACGGCTATAAGTGTCCTAAATGGTGAATTTAGTCTGACACGGCCAGGATATGGCCAAGACACGACCAAGATTTTTTCTTTTAAAAAGAATGTTAACTATTAAGAGGGGTGTGATTTCTTTATTTTTTATTTGTATTTTTTGTTATGTAACTTATATACTATGAATGTTAATGAATGCAATGATGTTTCATGAAAATTGTGAATATTTATTTTTATCTATTTTAATATTAATCAAAAAATTAATATTTGCTAGGTTTTATTATTAATATTGTCATAAAATATACTTTGTTTTTAATATATTATAATTTAATTACTATATAAAACATATATTATATTATTTTTATTAGACGTATCCTTGTCGTAACCATGTCTTATATTTTCGAATTTTGTTGTATCCCTGTATCCATATCCGTGCTTCCTAGTATATCTAGTTCTTGCATCCAATTTTTCATGCCAACACCATGTGCAAGCATCTTATATGCTGATCCTAATTTTGCCCCCAAATAATATAGGAACCATTAAATGGTAATAATGATCTAGCAAACAGATGACAGTGCAACAATTGCTAAGGGGAACACAGGTAGATAATCAACCATCATAAATACCTGTGTCTGAGCATCATCACCGGTGACAATGTTTCCCACAGTCCTTAGCGCAGGTATAAGAACAGTTGGTGATGGATGACTTCAAGGAAAACAACTTATAGTTAGTACCAGAAACCTAAAAAATTTCACAATGATAAAACAGAGCAGAAGACAAACTCCATCCAAGAAAGGCAAATAGTTGCAAGAAGACTACTAATTAGAGAAACAAAGAGATGGACACAAGTCGAGGTCAAATCAAAAATTAAGTTGCTTATAGTGAAAGTTGGAACATACAGCAGAAGCTCCACAAGTCGAGGACAGACACCTGCCTCAATCACAGCTTGAATTTTGTCGTTTGGCCCATCAGAAAGATAAGAAAGGGCCCAACAAGCATCTGTTAGAACTTCTTCATCATTTAAGTGGATAAGTTGCCGCAGAACTGGCAATGCGGGTTTCACCTGACAGAAACCAGGAAAGGTAATGATTGATCAAACCAAATCAACCTACACCGCCTTAATGGAATCAGTAAGGGAGGCCTATAGCCATCTACATTCCGAACTACCTCATGTCCAAGGCTACTAGCAAATTTAAATTTAAACTTACGTCTCTCTACCTGCTCAAACGGCGTTGGTGGTTTTCCGCGACAGAAGTTAGATAAAGTCCATGTGGCATTTCTCAGCATAGATAGTTTTGATTGTTCATTTAACTGAGCCAGCAAAGGAATAAGTGCACCATAACCAAGAACAAGATCTCTACAACTTGGAGAGTCACCAGCAACATTACCCAATGCCCAGACTGCCTATTTAGGAGATAGGATGGCGAAGAATGCAATCATTAGTAGTGACAACAATTAGGAATACAACTTTAAGAGGGAGTAAAAAAGCGGGGTGCTGAATGCCTAAGAAAATATCAAAAGTGAGTTGCAATGGAAGTAAGACATTGCAAATTTTACATAATGCCTTAGAATCAGGAAACCTTACAGGAAATTTCCCAGAATTACAGCCTGCAAAAATCATCAAATACTGGCTTCCAAATCAAATGCTAAAGCTTTTCTATAACTAAATACACGGACTAAGCAGAGGCAAAGTTCCATAGGGCCACAAGGACCATCGCCCCCAGCTTTGGAAAAATTCCTTTTCTCATTCACAAAAGGACCTTTTCACAGTGACAAAGTTTTGACCACCCTTATTTTTACACTTATTCGCATATCTGTACAAATGTTAAAGGTTGTACAAATGTTCAAGGTTATGCTATCGCATACCCTCCTACAACATAGTCACACAGAAGTTCAAGCAGATAAGACAAAGTCCTTATCTAAAAATTGAAACAAACTTAAGTAAAATTGTATGTTTTTTATTGAATCTAAAATACTTGAAGATCTAACAGATATTTTTGTTATAAGAAGTGGTTTAATACATGAGTTATACGTTAAAGCATGCAAGTTCCTTGTACAGTCACGTTGCGCTCAAAAGGCTTCCAACAAAGGGAGAAAGAGTCCACCTGTTCACGGACATCATCACTGGCAGAGCTAAGAAGTTGCACAAACATAGGGACAGCGCCATGCTCAATGACAACTCGTGTATGTTCTGATGTCCCAGATGCCACATTTGTCAAAGCCCATGCTGCTTCAAACTGCCAATAAAGGCAAAAACAAGGTTGGACCTTTATCGCTTTCTTTATAAAACATAAAACATTTCAATGGCAAAAAGAAAAAACACAACTGGTCCATACTTGCAGTTGAGGTAGATCATGCCTGGAAAGGAACTCCACAAACCTAGGAACAACCCCTGCTTTGATCACCTCATCAATAGGAGGGCTCCGCTCTACACAACATGAAACCAAATGTCACTATTTTGAGCACATAGATTGGGATAGATAGATATATATATATATATATATATATATATATATTCATGCGCCGGAATTGCTCCCCATACCAATTGACAAGAGCTTTCTGAATTGAGTAGTTGCTTCAACTTGTGAAGCAGGATCATCAGACCATACTCCTTGAACCATCAAAGGAATACTTTCTAACTGTTAGACAACAGAAAGAAGTAGAATTGAACATAAACAAGCAAACAGATCTTATCAACAAGCATTGGATTATTTACAACTACATAAATATATTAAGTACAATACATATTGGGCTAAAAACTTGAAAGAAACAGGAAAAAAAGCTCAGAACATCATGCAACTAAAGACCCATCCAACTAATAGCATAAGTTGCAGATAACCTGACAAAATCTATGGAAGAAAATTTTCCAAGGGCAACAGCTAGACCTCTAAAAGACCTTGAATCTCTTTCATTTTTATCATAAATTCTCATTCATTTCTTCTCATGCAATGAATGTTAACTCCCACTTGTGAAGGTTACATTTATTTAGTGGCTAATAAACTAAGCACCAATGACTCGGGACACGAATACAGTACAACAAACAAAAATAAAAAAAGACAAGGAAAGGCACATCAGCAACTAAAATTATACGGTTAATCTGCTACTTGTGAATCCTATTCATTGTAGATCATTCATGTTGCATTGACAAATCATAGAAAAAATAGATAATTTTGAGGATCAAAAAAAATGTATAGACCTTCAGCTTAATTACTCTTAGCAACCATATTTCACTTCATATACAAGTAGTCAAGTGTCCAACATGGTATCCTACATGCATTAAAACAAAAGATTTTGTTTTTAAATAGACGTAAAATGGAGTATGGAATGTGTTCTGAAGTGTCCAAAACGCATCCGTATCAAACAAGTCTCCAACACAGACACAAGGCATAAAAGTATTACCTCCCAAACAGCAAAAAATCTAAAAGTCAAGTTATCAAACCTTTCCGATATTTTCTCACCAAAAACAATAATCTGCAACAAACTCATTAATCAACATCAGGACACTAAATGAACTAGTGGTACCCCATGCAAAAGCACGGCAAGTGACCAAACTAAGAAACAAATTATTTGATTTTGCTGAATTTTTCCATCTAAACAACAAACAAAATTCCATGTTAAAAGCAATTACTATTGTTTCAATTTTGCACAGGTTTACCAATACATGTTAAAATTATATTTGTCTCACAGTTTATTAAACCCAAATGCATCCTTCTTAAGCAACCAAAAGCTTGCTATAACAATAAAAATACCCCAAAAGTTTATGTATTCTGAATAAAAACCCCCTGTGAAGGATATGGATATATTTTCTTGTTTTCAGAGGCTCAAATCATGAGGGTTTCAAAATTTTGTGGATAAGACTATGGTACCCACACAAAAATGTGGGTATCATACTGAAATATGGATCATAGCCATAGATCTTGTGTTTAGTTATTTGTGACCAATGATCTTGAAAATAATAATTAAAATAAAATATGAAACACTTTACACGTCTTATGCTTTGATTGATGGAAAATAAGAGGTTGAGTACCAAAAAATGTAGTGGACCCAAAATATCATGGATGAGGAAAGTGGTTTTTGAGTCAAATAGATATTGATGCGAGTCAGTTATATTTTTCCTAATATGGAAAGACAAAACATGCTTGGGCTTGATCAATAACTTGGGTAATATGCTCCCGAAGTGCCATCAGAGCATCTCCAACCTTATCTCAAATTTAAGTAAAAAACTTGATTTGATACCAAAAAACTCCAATTGACAAACTTAAATTTAAAAGATGACAAACTAAAGTTTAAATGAGGGCAAATTCAAATTTGAAGAAGGGTGAAATATAACTATTGGATCTTTACAAGAGAATGAAAGCTGACAATTTGTGATTTGAGTAAAGGTTTTGAGTCTCTTTAATTTAAATAAAAATTTGAGTCTCCCTTGATTTGGTATGGACTTGACTTTTTGAGTATAAGATTAGAGAAGGTTTTTAGGAATTTTTTTATCCAAATTTAAATTTGGGTTATATTGTGAGAACACACAATATAACAATGTTTACTAAAAGAGAATATAGAGGCTTAGACTCACCAATATAGTTAGAAGCAAAAATTGTCAAATGAGAGAGAGGTCAAGATGGAGAGGGATGGAGAGTTTGAGAGGATAGAGAATGATACTTTTAAGATTGGTTATCCCGTTGAGTGTGGAAAACTGAAAAGTTAATATGGATGAGGGCAAAGTTGATAGTTAACTTTGTTAAATCAGATTTTTATTCAAGTATGAAAAAGATATTAAATTAAGTAGGAACCAATAAGATCATACCACATAGCATTTTTAAACAATAAAAAGATTAAAAATTCAGGAAATCAGGATTCAAGATTCAAGATTTGGAGGCCATTTGGAGCTACTACATTGCTATCTATTATATGTGAGTCCGTTCTATTTTTCCTAATATGGCAAGACGAAACATGCTTGGGCTTGATCAATAACTTGGGTAATATGCTCCTGAAGTGCTATCAAAAGATAATTGAACATAGAGGATCCATACAAGTTTTGGACATCAAGCAGAAATTGAGAATGAAGAGACAATAGCAAAGTCATGTGAGAACACACCAAATATAACAATGTTTACTAAGAGAGAATAAAGAGGCTTAGACTAACTAATAGGTAGAAGCAAAAATCATCTAAGGAAAGAGAGATCAAGATGGAGAGTTTTTAAGTTTGGTTATCCTCTGTAGAAATCTGAACAGTTAACGTAGATGAGGATAAAGTTGATAGTTAACTTTGTTAAATCAGATTTTTATTCAAGTATTAAAAAGATATAAAATTAAGCAGGAACCAATAAGATCATATCACATATCATTTTTAGAATTGGAGGCAATTCGCAGCTACTACATTGCTATCTATTATAAGAAGATTACAATTCACAGTCAAAGAGAACTAAATAAAAACCCACCAATCACAGATCAGCACACAGATAGACAAGTAAAACAAATTGAATTACCCTAAGTTTAGGTAAAATTTTAAGCATCAGCTTCCAAGTAGAACGAAATATAAATCCAAAACTAATCACTATTCCTTTGCCCACCTTCTCAGCAATGAAATGAAATCCTAAACAAAATCCATTATCAAATAACAGTACGAAAAAGGAATCACACTTAGCAGTTAAAGAGAACCACAAAAAAACCAATAACCAAAGATCAGTCTCCGACCAGAATAGTAGAATTAGTCGCTTTACACTCATTTAAGCACCGATTGCCCGTATTTAGCTTCCAAACAATAATAAGTCAATCTCTTATCCCACATTTTCTCAACACCCAAATACACAATCTCTAACAGAACCCCGATCAATCGAAGATCAGTAAGCAGGCAAACGAAATTGTTAGTGACCTTCCACACCGTAAGAAGTTAGTCTATATTCGCACATTTTCTAAACACCCAAATACTTAATCTCTAACAGAACCCCAATCAATCGAAGATCAGTAAGTACGCAAACGAAATTCAACAATTTCATCGAGGGTAAAACAGGAAATGACAGGCATACCCTCTTTTCAAGGGCGGCGGGGGTTTGAGAAGCATCGTTGAGTTGCTGAGACTGAAGGAGGAGACCTTCACGGCGCTTCTTAAGAAGATTGTCCTCGCGCTTGTTCTTCCTGATTTCCACCAAATTGTCCTCTCTCCTCCGCCGAGCCTCGTCCGCATCCACACCGATTTTGTACGTTTTCTTCCTGACCTCCGTACGTGTGCTGGGCCGCAGAGACATTGTGTGCTTGTGTTTGCGTTTGTTCTCCCTCAACAAGATGTTTGAACAAAAGCCGCAGAGAGAAAGAGAGAAGACGACTTAAGAGCACCACCTCGAGAAGGAGATCGAGATAGAGACGAAGGGAAATGTATGGGTATGGAATATAAAAGGTGGGGTCGGGTGTCTTCTGTGTGAGCTTAACGGGGTCACTGGGCCACGTTTGTCTTAATCACACGTCAAGCCCTTCAAAACCATTAGGCGATCAAAAATCAATTTTAATTATCGAATGGAATATTTTTATTGAATCAGTTGTGTTCTAAAGTTAGATAGAGTTCACCTATAATCAAATGATTTTGATAATTTAATTGAATATTGTTATTGGATCGATTGTAAATTTTAAAGTTAAATGAAACTCACCTTTAATCAAATGATTATATTGAATTAAGTTCTCAAATGAGATCTTAATAACATTTTCCTTTATTTATAACTTACGAGATTAAAATTCTCACATCATACCCTAAATTAAATTAAATAGTAGAAATATAATTTATTTTAGTAAAATTGATTACAAAATTTTCACATAAAATACTTATAGCTAAGTAAAATACAAATAATTATGTAAAATTCAAAGCAACATATGCTTTGGTTAAAGGCAAAAGTTTAACTTTGCTTTCTTTTTTTTTCTTACCATATAATTGGCCCCATTTACATGCATATAGGTTCTCTACATTAGTTATTTTGAATAGACTTGTCAATGAACTGAATTTCAACATGAATTTGAATCCGTTTAAGCATATATGGATAAGATTTTTAATCCATTAATCTGATCCTATCCGAATTCGATTAGAGTTGTCTAAACGGATTCGAATATGAATTTATAATAATCTAATATGTTATTAAATTGATCCTAATAAAAATATATATTATGTAAATAAATATCACATATATTATACTTATATTGAAAAATAAGTAAAAATAGAGTGAATATCACAATGTATGACCCACTTTTTTCATTTTTATTTTGCTTCCTTCTCTTGTTTGATTTTCTCTCTTACTTTTACTTCAATTTTTCATTTTCCTCCTTTTTTTAGTTCATTATCCAAATTCTTATTGGTAATTTTTTGGAATAAATGTGTTTTTTTTTTTGTTTAAAAGGATCAGATCGAATTTTCGAATCGGGCATCCAAAAATTAACAGATTCAGACATGGATTTTCAAATCCGTCAGATAATTGGATTGGGCCTAATAGACAAAAATTTAACCAAATTTAGATATAAGTCAATCTGGTCCATATCTGATCCGTTGACAAGCTTAATCTTGAGACTCAAAATGTTATTTATAAATCGTGAAAAAACAAGAGAGAAAAGAATGAGAAAGTCTATGTTTTTCGCGATTAAAGTTGTTAAAAAGAAAAAGAAAAAGAAAAAAATAGATGATGAAAGAAGGAGATATTATTGAGCAAAAAAGTAAAAAGAATATTGAAAAAAATCAACAAATGCCTTGAATTAAGCAGATTAAGAAAGACTTTATGAGTTATATGTTTCACGTTAATAATGCATGAGAAAGGTTTAAAAAGAGTGTGGTTAGAAAGAAAACCATGTAAAGTGTCTTGGGATGCTCTTTCAATTCCCTATTTCCTTTTGTTTCTTGAGCCATTATCACAAGCCAAATTACAACCATAAGAAAGTTCTAATTGATCTAAACAACATTGTGGTATGTGTGTGAATAGATATGAATACAGATGAGGTATGAAAAGTGTTTTGCTTTATTTTTAATACTAATTTTCTTTCATAAGATTTATGTCAAATTCGTGATTCAATTGACTAGTGGTTATTGGATATGAATCGCATGTGAGTGTTGCATGCTTTTAAATTTTATACAGTCCTCTCACATGTGTTAAAAAAGTGTGGCTAGTCATTATAATCAAAGATAATACTTTGTTAAGTAAAGTATCTAGTGAGATTTGCATTGAAACTAGCAATTGAAAGTTGTAGGAGTCGGGTATTACCCGATGAATTTCTAGAATTACATAGTTATCATGATAGAGCTATATACTAAAAGTTTACATTTTGTAATGAAATTTAATTTATTTTTTAATAAAAGTTCTTCATTTCATATTTCAATGAGAATTTATGTGGGTAAAATATTTGCATTATATTAAATATATGGTATGCATGTGTGTTTTTTATTTTTCATTGTAAATAATCAAGTGTGTCGAATTTGACTTATACACAAAAGATTAAATTATCGGATCCTTGTATTATATAAGTAAAGTTTCATAGTCGTAATGGAACTAGACACATCATCAGTAGGATTATAGTGCAATTTTTTGGAATAGTTTGTCTTGCCTATATGAGACTATCCGATATCACAGATTGTTACACTAGTACACTTTATATATGAGACATGACCATTATTTAGATTATTTTTGTTTTTTTGACTAAATAAGAAAATAAATATCTCATGATTATTAAGATTGCTTAAGCTCTTAATCTTGAGATATCTAATTGACACTTGCATATAATGATTGTTACTTTAATTCATCAAAGAGTAAGATTCATATTTGAGACAAAAAAAACTTAGTGAATTAGGAGATGACATTATTTGTATGATAAAAATTAATTATTAAAGGAAATCACGTCCTAGTATTTAAATGGGTTGATGATATTCCCTTGAAGAAGCTTATAAGCTTTGTGCATATCAAACCTTACAGAGGATTTAATTATCTGACATAACAAACAAGTTGAGTAATAAGATCTCAAGGATAAAAAAAAATTAATTAAATATAATTTTCAGTAATTTATTTAATTTGCAAACATCTGTAATATTAAATGTGGGGAGATTATTAAGCATATAATAATGAAAAACTCAAAATATAATTTTGAGATAAGTCCTAAGAGATCAATAATAAGTTTTTAGTAGACTAGCTTATTATTCATTAGATGCTTTTTCTGAGTTGGACATAGGATCCCTAAGCTTATTGGAATCATGACTTATATTTCTCCTTAGGGTCTCTACTTAGCTTATAAATAAACGCACTCCCTGGTTCTCTCAATCATAACCTTTATTTTCACGTTTAAAAGAGGTAGAGGGAGAGTAAGGGAGAAATTTTGGAGGATTACATCCCACACTGCATTTAGATTTTAGCGTTGAGAAGGACTATGGTAGAAGATTGTAAAGTCCATCACACCAGCTGTTTGATCTGCATCAACCTTTGTTCGTGTTGTTCACGCTTCAAAAGATAAACCTTAATTTCGCCTTGTAGGGTTAATAAATGAATAAATTTTTCTAATCAATTATGCGCATCGTTGACGAGTCTTGGGACTATCGTTCCAATATATCACAAACTACACATGGGTTTCATATGGGAATATGATATGTGGAAACATTGGTATAGCATTTATTCTTTGTTTTTCTTTGCATTTTCTTATAAGAGTCTATAGTTGAGAATTTTCAAAATCTTAATTTTGATTTATGAGATGATTGAGTGATTCAAGTTTTTTGTAACAGGTCGATGTCTTTGGTATCATTTTTGAAAATCTTCACGAGACTATAACTCATCCATTAGGGGTAACCTAGGGGGTGTAAAGGCTTGTAACATATGTTGAATGCAATTGTAAATAGCATTTGGAGTGAAGAATAACGTTTGGACAGAGTTTTGTGCGTCTAGGCGTGGCTTAGGGCCGTCCGGATGGATGAAAGTTAATGGAAATCAAAGAAAGAAAGAAATAAAGGTTTGGTAGAATCTTTAGTGCGTCCGGATAAAGGAAATGCGCCTCCAAACGCGCCTGGTGAATTTGAACAGAAACAACATGCATCCCAATGCGTGTTTCTTGCATTTGTACGTGATGCCTTTTTTAGTTGCCGCCTGTTCCTTGAGTTGTATTAGGTCTAGACTTTCCCAAATCCCCCTTTAAATACTTGTATTAAACCCTAAGTTTGATATTCCTTCTTCTAGCCTCTTTCTCTTGTTTTTTCTTTGTTATTCATGTTTATGAATTGCTAAATCCCTAACTAAAAGGAGGGGTGATTCTTTCAATAAAGCTTGCTATTTTTTTTTTGATCCATTGTTCTTCAATGCAAGATTTTTTGTATTAATTGATTCTTCTGTTTTAGTAAAGTTTTTGCTTTGTAAAATCTATTGGTTCGTTGTGCCACGAACATCCAATCTTTTAGATTCTCTTAGATCAAATAACTAGTTTTGTATGCGGAGAAAAATACAACACTTCACTTGTAAAATATTTCCACTTGATTATACACGGGGAATCGTACGCTAGACCTAGAGGAGTGGTGAATAGGTTATTAAAAATTTTGCTTAGGCAAATACAAATTTTAACCCAATTCAACCTTAATTAACTATTCTCACAAAGATATTGAAATTTAAGTGAGAACCCCTTTTAAATCACCACAACCCAAAAACACTTACGTAGATTAGTGTATTGATTTTATCAATTTGTTGATTAACACTCAATCTCACATTATAATCCCAACTAAGGCAATTCAAACCCAATTAATCAACTATATGTGATATGTAGATTCAAATAATCAATTCATCAAACATATAATGCACGTATGTGCATCAAATCACAAGTGTATATGTAAAAATAATAAATAACACAACTAATTTGTTGACGTGGAAACCGTCTTGGGAAAAACCATAGGGAACCTTCTTAGTTCTCCAAAATCTAATCCACTAAACAAAATGTCAATCTACAAGTACACGAGTCTTATACCTCAACCAATCCACATGGTTAGATGTTCATTTCCTTCATAAATCTCTTCGCCAAAGACCCTTTTTCGACGTTATGGCTAGCTTCACTTGAACTCCTCACCGAATGGTTCATTTAGGCCTCGAACAATTTTCAAGGTTTCACACCCAAGATTTTTGGTTTGCACACACTAATAGGTTTGTCGCACCATAAAGATCTTAAACTCCAATTTGTGAGGTTAGGTAGAATCTCTAGTGGTAGCCTTTTGAGAATTAGAGATCTAGATTGTGGTAAAAGCTCTTAAGGTAGAAAAAATGATTCTCTCTCTCAGAAATATCTGTAGAGGCTTATTAGAGGCCTAACCTAAGCATGAGAAAGACTCTCCCTATTTATAGGTCCGGAATAAGGGTAGTCTTAATAAATAAAAAACTTAAATTTGTGAATGACTGCTCAATCAATGAGAGAACAGTCATAGGGCAATCATAGCTAGAATGAAAACAACGTTTCAAACGCAACAAAGGTAGACACCAGTCAAGCGACCATGGAGATTGATTGAGCGAGCCCCGAGTTGCTTACTGTGGCCTTTTTCCATTTTCTTCCCTAAGTTATAAAGAGATTTCTCTAGTGAAGGCTTGCAAGTACAGATCAGTCCCTATAGGTTTTTAAGCATAAAACCATGCAAAAACTTGCCCTCTTGAGCACTAAAGGCTGTTGCTCAAAGAAAGGTCCAATTGTGTCTCAAACTATGTTTTAAAAACTTATAAATGGTTTAAAAAGTTTTTTGTTCTAAAATCACCTAGGAGTTATAATCGGATCACTTCTAATTTCATTTTCATCCTAATCAACCTAAGTTAAAATAATTAAAGGTTCGTTACCTTGTCCTAAGTATGAAGATGCATACAGAGGTTGAATGATATTTTCATTGACTCTTGATCTCCCCCCTTCAATGATGTTTTTGAATCTTGAACTTGATAGCATCATGGCAATGAAATATGTTGAGATTTTACAATGGATCTTACGAAATTAGCCAATTACAAATATGATCTAACAATCTCCTCCTTTGACAATTTTGTGACAAAAACAAACAAGTTAGAAATTAAGATTACAACTCAAAACCATGGAACAAAATAATTGTAAAACTAATCTCAACCCTCATGCATACGTCTTAAATTTCTATCTAGTACAAGGATCTACTGATTTTGATGAAGCTTGAAGATCGTAGTCCTGCACATCACCACTCAAATCAAAACCTCGTAAAAAACATAATATGTTAGAGAAATACATAACATAGTCATAGGTTGAATGTACCAAGATAAGAATAGGGTATAAGTATGTGTACATCACGCAAGTACAAATATGTAACATGTTAGAAATTAACCTGTCCAATATGCTTGAGAAACTATTGATTTATCAATATGAAACACTTCAAGTTCTCCCCCTTAGATGGTGTTCACAAGTTAAATAACAAGTTAAAAAAAAAAATATGTGACGTCATGCCAAGTTTGTAAAATTTACTCTCCCTGAGTATTTGAACAAACTCCCCTTCCTATGTTTACATGCAACATATCTAGTGTAGTCTAGAGTAAATTTCTGATTCCTCTCATATGTATCTAAAATATTTTTCCCCTTTTTATCACAAATGTCAATCCAATGATGACCCATGACAAACAAGGTACAAAATCAAGTTATCCAGCATATTTTTATCTTATTTTCTATAAATGTCAATTCAATTACGACCTATAACAATCATGACATAGAATGATTAAGCATTAATAAGTAGGACCAAGAGTACCTCTCAACAACAAAAATAAGAGTTAAACAAATAAAAGTCAACAAAAGATAAAAGTCAACAAGAAAAAAATAGAGTACTTTAATACAAGACATGAATGAATGTAAAGCGCTCTTAAGCTCACATGTAGCCTATACAAAGTCTCTAAAAGCCATAGCTCAAATGGCTGAAAATGGTTCTTTTTTGAATTCGGGGTACAATCTAGAGCTTAGGCAGACCGCTTGAGTGAGACCTGAAGCAAAGCCTTCCTGCTGTCTATGGTCCAGCTCACTTTCGATTGACTCCAATGAGTCCCAACATGCATGCATGATGTAAATGAAGCCTAAATGTTATTCAATGCAATGGATGGATGAACTTAGATCAAAATCAAACGCAATTTTCAAAGTTAATTAATGAATGCTCAAAATTCTAATAATCTTGAAAATTACGTATATTGTATTTCAATAGTCACATCTAAAATTCATCATCTCACTACATTACTCTAAGACATATTTAAGAATAAGCCTAACATGAAATTCGAATGCATTGTCTAAGTGAATGCATGAATTTTTAGTGAGTGTCTTAAATATTCTATTTTTGACAATTTTTTTATCCCTTCTACTCTATGGTTTCAATCAACACGATTGTGAATTCCATACTTTTAACATATGTTTCTAATCATGGTAAATATGGGCTCTATGAGCTTTACAATTCAAGTGCAACTATTTTTCGTCATTTATTTATGCCTCACCTTTTTAGATCTAGTTACATTGGGCTCTTTTCTCAAAATTAGCCTTCAACATCTTTTAAGGGATTGAGGTTTAACTAACCTTTAACTATGTGTTCACCTATCACCAACATTTAGAGTCATTTAAGATCATTAATAGTTCAAACTAATCAAACTCTTAAGTGTGAAGGTTAATGACATGCGTATACTTGGTTTAAGAAATTTTCAAAGTTAAATACTATCCAAGCACACTAGGATCAAAGAGACTTTGATTAATGAATCATGCACTAAGATTTATGCCACTAAGTTCTCAATCTCCTAATATGACTCATAACAATGCACATTTCAATTTTGATTTAAGGATAAAATCATTATAATGCAAACCAAAGAGTGAATTACCATGATCATGAACAAATAAAATATATTTTTTAAAACTTTTTTCCTTTTTCAATGTTTTTGGATTTTTCACAAATAAACTAAAAACAAAAAATATGCACAAAAAGCAACAAACAAAAAAAAAAGCAAAAATAAATCCTGTACCAATAAATCTTAAAAGTATGCCCAAAATGAGCATCAAAAGTCTTTTTGGTTTTTCATATACCAAAAGCAAATTAAATAAACAAATAAAAATTATTTAAAATGCATGAACCTAGGATATAAGATGCAATATATGACTATGCACCTAGGTCCATATTCTTACCTTACCTACCTGTTAGGTGACTCAACCTCCTTGGTAACCCTTGCGACTTCCAACTTAGTTGAGATGGTGAGCTTCTCAAGATCCTCATATGTAACGCCCCCAAAACCCCCTTGGGTGACATTACATTCTAAAAAATCATTCACCGCATGAGAGCATTAAGTAAATCCATCACGACGAAAGTTTCATTTATCCACTATTCATATTTTAACAAAATTTGGGCAGAGTCTCCTCTATTCGGGGAGCTCTACCCAAAACACAACCTGTGCTATTCTACTGTAATGACCACACCGAGTCCATTTAACTACCATAAAATCAATCCATCCAATTTACATGTTATCCCAAAAGAATAGGCCAAGTTATGGCCTTTACATTCCCACAAAAGTACTATTATACACAGCGGAATTTATAAAATAAAAACTAGGCTATACAATTCTCCCAAAAGATTATCCAAGTCTATAACAAAAGAAAGTGGGGTCGCTCTAAGCATCCACCTCGGGATCCACGCTCCCTTCTATCGGAGTCTCCAAATGTGTCAGCCCCTTGACTCCCAGCTCCTCGTCAAAGGCAAAATCTGAAAGGTGGGGAAGTAGGGGGGTGAGCACAAGGCTCTGTAGGATGATCCTTCCAAACCCATTCAAGGTTTTGAAATCAAGTAAAACAGGTAGGTCACGTTTCGCACATACATATAAATGAATTTTGAAGTAAAGTAAGGACATTTTAAAGGAGATCTCAAGTTTGTACAATAATAAGGACTTGAACGAGAATAAAACCTCGTTTAATTGACAAACAATTTCCAACATAATCCACTCCACCATACACCATTTCCACAAGGTATCGCGGCATCCCATACTACCCGAAACTCTTGGAGAAATAATATTTGGTACAATGAACAAAAATTTTTATTTGGTACCACTCAAGTAGGTTGTCGCTTCTCATGAATCTACCCGACGATTCTACCTCGTTCACCCATTTCCACTAACAATCACAGACCAATTTAGGAAGGGCGTGTACCGTCTCATACGACCTTGACGAGATCCTCCCAAGGTGTCTAGTATACTAACCCTTTTCCCCGGTATCCGTGAACAATAGTGGTCACTGTCACCACAGTGATCCACTACAAGCATTAGGCAGCCATCTCACCCCCCATTGGGATAGACTAACCTCTAACGCTCTACAACAGTTTTCGAAGGTAATCCAAGTCCCTCACAACACCATACACAAGAGTGACATACCAACAATATACTCAACCTCATATACAAGCAAATTCCATGATGTTTCCCCAAATTTTCACAAGCAAGATACATAATAGAACAATTTAAGAAAATATACCCATTTCGCAAATCATGTAACAAGAGACAAGTTTAAAGGAAATAAGCATGAGATCATCAATACAATCATTTTACTATCCAACACAAAGTTCTAGAATTTTTGAAATCAAGATGATGTGAAGATATAGAGAAAAATTCATATTTCCCCCAAAAACTAGAGTTTGATGGATTTCCAACCATCATTTTGTTCAAATCATAAGAATGTTTGTAAACATACCAAGGAACAAGGAACCCATAACAAATACATACTATTAAGAGCCAAATTCTACATGTATAATAACTCTAAAATCAATGGACAAGGATGGAAGAAAACCCTACCTCAATGTTCTTAAAAACCTAGGTTTAGTGTGAAGAAGATGCAGATTTGATCTTCTTTGAAGTATAGATCTCCTCTTGATCTTGTGTTTTATCCTTCTCTCTTCCTCTAGAGTCCTAAGAGAAGTGGGTTGAGAGTGGAATGAGAGAAATGAGAGTAAAGGCTGAAATCTGTGTTTTTAAACACAGAAATCCCGATTTTTTTTCCTTTACTGTTCATGGGCTGCTTCGATATTACTTCGTTATCGGGGCATAACTCTCTCATCTGAGCTCCGATTGAGATGATTCAAGATACTATGGAAATCTAAGAAAGAAATCTACAACTTTAATGTTTTGAGTTTTAATTGCAGCCAGTGCACAGTTCACGTGCACTGTTCACTATTTCATCCCTTTTTCCATTTTCAATCTACCAAATTCAAACACACATCGCTACACCTATCCCCATTTTTACAACAATTATTTAATATATATCTATATGCATATATATAAAATAAAATGCGGAGTGTTACAATCCACCCCCTTTAAAGAAAGTTTCGTCCTCGAAACTTACCTCAAATAGCGAACAAATATGGATATTTCTCTCGCATCTCCCACTCTGGTTCCCAAGTTGCTTCCTCTACACCATGATGTTGCCACAGGACTTTCACCAGCTGGATTACCTTGTTGCAAAGCAATTTCTCCTGGATATCAAGAATCTTCATCGGCTGCTCTTCATAGGTGACTCCATCTTGCACTTCAATATCCTCCAAATACACGACATGCGACATATCTGGTTGACACTTCCTCAACATCGAAATGTGGAACACGTCATGAACTCCTGACAACGATACTGGTAGCCGAAGTTGGTATGCTACTTTGCCCACTGTCTTGATCACTTCAAATGGACCGATGTATCTTGGAGCGAGTTTTCCTTTCTTACCGAATCTAAGTACGCCCTTCTTGGTTGACACTTTAAGAAATACAAAATCTCCCTCCTTGAATTCCAAAGGCCTTCTTCTCCTATCCGCATAGCTCTTTTGTCGACTCTGTGCTGTGCGTAATCTCTCCCGAATGAGCTGAATCTTCTTCGTTGTCTCCCGTACAATCTTAGACCCAAACATACTACTCTCTCCGGCTTCTAACCAACACGTCGGGGATCTACATGGTCTTCCATACAAAGCTTCATACGGTGCCATTCCTGGATAAATTAATTGGGATTTTTATGAAAACTAATTAATTTGTTATTTGTGGCAAAAAAAGTGGTTTTCTTTGTTATTTAAACAAAAGTTTACTATTTTCTGTAACAACCAGTTCTATCAAATATCTTCAAAACATATTTTACTTTTAATTTTTTTGTGTTCCAAGTTTTTACCAATTCCCTGAGGTACGACTATAGACTCCCTAGTATTTATTACTTCACACAATCCTGCACTTGGGTAATGCATTCTAAAAGTTTTAGCTTGATATATCGCATTGCTAAATGCATTGATTCATCAAGCATGAATTTACTTGGCGCCGTTGCTTCAACTTTAAGATTTTTCACCCAAGTCAAGTTGTGCAAATAATAATTTCTCAAGAGTCTATGGTCATACCACGTGGAATTGTTGAAATTTGGAATAGAGTGAAATTAAAAATAAAAATTACTTTGAAAATATTTGAGAGAATTGGTTGGTTGAGAAAAAAAAATTAAACTTTGGATTCAAATAATAGTTGGGAGATACTAAAACATGATCCTATTTAATTGCACACAATATTCATTGTTGTTGTTCTGGGAGGGGGAACCTAGTGTGAATCTTCCCTCACAATTATATACATAGAGCAATAGACACTTTACCTAGGGGGTGAATGGGTTTTTCAATTTTAGCTACTTTGATTACCAATTAAAACCTAAATCACCACAATTACCACTTCCCACAAAGATTTAGCAGTTAATGTGAGAACTTCTTTAGTCACCTCAACTCAATTTAACCATGAAGATTGATTTTAATTAATCTCGAATTAATTCACTCATAATCAATCTCACAGCGATCCCAATACCCAAACCCAATTTGCACACTATGGTTGAACAAACATCAATCAATCAAATCAAAAAACACATACTGCGCGTATGTGCAAACAATCACAAGTGTATACAATAATCAATAAATTAGATAAGTGATTTGTTGACGCGGACACCCTCCTCGAAAAAAATTGCGGGGAACCTTCTGGATTCACCAAAGTCTAATCCACTACTCACTAAGTCAAAATACAAGTACTTGAGTTTTATACCTCAACTAATAATATGGTTAGATGCTCTTTTCCTAGTTGTCTCTATGCAAAAGGCCTTCCTTCGAAGTCTAATGTAACTTCACTTGGACCTCCCCACTGCATGATTTGTCTAGGCCTTGAGCAATTGTAGGCATGTCAACAATCCTCAATATGCACACACCAATGAGTTTATAAAACAAATTAGATCTACAATTCCAATTTGTGGGTTGGGTAGAATCTCTAGTGCCAACCTTTAGATTTAGGGATCTAGGTTAGTGGTGGAAGCTCTTAAGGTAGAAAAAAGTATGTTCTCTCTTAGAAATCTCACAAGAGACTAAACCTAGTTATGGGAAAGATTCTACCTATTTATAGGTTCAGAATAAGGATAGTCTTAGTAAATAAGAAACTCAAATTTGTGAACAACCGCTCAATTGGTGGGAGGGCTGTCATACAATGGTTGAAACAAGAATGAAAATCATGTTTCAAACCTGTTAAGGACCCGCACCGCTTGAGCGACCATGAAGGACTTCTTGAGCGAGCTCTGTGCTATTGCTTCTTGGCCTTTTCCCTTTTAATTCTCTAAGTCATCAAGAAATCACTCTAACTAAGGCTGAGCATAGCTCAATCCCCACCAATTTTTGAAACACAAACCAACAAAAAAATATTCCACTTGAGCACTAAAGGATGTTGTTCAAAGAGGGGTTGGATAATAACACAATCTATATTTTTAAAACTTATAAATGGTTAAAAATATCATTTCTTCTGAAATCACCTAGATTGCTTCCAATTCAATTTTCATCCCAATCAACTTAAGTTAAAAATAACTAAGGGTTCATATTAGGTGTCTTGGTCATTACCTTATCCTAAGTATGAAGGTGCATGCAGAGGTTAAATGATGTTACTTTGACGCTTAATCTCCTCCCTTCAATGACTCTTTTGGATGTTGAACTTGATAGCATCATGACCATGTAAAAGGTTGAGATTTATAATGTACTCCACGAAATTAGCTAATTACAAATGTGATCTAACAAATTTGCCCCTTTGTTATTAAGATTATAAATCAAAACCATTAAACAAAAAGAATTATAAATCAATCTCAACATTCATGTACACGTCATAAATCTCTATCTAGTACAAGATCTACTTCTTTTGATGAAGCTTGAAGATCATAGTCCTGCATATCAATTTCTATGTTAGATAAATACATAACATAATCAAACGTATGGAAAGCACCAAGTTAAGCATACGACATAAGTATATATACATCATGCACGTGCAAATATGCAAAATGTTAGAAAATAGCTTGCCCAATAACTTGAAAACATATTGATTTATCAATATGAAACGCATCAAGTTCTTCCCTTTAGTTGGTATTCACAAGTAAAATAACAAGTGAAAAATAAACTAAGTAAAATTGGCAACTTCATGCCAAGTTTACAAATTTTACTCTCCCTGAATATTTGAACAAACTCCCCCTTTCTATGTTCAAGTGCAACATATATAGCCTAATCAAGAGTAAATTTTTCCGATTCCTCTCATACGTACCAAAAACATTCTCCCCCCCCCCCCCGCCTTTTTTTTTTTATCACAAATGCCAACCCAATGCAACAAGCATGACATAGAATTGAGTTACCCAACATATTCTTATCTTATTTTCTATAAATGTCAACCCATGACAACATATAACAATCAAGACATAGAATCATAGTATCATAAGAAGGTATGAATGCACATAGACTAATCAAATCATGCAAGTAAACTAAGCAAAGGATAAATAAGACATAAAACTCAAAGTCAAATATGATAAAATAAATTAAGCTTAGGACTAAGAGTGTGTCACAACAAGCAAAAAAGTAACTAAACAAATAAAAAAAAATAAAATGTAAAAGTCAACAACAAAAAAAATAAAGAGTACATTAGGACAAGCCACGAATGAAAATAAAAACTCTCTCAAGCTCACATATAACCTATACTACAAGTCTCTAAAAACAAAAGCTCAAATGGCTGCATCAAACTCCACTAGCTCCTCCATCTCCTTCTTGGGTCTTGTGCTCATTTCTGTTCATAAGACCTACATTCTGTAGCATGTGCCTGAGATTTCGAACATTCATGCGAATATCCCTTTGATCTCTCACAATGGCGGACATCCCCTCGTTGATTTCATCTAGTTTGAGAGTAATAAGGCTATGTCGCTGATCTATGCTACTTTGTTGGTAACCCAAGGTTGTGTGAATAATGGTCAATTGATCAAGTGCAGCTGTAGGTGGTGTCCTAGGGAATGGTGTCCGCGAGGTGCTAGCTCAAGCGTGCCTCGGTGGTGGTGTGTCACTCGCTAAGCTAGGCTCAATAGTAGGACCATAGAGCTTAGCACGTATCTTGTCACCCCCTACCTTAACCTCCATTGTATCAAAAGTATAATAAGCATGTGTCTCACTCTGTCTCAATGATTCATTCCCTAAAGGTTTCTTTGGTCTTATCAACTAATCAGTCTTTAATGCACTAGCACCCTTGTCCAAACAAATATGGGTGATAAGTGAACCAAAAGACAGAGTGCCAATAATCTTCCCTTTATCAAAAGCTCTCTGATTGACTTAACAAATCCCACGTGTCAGATTTATCTCCAACCTCGTACCAATAGCATGTAACAAATAGGCTTGTGGTGTGAAAAATGTGGAAATATGAGTCTTCGAGTTAATGTTATAGTTGACAATCAAATTTATAAACCTATAAGCATTTGTTAAGTCCTTGTTGTAACATAACTAGGGATTCCATCCATCAAGATAAGGAACTCCATACATCAGTGAGGCAACTGATAACACAGTAAATATATCACTATCTGGTCGGAAGTGATAACAATCATGTGCTACTTGAGGAAGATGTAAGGTGGTGGTAATAAGGTTCGTGGAGAACTTAAATAACACATCTCGCATGTATGTCGTGAAGTGCTCATTATCCTCGTAGTGTCACGAATGTGTGTTTTAAACTCAAAAAAATGAAGGGATATATTTTTTACTTACCCCAGTGAAATTAACTCCTTGCTACACAAGCACACTCCATAAAGAAGATTGTCTTTTATATAGCTCTTGGTGTTGTGGGGTCTGAAAATGAGCTCTACTACCTAATACCTATGCCCTTGCCCTCTTTTTAGCTCGTGGAGGCATTTTCTAAAAGATTATTGGTGAAATAGTGTACATAAATATAAAATCAAAATAAACTTATTCTCACTCAATCTAAGCTTTGGTAGCTAGAAAATGTGTTTGGTAGGCTAGAAAGTAAGTGGGTTCTAGCTTGGAAGTGGTAGAAATGAGTAACTCCCGTCAAAATCTGATCTTTTAAGTAAGCAGTGCTGAATCTTGATATAGAATGCTCAAGCGAGGTCATGGACCGCTCCAACGAGGTTTGAAGTAGACTAGTTTTCCCTTTGCTGTCCAGTACTTTAATGAGTCCTGACAAACATGCATGATGTTTATATAACCTAAATGCAATGCAGTGCACATGCATGGATGAATTTGGATCAAAATTAATGCAATTTTCAATTTTAAACATTAAATTCTCAAAGTTCAAATAATCATGAAAATTACACAAAGTCACATTTTAATGGAACCATCCAAAAGCCATCATCTCAATATGTTACTTTAGAGCATATTTAAAGATATGAACTCAATTTCATGCATCCTAGAGCAATGTTTCCCCACTTTGTTCAATTTCAATCACACGTGTTCAAATTTTGTTCAACTTGGACTAATTCAAGTTGCATCGTGTGTGAAACCAACCTCGAACACAAAAAGGATTTCGACTAGTTTAAATCATTAATGATCTCATCATGAAATCCGAATGTATTGTCTAAGTGAATACATGACCAGTTAGTGAGTATCCTAATGATTTTGTTTTTGACAACTCCTCGTCTCTTTTATCACTTCCACTTTATGACTTCAATTAATATGATTGTGAATTATGTACTTTTATGTATGCTTCTAATAATGGTTAACATGAGCTCTACGAGCTTTACAAATGAGCAATTTACAATTAAGCATAAGTACTGTCACAATTAAAGTGCAATTATTTTTAGTTATTTACTTATGCTTGACCTTTTTAGATTTGGGCACACTGGGCTCTTTTCTTACAATTGGCCTTCAACATCTTTTAAGGGATTGGGTATGTGTTCACTAATCACCAACACTTAGAATCATTTAAGATCATTGATGCTTCAAACTAATGAATTTCTAAGTGTGAAGGTAAATGACATTTGTGTACTTGATTTTTGAATTTTTCAAAAGCAAACACTATTTAAGCACACTAGGATGAAATAGACTTTGACTAATGAATTATGTAGTAAGATTTATGCCACTAAGTTCTCTATCCCCTAATATGACTCCTAACAATGCACATTTCAACTTTGATTTAAGGATGAAATTATTTCAACGTAAACTAAAGTCTAAATTACCATGATCGTAAACAAATAAACTAAAAATATTTTTGGCCTTTTCTTTTCCAATGTTTTTGAGTTTTTCAAGATAAACATATACAAGGAAGAAAAATGCATGAAGATGCATAAAAATAAGGAATAGCAAATAAAGCAAGGAGAAATTGTGAGTAGGTACCTTTTAAACTGCTCAATTGTGATTTCATAATTTCATGAGTGCTCCCAAGTGAAAGAGAATAGTTTCGTGTCGTAACTTGAAAAGAAGTCCCAGGTCGTCTTCTCAAGGAAGGAATTAGAATCCAAGGTGATGAAAAATGAAAATAAAAAATTCTTCAAAATTTGAGAGTTTGAAAATTAACTACTAATGAAAACAAAATTCAATAATTGGAAAGTTAGATAATCTTAAGAATTCATCCCACTTATGAATACGAATTTCTACTCTAAATCTATAACTCATCTAATTTTGTATTCAAACTAGTATAGACGGATGATTTTCAACTAAATACTTTGAAAATAATAGAAAATAGCAATTGAAAGACAGTCAATGACGAAAGAATCAGTATCCTAAAAATTATAGAAAACACCACTAATTATCTATACTAAAGCCAAATGTACACAGATAATCAGAAAGTAGGTTTCCAAAAGTATAACATATTCAAACAATCACATAAACATTAAAACCCTAGTTTAGAGCATAAACCTAGTTCATAAGTTGAGACTCAAATTATCTAGAGAATGACTACTCACTCATGATAACATAAACAACACAAGATATTAAAGAAGACATAATTAAATTCAAAGAAATAAAGATTAACTTGAAAGTAATTGCTTATATTGAAAATCTGAATTTAAATAACAACTTTGTGAAATTAAAGGCAAGCGAATGTATAACTATTGAACAATTGAAAGAATAGAAACTTAAAAGATAGAATAGCTACAAAACTCTAAAGAATAACCTGACACTCTCTAAAATGTAGAAAATAAGAGAAAACGCTGAAGAAGCGTCCTTGTATTCCCCATAGGGCCTTCTTTTTTTATTGTAATTGGTGGGAGAATCTTCAAATCTTTTATATATATCTTTCTCAAAATTGTCTGCTTCTCTAATTGTCTAAGAATCCCTAAAAGATTTGGTAAAATCTGATCTTTAATTTAGTTCCCCGTAGAAATCTGTCTTTATCTATCGGTAGTAACTCTTTCTGCAGTACGACCTACCGACAGAATAGTGAAAACTACTGGTAGAACTTTGTCAGACAAAATCTCTAAAACTTTTGCGACATTTCCTACTGGTAGAACATCTTTCATCTACCAGTAAGGCTTCTTCTGAAAAAGTACTAGGACATTTTCTGTCGGTATAACATGTATCACCTACTGAAAGGACTTTTCTGATGAAAAAAGTATAAACTTCTACAAGTTTTTCTACTAGTAGAACTTGTACTACCAATCGGTAGGACTTTCGCACTAATCTTTTGTACTTCAAGCTAATGATAGAACTGACGTCCTACCGATAGAATCTTCATTTTTCTGCCTTCCTACCGGTATAGCACCTACTGGTAGATCTTCTCTTTTCTTTAAAATAACTTCCTAGGCTCCCATCTTCATATTTTCCCAAGCAAACTCAATTCCAACTTGTCCCTTGTCATCCTATTAATGCCTAGTCTCCACCTTTACACCTATGAAGACACAAAAATCAAAGCATAAGATGCAATATGAAGTAAGTGAAGCAAGTTAGTTTGTTTGCAAGCCTAAAGTGAATATGTCAAGCTACAAAATGATGCAATATTGGGCACTTAACAAACCCTCCAACTTAAGCTTTGCTAGTCCCTAGCAAACATCAAAACTAAGACACAAATAAACACAAATCTTCAAACATCCAAGGTAATATTTCAACAAACAAAATTAAACAAACGAGTTACAAAGTACAAATTTAAATGAACTCAAGGCACTTAAGATCCAAAAAGATATATTCATTCATAATGTCATAGTCCTTTAAGTACAGATTGACTCCAAAATGAAATAAAGCCTACCCTCCTAAAGGTTATTCTACTTAGGCTTTTAACAAGACAATTACTCCTAAGGTTCTACTAGACCATATATATTAACTTTCATAAAAAGAAAAAAGGTAACTTCCAAATTCTATCACTTTGATTTAGAAGTAAGAGCATTCCCCAATTTAAGCTTCATCTCCATCCAACCCTGAAATCTCATTCCCCTCCACAGAATCAGAGATTATTGCTAGCGTCTCGAAACTCTTCCCCGCATCCAAATCTTCCCCTTAAGAAGTAGTAGCCTTAGCCCTAATATTCATTATTTCTTCCATTCTTTCTATCACCTTTGAGTGTACGGGGGTAAAGAGAAGCCAAACCAGAAGACTTGCAGCCTAAGAATTCGAAGATGAAGTCTTCCTGAGCACAGTAGATATGTCATTTTTCTCTTCATCATCCGACTATGTCCTCTTCCTCTTACCCTTCTCTCTTGTAGATGCCCACCTTGATGGGGTAGTCTAGAGGTGTTGTTCAAGGTTACTCGACTCGACCTAGTTCTTGCCATCTTTGCCATAACCATAGAAACTATGGAAACCACAAGGACCCAAGCTACTAGGATAGACCCATAGCTTTAGTAGGAAAAATCAATTTGGGACAAAATTTTCCCAGGAGCCATTTTTGAAATTTAAGATCAAGAAGAAAATCAAAGTGAAATTGGAGAGATTTGAAGAAACTAAGGGCTTGGTTAGTCTAAGGTTTCCTAGAGAGAAAGAGAAGTATTTATAGTGAAGAAGTAAAGAACCTTGAAATTCCCAAAAAACCGTTATTTGACGCCTAAGATTCAAAACCTATCAGTAGGTAATACATGTCCTACAGGTAGAACTCCAAATTTCCTGAAAAAAATTCCTATTTTCCTACTTCTTTTTAATTTTTTTCCTTTAACAAATCAAATCAAAACTAATCATAGACTCAACTAATACCTAACCCTAGTTAATCAAAATAAATAAATAAATAAAAAACCAAGATACTTAAAAGATGATTCAATTGTGCCGAATTCTTAAAAAATTATGCAATGTAACTTGATCTAATAAAAGCTCAAAATATCATGCTGCTTGGAATTTAAAAGCATAACCTAAAAACTAACTAATTAAAAACTATTTTCGTAGGCAACCACGATTGCATTTAGCTTATGCAATAAGCCTTTAAACCCCCAGATGATCTCTAATGGATGAGTTTTGTCTTGTGAAGATTTTCAGAAAAGGTACCCTTTCATCAAATTCAACAAAAACAATATTATGCCAATAGAATTTGAACTCATTTACACATAGATATTTCCAGGCCTAAACAATATGCAAAAGTCTTCACACATTATCATCAGAAACTCGTGTGTGTGTGTGTGTCACATAAACTAATTTTGGCAATTTATCAAACATACTTCTTCTCTCTTTTAGGTATCTAAAACTAGCTTTGACAAGAATTTTTCTGGATATCACTCGGAATAGATCTCTTTGACTATCATGACTGTTTAGAATCTATATTATCCAAAACAAGTATATCCCACATATTTCCAATGATAAAAGGCAATATGAAACAAATTAATCTTGACATAATCTCATGAAAGAATATTAAAGTTATAAGAATAATGCTATTGATGTATCTCTCTATCCTTCAGTTAGTTTTAATTTACCATTCTTCTTAGAATCAGCTAGGACTTTATTAAGGTTATAATGCGGCTAAGGGTAAAGGTAAAAGAAATGAAGGATTAAGATATTCTAAAAGAGTTATCCCAAGATACTTTGCTTTCTTTTGTAACAATTGACTCCTCATTTTGAACATTTTTCTCCTTTCTTTTTTCTTTCACTTCATTCTTTTTTTTCACAACCCCCTTTTCTTTCCCAAGCCGTTGGCTTCTTTTTTTCCAATTTTTTTTTCAGCTTCATTCCCTTTTATTTCACGTTTCCCATGTTTGAGCTTTCACCATAATTCTACAAAATTTCTTGATAAAAACTTAGCAATTCAAGGAATAACCAAGGTAAGTTATATATAATTGTTTACTTGGCTTGGTTAAACTTTATGGCTAAGAATTGAACATCCAAACAAACTCAATCACGGCTTAGAGGACCTTAGAGACCATGAGCAGCGTGAGGAACTCATGGAATGGCTATCCTTCTCCACAGGGTCTGTGGGCCACTCTTTTGCGAGTAGGGGTGGATAAATTCTTCTTTCTCTTTAGAATTTGTATTCCTATTCTTCTTTTCCTTTTTCTCTTTGTCTTTTTTTTTCTTTACTTCCTTCCATTTCTTCTTCTCAACAACCAGTCTAGATGAGGAGGTGCCTGGGGTAATGGATCTGGTATCCTTCCCCACTCTAGTCTTGGCCATAGTGACCAAAATCAGAGAGACAAGGGCCACCAAGAAGACCCACACAGACAGAGTCATATGGAAGGGCTCCATAGGCGTCAGAGAGAGAGAGAGAGAGAGAGAGAGAGAGAGAGAGAGAGAGTTTCCTTTCATTCTTATAACGATCAAGGCAAAATTGAAAATTGCTAGGAGTAAAAGGCTTAGAGAGGGGATTTCTACCAATTCCTTATGAACAAGAGGTCCTTTTATAATGAAAGCGGTGAGTTAGGAATAGGTAACCCTTGGAATTCCTGAAAAACCCTCGTTTTTTAGCTTTAGATCTAACTTTTAGCGGTAGTAAATACACGACCTACCGGTAGCAAGACTCTTTGTTGCCGTACTATCAGTAGTAGCTACATGATCTACTGGTAACATAACAAAATTTCTGAATATCCCAATTTTTTTTACATCTTTTTGATTCTTTTTTTTTTCAACAATTAAGAGTAAATCTAACCCTAGACTCAACTAATCCTCTATCTTAAGTTATTGAAAGATGATTATCCAAAATTCATGCCAATTTGTAAGAATTAAACAATATAGTTCAACAAATAAAATCTAAAATTATGGTGCTATGAAGTTCAGAATCATCACACAAATAGAAAACACTAAAGAGATACAAATAAATAAATGTAAAAACCACTTTCATAGGCGTCCTTGATTACATTTAGCCTATGCAATAAGCCTTTAAACCCCTAGACGATCCCTAGTGGATGAGTTTTGTCTCGTGAAAGTTTCTAACAAAGATAGCTACAAATTTCTCCATTTTAGCTATTCCGGTTGCAATGCTTTTATCAAATTCAACAAAAACCCCAAAATGCCAATTGGAATTCAATTCCAATCACACATTGTTACGTGCCTAAATGATATACAAGAGTATTTACACATATTATCATAAAAAAACTCGTATGTGTGTGTCACATCAAATAATTCAAGAGATCCGTCAAAATAGAATTTTCATCCCTCTTGACTATCAAAAATTAGTCTTGACAACAATTCTCCTAGATTTGGCTCGAAATAAATCTCTTTGACTATCATGACTATTTCACTCAAGGTATATGTGAGCATAATTTATGTTAGCAAGACAAATATACCTCGCATATTTCCAATAAATGAAGGTCTTTAAGAAACTAATCAATCTTGATATAATCTCATGAAAGAATGTCAAAGAAGAAAGAATAACATCATTGATATGTCTCTCTATCCAACCATGTAATTCACTTCACCATTGTTCTTAAAATAAATTAGGTCTTTATCAAGGTTATAATGGGGCTAAGGGCGTGGTTAAGGAAATGAAGGATTTAGAATTCAAAAGGCTATCCCAAGATTTTTCTTACTCGATTCTCTTTCAAACTTTTTCATCATTTTTTCACTTCACTTTTTCTCTTTTTTTTAACACCCCTTATTCTTCCAATCCAATCTTTTGACTCATTTCTTCCCCCCCCCTTTTTTCATTGAACACTTTATTGAAACTTCCCTCTTCTAGTTTGGTTCTTTTCCTTTCTTTCATATTGCCCACAATTGAACTTTCACATATTTCTCCCCTTTGCTTGGTAGAGACTTAGGAATTCAAGAAATAGCCAAAGCAGGGTATGTATATTTCTTTCTTGTCTTGGTTAAACTTCAAGGCTAAAAATTGACATTCAACAGGCTCAATTATTGCTTAGAAGGAAATATTTCAAGAAAGAACAAGTCAAGACTCAAATTTATCCGAAGATGGCCTAAAATTTTTTTCTAAGAACAATAGCAAAGTTTTTCAATTCATAGAGACACGACTAAACCAATCATTCTTCGTGCATTAACCAAAAAAATTATAATGAGATCATTGAAAGAAGTGATGGAAGGACTATACATGAGTAATTGTAATATAACCCTCCAATGGATAGGCTCTAAACTTACGAGGTTATTCATTTGTCTCCACTATGTGTGTTAAGCTTTGGAAGATAAAAAATCCAATTCAACTAATCACAAGAACTAATTGATCATAATGCATATTATTTGAGTCACTAATGATAGTATAAGCATTATGCTCAAGTATATTACAAATTCCATCTACAACCTATATGCAGTTGTCTTAAATTGCCATCGACAAGGTGAAATTCTCAATGGATTCGACTAAATATCACAATCTCAAAATGTGACACCCCTAAAAACGGGGGTGCTTTTCAACCATTGACCACCCGTCAACCCGCGGAAGTACCTGTGATCATTGCATAACCCGATGTCACGTCAATAACATTTTTCCTCAATCGGGATTATAACTCACACGTGTAACCCGTATACATTTTATCATTTAATCAAATTGTGGTCCAATGTACCACATTTCATACTCCATTATAGTCCATTTACATCATTTAAACAAAAGAATACGTAGCCCAAAAGCATGGCAAAACGATTTTAAACATTTCAAAATTTTGGAAGGCATACCGGTATGGTGAGCCTACTGGAAAAATCCATACCGGTATGCATTTCCTACTGGACCTAGTCCTACCGGTAGGCTGTACCGGTAAGCTCTGCCCAATTTTCCCTGTTTGACCTCTTTTCAATTTCCAATTCATGTCCATCCATCTCATTTTCATCTAACAATTGTATAATGAAGTTTTTCATGTAAACAAAGCCACTTTTCGGCTTTCTTTACCCTGGGGTCCCATGTGAGGGCCTTCCACTGATGTATATCCCACACCTGAAATGTTTTTCCCACGAAGGGTGAGCCACGCTCAATAGAGTATCTCCTACAGAGGTTACTCCCCAACCCAAATGCATATGAAATGTTCACATGTAACCAATCTACAATTCATAACATTTCAATCTATAATGTGCATTCCATGTTGGAATCTACCCTACCATGCCATGAAATGAGATGAGACTCACTTACACACATCAACCCGAGCCCTTCGCGGCTCCTCAACATATGCAAGTGCCAATATGTATAAAACTGAGTTTTTTTAGCTCCCGCCATTCACATTACCCATTCAATGGCTACTTAAAATCTCCAGGTCTTACTTGGGGTGGGTATTTATGGACTTACACTAACGACACCCAACCGACACGAAATTTATGGACTCCCACCAACGGTTTCGCGTACACCGACACACTTTATGAGCTCTTATACCAACGGAGTGAGTATCCGTTCACCGGGTCTCTCACTCGATGGATAATCTAGTCCTTCTTGCTATACCCGACCCAATTCTTTATCCATACAACTGTGTGAATCAGTCGGATCTTTGATCCAACTCTTCCGAGCCCACCCATCATCCACCCAGTAGGGTATTTGATCAAACCATGCACACTCATCCACACTCATGTCTCATGCTCATGAATGTGATACCTCAATGCAAATGCAATGTAATATATCATTGCAATATCAATATCATGCCTCATATGTGATGAATGCCATCATGGCCAATCACATCATATACATACAATCGCCAAATTTCATCACAATGTTAATATATCAACATTTCATTTCAACAATAAATCACAAGCGTGTTATTACATAATATGTGTCAACACTTAATTCTAAAGGCATAAGATAAACACATAACATGCCCACATTTCATCATATAACTCAAGCATCACCATAGGTAATTTCTACATACCTAATTTAAACTAGAATTTATTCTAGCCCATTTCTTTACCCATTTCATCAAGTCCACAACAATAGGCAAGTGATATAGCCTTCTATCAACCTACCCATTTCATATAAACATCCTAGGTTATAAATAAACATAAGTAGGAGAGAACCCTACCTCTTGAAGCGTAAACCACTTGGTAGAAGCCTTCAAGAATCCCAATCTCACCCAACATTCTTGATTTCTCCAAGCTCGATTTTGGAACTTCGGTGAAATCTTCGATTTTTTGTATGTTCTTGTAGCCCACATCAAGGAGAACAACTTTTCCTATTGGCCTGAGTGGATTCGACTGCTAGAATGTCGTAGATCGTAGAGAGAAGTGGAGAGCTCATTCTTTTTCCCTCTCTTCCTCTCTCACGTCAAACTGGCTAAAGAATAGGGGGAGAATTCAGATTTCCCCCCTATTTATACCCTTTATTTACTTGGCCCACAACGAGCCACACGACCCACTTTTTCCCGGATCTGTTTTCGCCACGAAACAATTAAATTTCGCTCTGTTTCAAGTTCAAAATATTTTTATTTTAACTTGCCTTAAATTATCTTCCAAATTTTAAAATTTTATTAAAAATTCTATTTTTGGGTCACCTGAGACTCGACCACCTCGTAAAATGTAAAAAATCTGACTATTTCAGAATTCAACAAAAATTGACGGGATAGCTAGATTTTGTGAGACGAATCCAACCGTGAGGTCTGTTTTATCATACAAGATCTAGAAAAATTTAGGTTTTACAACCCGTACCGTAGTGACAAATTATCATTTTCCCCTTTTTCTAAAAGGTTCAAATCTACCTGGGTTTTACATAAAATAGCTAAAGTAGAATTATTTTCATTTTTTTAGGAGCAACAACTAATCTAAACAAACAGAAAATAGTGGTATAAACCCTCAACCCCCCAATTTGAATAATGCATTGTCCTCAATGCAAGAGAGATAATCATGTGCAAGAGAACAATTAAGAGAAAGTAAGGAACAAGGTCACCTAAAAAACTTGATCCAAAAGAAATTCAACTGCAAAACTAAAATAAATGTAAGGGAAACAGATAACTAACTATGATACAAGAAAGTATGTAGGATGAGAAACTCACTCAACAAGGATGTCTTAATAAACAAGATCGTTTAACTCCTCAAACTCTTCTAATGCAAGGTCCTCCAATAATGACTTCAGTCGTTGACCATTCACTTTGAAGGTTTTCCCATTTTTTGGATTCTCCAAGTCCATAGCTCCATGTGGAAAAACTGTATGTACTAGGTAAGGGTCAGTCTATGGTGAACGTAGCTTACCTAGGAAAGGATGAAGACGAGAATTTTATAAAATCATTTTCTATCCCAGCTCAAAGTTCTTCTCAAAATTGATTTATTATGAAATTTTTTAACCTTTTCCTTGAAGATATGAATGCTCGCGTACGATGGCCCAATATGTTCTATGTTCCATTTCTACTGGTAGATGACAAGTTTTACCATACACTAGCCTATAGGAAGACTTACCCAATGTGTCTTGAAAGCAGTCTGATAGACCCAAAGAGCATCGGTGTACCGAAGTGACCAATCCTTTTTATCCAAATTGACTGTCTTTTCTAAAATGTGTTTTACCTCCTTATTGGCCAATTCAGCTTGACCATTTGTTTGTGGGTGATAGGCTGTGGACACCTTGTGTTTGATTCCATCTTTGGTTATGAGGTTAGCAAAGGGCCTATTAAAAAAATGTAAACCACCATCATTGATTATTACCCTAGGCATCCCAAATCTAGACAAAATATTCTTTATCAAAAACTTGATCACAACCTTATGATCATTGGTCCTAGTTGCGATAGCCTCTATCCACTTGGATATATAGTCAATTGCCAAAAGAATGTAAGCATATTCAAAATACATAGTAAAATGACCCATAATATCAATTCTCCAATGATAAAAAATTTCCACCACATACACAAGTGTGAGGGGCATCATGTTTCTAAAAGTCACTTCTCCTAATTGTTGGCATTTATCACAATGCTTGTAAAAAGTAAAACAATCCTTAAATAAATTAGGTTAATAAAAACCACATTGCAAAATCTTAACTAATGTCTTCTTTGAGAAAAAAATTGCCTCCACAAGCTTTTGAATGGCAAAAAAAATTACATCCTTCTACTCTTCATCGGGCACACATCTCCCCATCACTTGATAGGACAGTATTTGAACAAATATGGATTGTCGAAGTAAAGTTGTTTCACCTCGACGAAGAATCGCTTCTTGTCCCTTGAACTCCAATGACTTAGTAAGTGCCTTGTAACAAGATAATTCACAATATCAACATACCATGTCACATTCACATTAAAATTAAATAATTGCTCATCAGGGAAAAAGTTAGGGATAGAAATATTAGCATCTATGTCTTCGATCATGAGCCTTGATAGATGGTCGGCCACCTCGTTTTCCACTCCTTTCTTATCTTTAATAATGATATGAAACTCTTGAAGTAAGAGAATATATTTAATTAACCTTGGGTTGGCATCTTGCATTGTCAACAAATCCTTTAAAGCAGCATGATCAATGTACAAGCTCCTTCTCATTGGTAGTATAATTCATTTGAGCCTTATTCAACATCTTACTAGCATAGTAGATGACCATTCCTTTCTTGTCATGTCATTGGCCTAACACTGCGCCAATTGCATAATCATTTGTGTTGCACATAAGCTCGCAAGGAAGTTCTCAATTGGGTGGTCGCATGATTGAAGGTGAGATAAGCATGCTTTTCAGGGATTTAAAATTTGCCTCACAATCAACTGTCCACTCAAAAGTAACGTTCTTGGCTAAAAGATTACAGAAAGGCCATGTTGAGGCACTAAAACCTTTGATGAATTGCCTGTAGAACCTAGCATGACCAAGAAATAACTGGACATCTTTAAGAGGTTTGGGCGTAGGGAGGTTAGAAATCAACTCAACCTTGGCTTTATCTACCTCTGTCCCCTTCTTTGACACAATGTGACCGAGAACTATCCCTTAAGTCACAAAATGGACTTTTCCCAGTTAAGCACCAATCATTTTTCTGCACATCACTATAGTACCAACTCCAAATTCTTCAAGCAACCCTCAAATGAATCACCGAATACAAAGAAATCATCCATAAAAACCTCGACAATCTTCTCTACCATATTACTAAAAATTCCCATCATATACCTTTGAAATGTGCCTGGTGAATTGCGAAGACTAAATGACATCCTTCTATAGGAAAGCCTTCCAAAGGGATATGTGGATGTTATCTTCTCTTTATCTTCTAAGGATATCTCAATTTGGTAGTATCCTGAATGCACATCCCAAAAAAATAAAACGCATGCCCTAAAACTCGTTCCAAGACTTGATCAAGGAATGGGTCCTTTCAGGTACATGAATTCAACTTTCTGTAGTCAATGCAAACCCTCCACCTGGTCACTATTCTTGTAGAAATCAACTCATTCTTTTCATTAGCAACCACTGTGACCCCTAACTTCTTAGGGACTACTTGTGTAGGACTCACCCACCTATTATAAGTAATGGAGAAGATAATTCCTACATCAACTAGCTTCATGACTTCAGCTCAAACCACATCTTTTATTATAGGATTTAATCGCCGTTGTGGTAAGCTAGTAGGCTTTGCATCATCTTCTAGGTAGATCTTATGTGTGTATATGAGAGGACTAACTCCCTTTAAATCTTCTATAGCCCACCCAATAGCTCCCCTATAGGTCTTCAACAATTGTAGTAGCCTTAATTATTGTTCAGGTAGCAAAGACGAACTGATCACCATTGAAAAAGTACTATCAATTCCCAAAAAACCATACTTCAAGGTGGATGGAAGCAGCTTTAAATCAAGCTTTGGTTATTGAACAGTTGATGGTAGAGCATGTTTCTCTACAGATGGTAATTCTTCAAAATTAGGCTCCCATAAACCTAGAGCAATTAGTTTCTTTTCTTGAATTGTTATTTCCTCAGACAGGTTCTCCAAGTATTTGTCAGCCGACTCTTTTGCTTGTTGTTTCATGATGGTGTCAATGAAATTTACTTAATGCAATTCTCCATCATTCCTAGGCTACCTTATAATATTGAACACATTCAACTCCAAAGTCATATTCCCAAAGGTCAACTTTATAAATCCATTTCTATAATTAATTAAGGTGTTAGAAGTGGCAAGAAATGGTCGTCCCAATATAATAGGGATCTGAGCAGTTGGGTTAGTAACAAGATAGTTATCAAGAACAGTAAAATCAACTAGAACGTAAAATTTCTCTATTTGGACCAGAGCATCCTCCACTAGTCCTTGTGACATCTTAACGCTTTTATCGGGAAGATGAAGTGTAATGGGTTTCGGGTTCAATTCCCCTAATCCAACTTGCATGTAAACTGAATAGGGAAAGAGGTTCACACTGGCACCCAAATCTAGCAAAGCTTCCTTCACTTGGCATTCCCCAATGATAATTGAAGTGGTAGGACAACCAGAGTCTTTATACTTGGCTGGAGTGTTTGTCCTTAAGATGGAGCTTACCTACTCTATGAGGAAAGCTCTCTTTTGTAAATTTATCTTTTTCACTACACATAACTCTTTTAGAAACTTGGCATAAGATGGTACATGTTTAATTGCATCTAAAAAAGGAATGTTAACTTTCACCTGCTTAAAAATTTCAAGAATTTCAGATGTATCAGATAACTTAGCAGGCATACATAATCTATGAGAGTATGGAGCAGGAATAGGACAATTATTTTTAGTAAAATCAGGTAGTGTGGTTCCTTCTAAATCATCTTAGGTCTTGTTTTCTGTATGATTAGAGACTTTGGTGGGATAGTATTATCAACTTCTTTACCACTTCGAAGATTCGTAATGTACTTCAAATGTTCTACAATCTTAGTGGTCTCAATCATGTATTGACGCTTGAGATTTTCTTGAGGTTGAGTAAGAAATTTCTCTTTCTCTTGTTGAATTGCTATAATGCCCTAAAATTTACCCTGAAAGGCGTTACTATTCAAAAATCATCCAATTATGAGAACATCTACAATAATCATTAAATAATAAACCATTCATCCATCTAACAAAGAATAAATATTAAAAACAATAAAACATTGTAATTTCTCAAACTTACAATTCAAAACTAAATAGTATCTAGAAGCGAAATAATTAAACTAACTAAAATATTGTTTCATCCAAATCTCTCAAATAATAAATCAAAAATAAAACAACTCTATTCTTCTAAGATAGGGTCCACATCTTGATCCTCCAATGGCTCTTAATCAACTTGCTCGTCCACATTAACATCCTCTTCTATGCCAAAATCTGTAAGTGTGTTGTAAGGGGTTAGCAAAAGCCTGTAGGAAATCACTCTCAAATCCCAACAAGGTTTAAAAAAATAATAAAAAAAGGCCTCTTTTGGAAAATAACATATATAAATTTTTGAGAGTAAAACCATAATAGTTATAATGATCTCAAGTGTATGGAATACATTAAATCAATCATAGGAATAAATATGCTAGAAATTAAAGCAATCAATAATTAACTTAGTAGCATCATCCCATATTCTTATGTAGGTTGGTTGATTCTCAGGAATCTACACAACAATTCTACCTCATTCACCCACCACAAACAAAAATAATCTCAATCATTCCTCGCAGGGCACATCACAAACCACTTTAGGAAGGGCGTATACCATCTCTCATGACATTAACAAATCATTCCTCGGAAATGTATACTAGCACTCAGTTTCAAAGCAATGTGAACAACAATGTTTGCTCTCACAAACAATAATCTACCACAAATGTTAGGCAACCATATCACCTCTATTGGGATAGACTAACCTCTAACACTCTACAGCAACTCTCAAAGGCAGTTCAAGTCTGTCACACCTAAATCATACAAGAGATGAAACCACAATTTTCTCAACAACTACAATCTTAACCAAGCACAATTTTCATTAACAATTCAAGTATCACAATTGCACAATTCTCAATATACTATAGTAATAAAGGAATCTAAATATGCAAGATATCACATCAAGAAAACCTTTACAATTGCAATATCAAAATTCTAGGGTTTTGCCAAAATTCATAATTTTTTGGAATAAGAACAACTATTAAATGAAAACATGATTTAATCAAAAATATGAATTTAGAAATCAAGAATCCACGTATTTTTCACAATCGAACATATATCTAACAAAACTATGTTTTGGAAATTCAAGAACAAGTATTCCTTGAACCAAAACATGTATTTTGTTCAAAACTATATTTCAATGATACAGAAACCAAGAACACATAAGTATTTATTATATAAATATCAAGAAGATTCAAAATATTCATAAAAATACCCTAAGTCTCAATGAAAGAAATCAAGAAGAATCTATTACCTTGGTTCTCTAGTTTGTGTGTAAACCTAGCGTGTTTGATCCATTCCAATGTGAGAATCCCCTTCAATCTTGTTATTTTCCTCTTCTCTCTTACTCTCTAAGGATCTCGAGGGTTAAGAATTGATGAAATAGGGCCATGGAAGACGTCTTTAAATATTTATAGTATGAGGAACAGTCTAATTGACACAAACATGATACTCAAAATCGGGACAGTACGTTCGAACTAGAGGCTTGATGTTTGAACTATCTACATGACGTTCAAATGTAATATTGGGCATTCGAATATTAGTTGGTCTTAGTACTTGTGTTCTTCTATTAGATTTTCTATCATACACAAAATTACTTGGACTAACTGTCATTCGAATGGATCCATTTTTGTTTGAATGGACTCTAATTTTTATCTAAACTTCTAAGGAAGTTTTGGCCTACTTAGAGGTTGATTTAAGAATTTTTTGTATATACTTTTGTAGCCCTAGAAGTCTAGTGTTTACTGTAAAAATTTCATATCAATCGGACATTAGGGTAAAAAATTATGGTCTAAATACTAAGGTAGTGTCAAATTCCTTCCTACCTGAATTCTCTGTAAAATGCACTTGAACTCCGAAATAATTCCTAACTTCTAATACACCCCCTATTACCTCTCTCAAAGTTTTGATTTCTACTCTTACAATATATATGGTTCATTCTTACGTCATTACATATATGAGCATTACAAAATAATGACATCACTTACTTAAGATAAACATGTGGGGGTTTATAATCCACCCCTTTAAAGAAAGTTTTTTCCTCGAGACTTACCTTGTGTAGAGAACAAATGAGGGTACTTCTCTTGCATCTCCAAATCTGATTCCCCGGTAGCTTCCTCCACCCTATGATGTTGCCACAAAACCTTTGCCAGTTGGATTAAGTTATTGCGAAACAACTTCTCCTTGGTATCGAGAATCTTCATTGGTTGTTCTTCATAGGTTACTCTGTCTTGAATTTCAATTCCTTCCAAACCCATGACATGCGTTGTATAGGATTTGCACTTTCTTAACATTGATATGTGGAATATGTCGTCTACCCTTGACAATTGGGCTGGTAACCTAAGTTGATATGCTACTTTACCCAAAACTTTGATCATTTCAAATGGTTTGGTATACCTTGGGGCTAACTTCCCTTTCTTGCCAAATTTGAACACCCCCCTTTAGGGTGACACCTTGAGGAACATATAGTCCCCCTCATGGAATTTTAATGGTCTTCTTCTCCTATCCGCATAGTTTTTCTGTCTACTCTGAGTTGTGCGTAGTCTTTCCCTAATTAGTTGAATTTTCTCAATAGTCTCCTGAACAATTTCTGGTCCAAACAAGCTACTTCCTCCAGCTTTTAACCAACAAGTCGGGGACTTACATAGTCTTCCATACAATGCCTTGTAAGGAGTCATTCCTATACTGGTCTGATAGTTGTTATAGGTGAATTACACCAATGGGAGATGTTCACTACAACTCCCCTTGAGGTCAGGAACATATGCCCTTAACATATCTTCCACAATTTGGATCACCTCTTTGATTCTCCGTTTGTCTAAGGATGAAAGGTTGTACAGAAATGAAACTCTATTCTCAATGCCTTCTATAAGCTCTGCCAGAATTTAGACACAAAAGGGCTATCTCAGTCAGACACAATCAACAACAGTACCCCATGTAACCGCATTATTTTTTGGATATATAACTGGCTCAAGGTTGTCAACTTATCTGTGGTCTTAACAGGTATAAAGTGGCAGTCTTTGTCAATCTATCAACCACCACCCAAATCGCATTATGTCCCTTGATGTTTCTAGGTAACCCTGACACAAAATTCATAGTAACATGATCCCACTTTCACTCAGGAATTGATAAAAAATTTAATGACCCTCCCAGTTTTTTTTGCTCAATCTTTACCTATTGAAATACTGCACACTTTGCAATGTACTTAGCCACATCTTGTTTCATTCCTGTGCACCAATATTGACGCTTCATATCTCTATACATCTTAGTACTACTCGGATGCATGGAGAATTTTAAACAATGGCTCTTCTCCATCACTTTTTCCCGTACTTGGTCATTGTTTGGTGCGCATAGTCTTCCACGAATCTATAACTCATCATTATATACAAACCAGTTCTCAACAATCTTATTCTTCTCCAATCTACTCCAGATAGTTTCCAAATCTATATCTAATCTTTACAAATCTCCAATCCTTTGTTGGAGAATTAGTTGAACTGCAAGATTAAATAAGCATGGCCAATCCTTCCGTTTATCCAATAGTAGGTCAAATTCCTCCAAATCATTAATCATCTTCCACCTATTAACAACAAGAACATTGACTTCACCCCGAGAATTTTTGCTAAGTGCATTTGCTACTACATTAGCCTTCCCCGGATGGTAGTTAAGTGTGTAATCATAATCTTCCAGGTATTCAATTCACCTTCTTTGTAGAAGATTCAAGTCTTTCTATGTGAATATATACTTGAGGCTCTTGTGATCAAAAAATACTTGAAACTTTTCTCCATATAGGTAACACCTCCATAACTTAAAAGCAAAAACCACAGCAGCTAGAGCCAACTCACGAGTAGGATAGTTATGCTCATGAATCTTTAGCTGTCTCGAGTCATAAGCAATTACCTTACATTCTTGCATTAGAACATATCCCAAACCTCGTAAAGAAGCATCCGTGTAAACATCGTATCCTTCACCACTATTCAGAATAATAAGGATAGGTGTTATTTTCAACCTTTCCTTCAATGTGAGGAAAGCTAGTTCACACTCTTGAGTTCACACGAATTTTCCCCCTTCTTCTTAAGGAGGGTCATTGGCATAGCCAATTTGGAGAACCCTTCCACGAACCTCCTATAATAGCCTGCTAAGCCCAACAAACTATGTATTTCTGTCACATTCCTTAGTGGTTCCCACTTCATCACTGCTTCAACCTTCACGAGGTCAACAACTACACCCTGTTCTAACACAACATGGTTACAGAATTTCACTTTCTTCATCCATAACTCACATTTATTCATCTTAGCGTATAACTTAAGCTCTTTCAATGTCTATAGCACCACCTAGATATGGTGTTCATGTTCCCATTGGTGCTTGTGAATAGATCAATATGTCATTAATAAACACAATAAAAAATTGATCTATTTGCGATCGAAATACTCTATGCATCAAATCCATAAATGTTGTGGGAATATTAGACAGTCCAAACAATATTATAGTATATTCAAAATGACCATACCTTGTACGAAAAGTTATCTTAGGAATATCCTCCCTCTTGATGCATAATTGATGGTACCCTATGTGAAGATCAATATTGGAGTAATACTTAGAACTCCTCAGTTAATTGAATAAATAATTAATTCGTGGTAATGGGTATTTATTCTTTACTGTCACTCGGTTCAACCTTCGGTAATCTGTGCATAAACTAATTGTTTCATCATGCTTCTTCACAAAGAGGACCAGGGCACCCCAAAGTGAAGTGCTTAAGCAAACAAACCCAATTGCTAGTAATTGCTTCCTTAGCTCTTTTAATTCCAAAGTTGCCATCCGATAAGGTGTAATATAAATGGGTTCTATTCCAAGATACAAGTCTATGGTGAACTCAAGCTCTCTTCAAGGTGGTAAGCCAAACAACTCATCTAGAAATACATCTGGAAAGTCTGACACCATAGATATCAAATCTTATGGGAAGTCAACTCGTTTCTCTCCCATTAAGCTAGCAAGAAAGCTTAGACTACTTCTTGCCTTAGCCTATAAGAACCATTTACCGGTCATGGAAAAATGGTGGAAAGCATTCCGCTCATTTGTGAAGCTGAATACTACTCCTCTCGGTGATTGGAACACTACCCTTTTTCAGAAGTAGTCCATTCCAAAGATCACATCATACCCTTGCATGTCCAACACTACCAAATCTACCCTCAGCTATTGTTCCCCTATCTAAAGTATGCAACCCATACACACTTTAAGGGTTTCCAATTGTTCACTAGTGGGTAAGGCAACATTCAACCCATTGTCTAAGTTTTCACATTTTAATCCCAATGTTTTAACATAAGCCAAGCGTATAAACGAATGAGTAGCTCTAGGATCAAATAATATGCATGCCCAAGAATTTTATAGCAAAATGATACCTTCAACCACCATGTTGGTCAGATCATCCTCCATTTCAGTCATTGTAAAGACTCGGCCTTGAGTGGTACCACTTGGTACAATTACACCAGGGTTCTTCTGTGGTAGTTGCCTCTGAGGTGGGAGTGTGTTCACATACTGTTATCCTACTGCCTGATTGGTCTTTGGTGGAAATGATGGATAGTTATTTCTGAAGTGCCCAAAACCTCCACATGTGAAGCACTGATGCTGGTCAGTGACTACTCTATTTTGAGTAACCCAAACTCCTTGAACTTCTTGATTCCTTTGCATCGAAGCTTGATTAGGTCAGCAACATGGAGCTGCCCTTTGTGTGACTCCACTACTGCTACCTGTTCTTAAGGGACCTCATCTAGAAAAATTGTCTTTCGTCTGGCCTCCTCTGTGTCTCTCTCCACTAAGTTTGATCGTTCCACTAGATCCTTGTATTCTCAGATCCTAAGTGTAACTAGTTTCTTGCAGATGGAATACCTCAAACCTTGTTCAAAGCGTTTAGCCCTCTTTGAATCCATAGCCACAAACTCGATTGAGTAGCGAGACAACTCATCTAATTTTCGTTCGTATTCAGTCACTGTCATGTTGCCCTGCTTCATAGCCAAGAAGTCTACAATCATCCTATCCTTCACAAACTCAGGAAAGTATTTATCTTGGAAGATCTGATCACACATATCCCAAGTAATGGTATCCACTACATGCATCCATTTCACTAAATCCCACCAGTGATCCGTTTCTCCTTCAAACAAATAGGTCGCTAGCCCCATTCGAATATCAGCAGCAATCCTCATGCTGTCACACATTTTTTTCACCCTGCTAATCCACTTATCTACCTCCATTGGATTAGAGCTTCATTGAAAAGTGGGTGGACATTGTCGTAAGAATTATTGCAATACCATCATCCTACAATTTTCATTAATATCTCATTGTAGTGGGTGAACGAGGTAGAATCGGGGTGTAGATTCATGAAAAGTAACCAACATACATGAGAATGTGGGATGACACTATTGAATGAGTATTCGATTTCTATCACTCTGGCATGTTTATTCCTTTCATCTAAATTATTGCTATTGCGTTCATTTAAGATCAAATAAATTGTCACTGTTTTATTTCAAGTTATATATACTATTTTGAAAAGTGAGATCGAACTGTTTTATATGTTTTCTAAACCTTGTTCGAGTTTGAGATGAATGTTGCTACAAAGCTTAGTGCTTACCCCCTACAAACAATATATTTTTTAGATTTCATGTTAGATGAGGAGCTTAGAGTCGATGAGTAGGTGCATTGGGAAGCTCCGCTAGATGAACACGTGGATCCTGAGGTGGATACTTTGAGCTATACTCTCCTATGTGCTAGACTAGGAAATTTTTTTTGAGACTCGGTGGAGTCTAATATTTTTGTTATTTCACTATAAATTAAATTTGATTCTTCTGGATGTAATTGCCATGGTTGGGCATATTCTTTTGGGATGATGTTGTAAATATTAGATATGATGAATGAATTTTTATTTATTGATGAATTTTATTAGTTGCTCTTATGATGTGAATGATTTTAAATTGTAATGCTGTCCAAAGTGATTTTTGGGGCGTTACAAAGTTTGGTATCAAAGTTTAGGCTTTAGGTCTTACATGGGAACTGTAGGTTATGGATTACCCCTAGAGAAGTAGGATTATGCTGAATGAAATTATTGATCTAAAATTTTATACAAGCCTTATGCCTTAGATTAAAAGTATAGTTAGGATGTCTTGTACATCAATGAAACTAAGTTGTGAATTGATGTGCAGGATAGACGGTGGACGTGGTCGTGGGGGTCAAGCAAATCCGCCACCGCCACCACCTCCCGATGCTATGAACGGCATATATCAATGCCTTCGGGAACTAACCACTCTAGTACAACACCAGAATGGAAACAACAACCATAATGGTGGGGTTCATCCACTAGCTCAAGTACCGGGCAATGGGAATAAAAATTGAAGGATGGTAGTTCTTCGAGAGTTTTTACGACAACACTCACCTACTTTCCAAGGAAGCTCTAACCCCTTGGATGTAGATAAATGGATCCGTCGGATAAAAAAAATGTGTGATGGCATGGGAGTAGCCAAGTACTTACTGATTGGATTGGCTACATACTTGTTAGAGGGGGAGGCCGACCATTGGTGGGATTCAGTGAAGAAAAGAAGGAATACAGATGCTCTGACTTGGGAGGAGTTTGATCAAATCTTCCAAGACAAGTACTTTCCTGAATTGGTCCGAGACAAGATGAGTGCAGATTTTCTCACTCTACGATAGGGCAGCATGACAGTAGTCGAGTATAAGAGAAAGTTTGATGAGCTATCCCGCTATGCCATGGAGTTCATATCTACTAAAGCCAAGAGGGCCAAGTACTTTGAGCAGGGCTTGAGGCCTGCCATCAGGGGAGAAGCTTGTGGCTCTCAAGATCTAGGACTATGGGGATCTAGTTGACAGATCTACACTAGTGGAGAGAGATACGGAGGACAACTAGCGACGACAAAACTTTGCAAGGGGAGGTCTGATTCGGACGGGTACAAGTAGCAGTGGAGTACCGAGGGCGGCACCATACCGTCGCCCAGATCAGATGGCTAGACAAAGACTTCAGACAGTTCGAGGAGATGAGATTACTCATAATCGAATAGGCACTGACCCTCGTCAATGCTTCGCATGTGGAGGTGTCGGGCACTTCAAACATAACTTCCCATCGCTTCCACCAAGGACCAATCAAGCAGTTGAGCAAGTAAATGCAAACAAGTCACCACTACCGAAGCCACTAAATCAGAGACCGTTAGGAACTATAGCACTCGGTGATGCCAATCAAGGGAGAGTGTTTGCTTTGACTCAACCGAAGGAAGATGCTTCCAATGCCTTTGTGGAAGGTATTGTTCTCCTCTACAATTATTGGGCCCAAACTTTATTTGATCCCGGTGAGAATTTAGAACATGCCTACGGGAGAACGGTTAGATACTAGAAGAGTGTGTAGAAGTTGTGTGCTTCAACCTGGTATTGATTGTGTCAAATTTTTTTGATGTCTTCTCAGATGAACTACCCAGGTCGCCCCCACAGAGAGAGATTGAGTTTACAATCGATCTATATCCGGGAACTGAACCTATATCCATTGCTCCTGATCGAATAGCACCTTTGGAATTAAAGGAGCTAAGGAAGTAGTTGGACCAACTAGTGGCTATTGGGTTTATCCGCTTAAGTACTTCACCTTGGGGAGCTCCGGTCCTCTTTGTGAAAAAGAATGATGAAACACTTCGGTTATGCACAGACTACTGAAGGTTGAACCGAGTGACAGTGAAGAATAAATATCCATTGCCATAAATTGATGATTTATTCATTCAGCTGAGGGGTTCTAAGTTTTACTCCAAGATTGATCTTCACACAAGGTACCATTAACTGCGGATTAGGGAGGAGGATATTCCTAAGACATCATTCTGTACCCGGTATAGTCATTTCGAATATACGATAATGCCGTTCGGATTGACTAATGCTCCAGCAGCCTTCATGAATTTGATGCACAGGGTATTTCGGTCGTATTTGGATCAGTTTGTCATCATGTTTATTTGAGGACATATTAACCAATTCACGGACACAAGAGGAATATGAACGACATCTCTCGATTATGCTACAAACATTGAGAGAGCATAAGTTGTATGCTAAGATGAGTAAATGAGAGTTCTGAATGAAAGAAGTGAAATTCCTTGGCCATGTTGTGTCAAAACAAGGTGTAGCTGCAGACCCCGCCAAGATTGAAGCCGTGATGAAATGAGAACCACTGAGGAATGTGACCGAAGTACGTAGTTTCCTGGGATTAGCAGGCTACTACCGAAAGTTTGTGGAAGGGTTTTCCAAGCTGGCAATGTTAATGACTCACCTTAAGAAGAAGGGAGAAAGATTATTGTGGACTAAAGAGTGTGAACTAGTCTTTTGCACCTTGAAGGAAAGGTTGACAATAGCTCTTGTTCTCATTATTTCGAGCAGTGGGGAAGGCTACGATGTTTACACTGATGCTTCGTTATGAGGCTTAGGATGTGTGCTTATGCAAAAAGGTAAGGTAGTTGCTATGGCTCAAGGCAACTCAAGATTCATGAGCAGAACTACCCCACCCATGACTTAGAGCTTGCCACCGTGGTTTTTGCGCTTAAGTTGTGGAGGTGTTACCTATATGGAGAAAAGTTTCAAGTATTTTCTGATCATAAAAGCTTCAAGTATATCTTCACACAGAAAGACTTGAATCTTCAGCAAAGAAGGTGGATTGAATATCTAAAAGACTATGAGTTCACACTCAACTACCACCCAGGGAAGGCTAATGTAGTAACAGATGCACTTAGCAAAAAGTCTCGGGGTGAATAGGTGGAAGATGATGGATTCCTTGGAGGGGTTTGATCTATGGGTGGATAGACAGGGGGATCGATCATGGTTATTTAATCTCGTAGCTCAACCAATTCTTCAACAAAGGATTGTGGAGTTGCAACGATTAGATACAGAGTTGGAAACTATCCGGGGTAGATTGGAGAGGAATGAGATGATTGAGAATTGGGCAATACATAATGATGAGTTACGGTTTCGTGGGAGACTATGTGTACCAAACAATGACTAGGTAAGGGAAGAAGTGTTGGGTGAGTGCCATCGTTCAAAATTCTGCATACATCCGGATAGTACTAAGATGTACAGGGACATGAAGCGTCAATATTGGTGGAAAGGGATGAAACAAGATTTGGCTAAGTATGTTTCAAAGTGTGCGGTGTGTCAGCAGATGAAGATTGAACATCAAAAACTCAGAGGATTATTAAAGTCCTTGCCTATCCCAGAATGGAAATGGGATCACATTACCATGGATTTTGTGTCTGGTTTACCACGGATGTCATGAGGGCATAATGTTGAATGGGTAATTGTAGATAGACTTACCAAGTCGGCTTATTTCTTAAGTATGAAGACCACGGATACTTTGGAGACCTTGAGCAAGCTCTATATTCGCGAGATTGTTAGATTACATGGAGTTCTGCTCTCTATTGTTTCAGATAGTGATTCTCATTTCGTGGCACAATTTTGGCGAAGTCTATAATGAGCTATGGGGACAGAGTTACACTTTAGCACCGCCTTTCATCCCCAAACGGATGGCCAATCCGAAAGGGTGATACAAATTTTGGAGGACATGTTACGAGCTTGTGTGTAGGACTTCAAGGGAAGTTAGAGCGATCATTTTTCGTTGGTAGAATTCGCATACAGCAACAACTTTCAATCTAGCATTGACATGGCACCATATGAGGCACTGTATGGAAGACCATGTAGGTCCCCAACTTGTTGGTTGGAAGCGGAAAAGAGTAGCTTGTTTAGGCCAAAGATTATTCAGGAGACTATGGAGAAAATTTAACTCATTCGGGAAAGATTACGCATGACACAAAGCAGACTAAAGAGCTATGCAGATAGAAGACGAAGACCCTTGGAATTCCAAGAGAGGGACTATATGTTCCTCAAGGTCACCCAAGAAGGGGGTGTTTAGATTTGGTAAGAAGGGAAAATTAGCACCAAGATACACTGGATCATTTGAAGTGATCCAAGCTGTGGGCAAAATGACGTATCAACTTCGGTTACCAGCTCAGTTGTCAAAAGTGAATAACGTATTTCATGTGTCAATGTTAAGAAAGTGTCAAACGGATACAACGCATGTCGGGGATTTGAAGGATATTGAAATTCAAGATGGAGCAACATATGAAGAACAACCAGTGAAGATTCTCGACACTAAGGAGAAAGTGCTTCGCAACAAAGTCATTCAACTCGTGAAAGTTTTGTGGCAACACCATGGAGTGGAGGAAGCTACTTGGGAACCAGAGCTAGAGATGCGAGAGAAGTACCCCCATTTGTTCGCTACTTGAGGTAAGTTTCGAGGATGAAACTTTCTTTAAAGGGGGTTGATTGTAAATCCCCACATTTTTATTTTAATATGTAGCAATTAAATATATGAAATATTTTGTAATCGAACTTGTACCAACTATGTTTGATGTCCAAATGTATGTTGTATAAGTTTGGGTTGGTTTTAGAAGGGTTTGGAATGGATTGGAAATGAAAAATAAAGGAAACAGGCAAAACTGAATAGACCGTACTGGTACTGCGTACCGGTACGCCTGGAAGTTACCATACCGGTACGCCACTGTCTAGAGAGTTATCGTATCGGTACACTCTTTAAGTTCTAGAAATTTTAAGTCGTGATCTGGGGTCCATTTTTCATCCTATAAATACATAATGATGCCTCCATTAGCCCTATTTCAACATTTCTAACCCTAGAAAACCTTAGAGAGGAAGAAAGAGAGGGAAAAACACAAGATCAATAGGGATTTGCACATTGGATTGGATCAAAGCCCTAATTTTTCAAGAACACCAAGGTAGGGGTTCCTTCCATTCTTGACCATTGAGGCTATGGCTTATATGTATATGTATGTTTTCACTCTCATTTATATATATATGCTATGAAATCACCATTTCTTGTTATTTTTGCAAAGATTACCATGTTTTGAACAAAGTTAGGGTTAGATAACCATGAAAACTCTTTTCTTGTCATAAAACCATAGTTTTCAAAAGAAATTGATTTTTCTCTTGATCTTTCCCTTGTTCTTGATTTCAAAACTTTAGTGCTTTATAATGAACAATAAAGATGGATTGTTGATGATCTCTTGCTTATTTTCTTAAATTGTTCTCTTGTAATACAAATTGTGAAATTTGGAGATTTTGGATTTCCTTGTGATTTGAGAAAATGTTTGTTATTGCATCTCTTGTATGGTTGTTGTGATGAACTTGAATTGCATTCGAGCACTGCCGTAAATTGTTAGAGGTTAGTCTATCCTAGTGGAGGTGAGATAGTTTCCTAACACTTGTATTGGTATATTGTTTGTGAGGGCAACCACTATTGTTCATGTAAGTTCGAGGCTAAGGGATGGTATACCTTTCCTCGGAAGGATTCGTCAATGCCGTGCGAGACGGTAAACGCCCTTCCTAAAATGTTTGGGATTATGTGATTGTAGTGGGTGAACGAGGTAGAATCGGGGTGTAGATTCATGGGAAGCAACCAACATACATGAGAATGTGGGATGACACTATTGAATGAGTATTCGATTTCTATCACTCTGACATGTTTATTTCTTTCATCTAAATTATTGCTATTGTGTTCATTTGAGATCAAATAAATTGTCACTGTTTTATTTCAAGTTATATATGCTATTTTGAAAAGTGAGACCAAACTGTTTTATATGTTTTCTAAACTTTTTTCAAGTTTGGAAGGAATATTGCTATAGAGCTTAGTGCTCACCCCTTACAAACAATATATTTTTCAGATTTCGTGTTAGATGAGGAGATCGGAGTTGATGAGCAGGTGCATTGGGAAGCGCCACTAGACGGGCACGTGGATCCCGAGGTGGATGCTTTGGGCTATACTCTCTTATCGCTAGACTAAGAAATTCCTTTTGAGACTCGGTGAAGTCTAATATTTTTGTTATTCCGCTGCAAGTTAAATTTGATTCTTCTTGATGTAATTGTCATGGTTGGGCATATTCTTTTGGGATGATGTTATAAATATTAGATATGATGAATGGATTTTTATTTATTGATGGATTTTATTAGTTGCTCTTATGATATGAATGATTTTAAATTGTAATACCGTCCAAGGTGATTTTTGGGGTGTTACAAAATCAATGATAGGAATAAACATGCTAGAAATTAAAGTAATTAATAAATAACTCAGTAGCATTATCCCATATTCTCATGTTGGTTGGTTACTTCTCAAGAATCTATACAACGATTCTACCTCATTCACCCACCACAAACCAAACAATCTCAACATTCCCCGCAGGGCACATTACAAACCACTTTAGGAATGACATATATTGTCTCTCACGACATTGATGAATCCTTCACAGGAAAGGTATCCTCGAACCTATGTGAACAATAGTGGTTGCTCTCACAAACAACAATCCACTACAAGTGTTAGGCAAATATCTCACCCCCACTAGAATAGACTAACCTCTAACACTCTACGATAGCTCTCCAAGGAAAATCAAGTTCGTCACACCCAAATCATACAAGAGATGAAACCACAATTTTTTCAACAACCACAATTTTAACCAAGCACAATTTTCATTAACAATTCAAGTATCGTAATTGCACAATTCTCAATATACTACAGTAATAAAGGAATCTAAATATGCAGGAGATCACATTAAGAAACCTTCATAATTGCAACATCAAAATTTTAGCGTTTTGTCAAAAATTATAATTTCTCAGAAAAAGAACAAGAATTAGATGAAAACATGATTTAATCAAAAATAAAAATTTAAAAATCAAGAATCCATGTATTTTTCACATTCAAACATATATCTAGCAAAACTAGGGTTTTGCAAATTCAACAACAAGCATTCTTTGAACCTAAACATGTATTTTGTTCAAAACTAAGTTTCAATGATAAAGAAACAAAGAACTCATAAGTATTTATTATATAACTATCCAGAAGATTGAAAACATATAAAAGAATCCCCTACCTTGGTTCCGCAGTTTGTGTGTAAACCTAGCGTGTTTTATTCGTTCTAACGTGAGAATCCCTCTTCAATCTTGTATTTTTCCTTTTATATTTTACTCTCTAAGGCTCTCTAGGGTTAAGAATTGATGAAATAAGACTAGGGAATATGTCCTTAGGTATTTATAGTATGAGAAAATAATCTAATCAGCACAGACCTAATACTCAAAATCGCGATAATACGTTCGAACTAGAAGCTTGATGTTCGAACTATCTACATGAAATTCAGACATAATATTGGGTATTCAAACGTTGTTTGCTCCTAGTACTTTTGCTTTTCTATTAGATTTTATGTTAGACACAAAATTATTGGGACTAACTGTCGTTCGAATAGATCCATTCACGTTTGAATGAACTCTAGTTTTTATTTCACCTTCCAAGGAAGTTTTGGCCTACTTAGAGGTTAATTTAGGAAATATTCCTGAAATACACTTTTATAGCCCTGAAAGTCTTTTGTCTACTGTAAAAATTTCAGATCAATCAAAAATTAGGGTAAAAATTTATGATCTAAATACTAAGGTAGTGTTAATATCCTTCCTACTTGAATTCTCTCTAAAATGTGCTTTAACTCCAGAATACTTCATAACTTCTAATACACCCCCTATTGCCTCTCTCAAAATTTGTAATTATACCCTTACAATCTATATGGTTCATTCTTACAATTGCCCCTAAGGTTATGTTTATCTTTGTGATTTGTGATTTAATCTTATTTACAACCTGAGTAGTTTGATTGTTAATATTTATTCTAGGCCTGAATGTGTTGTTGTGATGTATCTTCTATGCTCCTTTTATGGGGTGGTTGATAAGGAGGTACTGTGGGTTGACCTTGATGGCCAAACCCTTGAACTTGTGGCTGTGGTATTTGGTTCTGAACAAACCTGTGTTGTGGCGATCCTTGTTGAGGGACTTGTAGGACATTAGAGGGACCGATATAATTTGGTGATGGCTGATGCATGGCAAGGGGGTATTATTAAGGTTGGGCAGTGCCGTCGAATCTCCAACTAAAATTGGGATGGTGTCACCACCCCGGATTGTAAGGATTGGAGGATAAAGAAAATGATGGCGTTGGCTGATTAAATGTATTAACCTACTCTTGAATTTCCCTACAAATAAGCAAAGTTGGGCATTTATTTATAGAATGCTCAACATACTCACATATCGAACAAAGGTCAATAACCTTGGGGACACTGGTCACCTCATTTACTTTTTGTAACTCTAAACCTTCCTTGAAAGTTTAGCAGTCTTGGCTAAGAGCTCGTCTTGCTCTCTCAATGAATATTTTCCTTGACCGGACGATTTGTGGTGTTGCCTGATGAAGTTGATAAATTAGCACAATCTGAGATGTCCCAAGATTGGGCACTCTCTGCCAAACAATCAAAATAATCAAGAGTTTCCTCAGGCTCTTTATTTAAAAACTCTGCATTCCACATCATGTCAATGAATTGACAATGTGTAGGGGTAATTCCCTCATAGAAGAAAGTCACCCTCGAGATAGAGATAACAGTTTCCACCCATCATTCTATGAAATTGAGGTAGCAATTGGACTATCCCCAGTTTAACAATGAATTGATGTATTTACACAAGAAGTAAAATGCTGGATGGTGAGGAAGAGCAAGTCGGTTGAAGATAATCCTTCATAGTCTGACCAGGCAAAACTATAACCAGATTATTCCCACCATTACCCCTTATTGGTACAATTTTGGGTGGATTTTTGTCATTATTGTTATTTTGGGCAACCATACCTACAACTGGTAGTACTTCATGTCTAAGTCTAACAAGTCGGTACGCTTGATCTCTAGCCCACATGCTAATATAATAACCTTAAAAATTAAAATTGCAAGAAAATAAGAAATAAATTACAATAGAGATACACACCTGGGCTCGTGATGAAAATCACAAGACATACTTGAATTCGTCTATATCACTTTAGATTACTGTCTACTTCTCTGGAAACCACGCCAAAAACGATTGCCCTCCAAAAGGGTTGTATTTTCATGAAAGCTCCCAAGTGTAAAAGAAAGCTATCGTGTAGTAACTTTAATAAAAGTCCAAGGTCGTCTCCTCAGGGAAAGAATTTGTAATCCAAAGTGATAAAAACAAAATGAAAAAGCTCTTTGAAGTTGAGAATTTTGAGAGTTAACTATTAATGAATTGAAATTCAATAGCTGCAAAAACTTGATAATCTTCAGAGTTCATCCCATCTATGAATAAGATTATTTACCTTCAATCTATAACTGATCTACTTTCATATTCAACTACTACAGACAAAAATTTTCAACTAAAAATTTTAAAAGAACTAATGTAGTAATTGAAAGATGGTTTATGGTGGAAGAATATGTACTCTAAAGGTTGTAGGAAACACCACAATTATTTGTACCAAGCCTAATTGCATACAAATAATAGGACGTATGCAAACCAATTAGGTTTTCGAAAGTATAACATGTTCAATCAATCACATAAACTTTAAAACCCTAGTTTAAGGCATACGTTCATAGATTTGGAACTCTTTCCTTAGATTATCTAGAAGAAAACTACTCAACCATGGTAATGAAAATAACATAAAGCTTAAAAGTAGACATGATTGAATATAGAAAAGTTAATGACATAATTGAAATTGAGAGCTTTTATTGAAAAATCGAAAGTAAAGACAATTGAAATTCAATATTGCTTAAAATAAATAATTGAAAGACTGAACATTGAATGAAATTCTATAGAACAAAACCCTAAAACACTATCAAAGAAGACTCCTAAAAACCATTGTAAAACTGGTGAACAACCACTCTCCTAATTCACCAAAGAGTCTCTATTTATAGCAATTAGGAAATAGAATCTTCAGTTTCTTTGAAAGATATCAATACCAAAATTATCTCCCAATCCTATTGGTTGAGAATCCCTAAAAGATTTGAAAAAATCTGATCTTTAATTATGTTTCTTGGGAGTATCTGCCCCGATCTACCGGTAGAACAATAGGCCTACTGTTAGTTCTCTGTCTCTCAGAAATCTCTGAGACTTTCGTAGCTTCTCCTACTGGTTGAACATCTGGTAGGACTCTTTTGATAAAAACATTAAGACATCAATTATCGATAGATTTTGCTACAATTACCAGTAAAACTTCTCTAATGAAGACTAGTAACAATTTCTTTTGATAACAATTTACTTCATCGCCTCCCTTCCATTTCTCAAATAATTACCCTAACCCCTCGCTTCCATTATCGTAAATATACCCAATTCCACAAAAATGGTCCAATTCAATAGTTCTTTCACTCACAATGGGTTGATTTCGAAAGTAAGTGTCATACCTGTCGGCCTTGAGGATGCTAGGAAATCTAGTGTGATCATATCGACGGACAAGCTTTGGCCTTCCATCTCTTTCCTTGATGACGTCTTGGCTTACTGTATTCATATTTCATCGAGCAGGCATCTTCATTCTTGGAGGCATCTTGGATTTGGGGATTTTTGGGGAAGAATTGATTGAATTTGTTCAGTTAAAAGTGAGAAATTGGGTAGAATATGGTTTGGGTGGATGATTTTGAGGAAAATTGGAAGAAAAAAAGTTTTTCAAGGGTTGGGTAGTTGAAAGGGTAGCCTAGGGTTTGGGTTTTTGAAGAGCTTAGTTTGCAATGGGGAAGGCGATTTAGCTTTTTATACATCAACAGTCTACATTCGAACGTGACTATCATTTGAATGAAGGTTCAAAGATTTTAAAAATTAAGTTCAAACTTGGAAATGTCTTTTGAACTAAGGTTACTCCTATTACTTTGGTTCTCTATAGAACCTGAGATGTTGTAAGCTCCTTAAGTTCGAACTTGGATTTCGTGTTCGAATGCCAACCTAAAAAAAATTATTTCCTTTTCTTTTCTAAGCACAAATAAATACTTGGAAAAGTGTAGCGTCTCAAGACAAGTCCCTTCCCACGCTATAAATTCGATGGCATTTTAGGAAATTTCATACTTGGCCCACATGTTATCCCAGTGAAAATGATAAAAATTGTGAAAATTTTTAAAAAAATATATATATTTACATTTTTACAGTAGTTGGTCCAAACCATTGATCTTCATTTCCTAGAAACATGTTCTTATCTTAACTTATCATGTCAAAGAAAAACATTTAATCCAATTCTTGCCCTATCTCCATTATGTTTGAATAAGTAGTGACCCTACCAATTTCTTGCCATACATAATGTGTAAGAAAAGGACTGGTGTAGTATGGCGTGTCAAGAAAATTCTTACTCTGCCCATACACTATCCAGTCTAAAAGATCGAGTGCGTGACTAGAAATTAGTTTAGAACACTGTTTATATTCCCTCATGTGAAAGAGCTTGCCACATCGATTGCATGCACCAAGTTGTTTGGCTCAGCGACATTTGGTATAAGTGCTTCTTCTACATAATGGTTTCGCTTACTCTTCTCATATTTCAATTTTTCTTATCAGTCTTGCTTTTTTCATTATTACAGAATGTACATCAGATGGAAATGTGCACAATACACCTAAACTGAACCAAAAAATTTTAACATCCATGTTTAATATAGGCTTAAGATACTCTATCTGGTTCTTTAATGTTTGTTTGTCACAAAGATGATTGAAGCTGCCATTTAAAAAAAAATTAGACACTTGGAAAGTTTTAAAATGTATATCTACGATAAAATACAAATACAAATATGATCAATACTTTTCACATCTAACCTAAACTCAACATTGTTCTCAATGTTTCGAATTTACCAGTATGTGCAAAGTGCATTTAGAGTTCAAAGAGAGAGATTTGTATAGATGTGTACATATGCTTCAACTCATTTGGACACATAATCAACTGCTATGAAGATATATAGATAATAAAAGGAAGGGGGAATGGTCCCATGAAATTGATGCCCCAACAATCAAAAATTTTAATTACCAGTATGGGGTTCAAGGGTATCATGTTTCTTTTAGAAATACTCTACAATCTTTGGCATCAATCATATGCTAGACAAAAGGCATGAACATCCTTAAAAAGTGTGAGCCAACAAAATCCACATTGTAAGATTTTTGCAGTGGTTTTCTTTGACAAAAAAATGCCCACCGCATGATTTAGAATGACAAAAGTAAATAACCTGTGCGATCTCTAGATTGGGTACACAAAGTCTTATGATTTGACAAAAGGAAATAACCTGTGCGATCTCTAGATTGGGTACACAAAGTCTTATGATTTGATCCTTATAGTATTTAAACACGTATGGATTCTCCCAAAAGAAATTATGCACTTCTCTTAAAAATGTCTTTTTATCCTCATGGTAAAGGAAGAGGGGAACATATAAATAGCTAGAAAGTTAGCAATATCAGCATACCATGGTAACTCCAAGATTGTGAACAATTGCTCATCTAAAAAATTTTCATTGATTGGCAACTTCTTTTCATGACATTAATATGTTGGCCTTGATAGATGATCTGTAACTACATATTTTACTCCTTTTTTGTCCTTGATGATTTGGTCAAATTCTTGTAATAAGAGTATTCATCTTAAAAGTCATGGCTTGACATCCTATTTTGTGAACAAATACTTCAACGCCGTATGATCAATAAACACAATGACTGAAGAATCAACTAGATAAGAACAAAATTTTTCTTAAGCAAAAACCACAACAAATAACTCTTTTTCAGTAAGTGGAATAATTCATTTGAGTGTCATTTAGAGTCTTGTTTGCATAATAGATCACATAACGTTTTTTATCCTTTCTTTGACCCAACACTTTTTCCATAGTGTAATCATTTGCATCACACATCAGTTTAAAGGGCAGGGTCCTGTCATGAGATTGCATTATTGGAGTAGAGATTGACATACCCTTATGCTTATCAAAAGCTTGTTAGCATGTCTCATTCCACAAGAAAGATACATCCTGACTTGGGAGATGACACATGAGTTTTGTTATGGTACTGTAATCTTTGATGAATCTCCTGTAAAACCCTGAATGCCCTAGAAATGATCGGACATCTTTAATAGTTTTAGAAGCGGGTAAATTGCCTATTAGATCTATTTTTGCTATGTCAATTTTTATGCTTTCTGATGAAACAATGTGACCTAAAACCAATGTCTTTTGTTACTATGAAATGACATTTCTCCCAATTAAGCACAAGATTAGTCTCCTTATATCTTATCAAAAACTTTCCAGGTTATTTAAACATAATTCAAATGAATCTCCATACACAGAAAAATCATCCATGAATAATTCCAAAAATCTCTCAACGCTAAACAAACTCTGCATGCATCTTTGAAATGTTGCAGAAACGTTACACAATCCAAGCGACATCCTTCTAAATGCAAAAGTACTAGATGGGCATGTGAATGTTATTTTCTCTTGGTTAGCAAGTGCTATCTCGATTTGATTGTACCTAGAATACCCATCTAGAAAACAATAGAATACATGGCCTGCAATCCTTTCAAAAGCTTGATCAAGAAAGGGAAGAGGAAAGTGTTCCTTCCTAGTTACCGAATTGAGTTTCTGGTAGTCTATGCACATTCATCATCCTATAACAACTCAGGTTGGCACCAACTCATTGGCATCATTTTTAACTACTATGACCCCAGACTTCTTAGGCATAACTTGGGTTGGGCTGAACCATTACTGTTAGAGATGGGGAAGATGATTTCTGCATCTAACAGTTTGAGGACCTCAGTTCGTACAACCTCTTTTATGTGGGGATTCAATTGTTGCTAAATTTGACGAGAGGGTATTTTGCATCCTCCTCGAGGTATATAACATAATTACAAACCAATGGACTTATACCTCTCAAATCAGCAATGGTCCACCCAATGGTACTCTTATGACGTCTAAGGACTTCTATCAACTTAGACTTTTATGAATTTGCAAGCTTGGATGAAATGACCACTGGATAAGACTTATCCTCTCCTAAAAATGCATATTTTAAGTTGGATAGGAGGAGTTTAAATTCAGGCTTTGGTGGTTTCACACTAGATGAGAGTGGTTTTGTACCACTCGGGGTCAACACTTCAAACTTGGATACCCATGTCCTGGTAGCATGAGCTGGGTAAATGTTTAGTTTCTTGACTAGACTTTGATAGTCTTCTTCCAACTCAGATGTGATAGACTCTAGTAAAAAAAATCCAAGGGGTTTTCACAAAATGCTTTGTTCAAATGTTCATGTGCCAAAGACTCAATGAAATTCACTCCTCTTACTTCTTTTTCCTCACCTAGGTGCTTAGCGACGTTAAATATGTTAAGCTCAAGAGTTATATTCTCAAACGTCAATTTCATGACCCCATTACTGCAATTGATTAAAGCATTTGAAGTTGTTAAGAAGGGTTGATCAAGGATGATAGGGATTTGATCCACCGAATGTATCACTGGATACGTATCCAAGACAATGAAGTCAATAGGAAAAAAGAAGTTGTCCACTTGAACAAGGACATCCTTAACAATACCCCTCAAAACTTTGATAGACCTATATGCCAACTAAAGTGTGATGGATATAGGTTTTAGTTCGCCCAAACCTAGTTGTTGGTAGACTGAGAAAGGGAGTAAGTTGACACTGGCTCCAAGATCAAGCAATACTTGTTCTATCCTAAAATTCTCGATGACACATGACACTATGGGACACCTCGGATCCTTGTATTATGGAGGGATTTTGTGTTGGAGTATGACACTGGCTTGTTCAGCTAAGAAAGCCCTTTCTGAACATTTTGATTTCTTTTGATTGTGCACAAATCCTTTAGAAACTTGAAATAAAAATGAACTTGCTTAATGGCATCCAAAAGTGATATATTGATTTTTACTTGCTTAAAAAGCTTGTAAATATTTGAATGGTTGTTCAACTTTTGTGTTTTCTTGAGTCTTTGAGGAAAATGAGCAGAAATGGGACATAGTGTTCATGACTTCTTATCTTCCCCAAACTCAATCTCATCTAAAGACACTTATGCAGGTTGCACTATAGGTGTGGTCTCAATGAGTGGTGATGGTTTGCTGGTTTTGTCAATAACTTTGCCACTTCTAAGAGTGGTGATGACTTGAACTTGCACTTGTGGATATTCCATGATAGAAGAGTTACCCATTTGATATTGACCTCGTGGTTGTTAAGGTTAGGCAAGAAATTTGTCCTTCTCATATGTAGTCATTGACTGGGCTAACTTTTGGATATGACTTTTAAGATCCTCAAACGATTGAGTGGTCTAGGTTTTAGATTCATTGAAAGCCTGAGTGAAATTATTATTGTAGTTTATTTGACTTTGCATGAACTAGTTTATTGTGTCCTGAAGACTTCTTTTATGTGATGGTTGTTAAGGTTGATAAGCAGGAGGCCCTTGGGATGGTGGTTGTAACCCTTGTTGAGGATTTACGAGAGATTGTTATGTGTTCCTCCAATTGAAATTTAGGTGATTCCGCCATCCTAGATTGTAGGTCTTAGAATAAGGTTTGGAATGGGACTTGTTAAAATTAGAGATTGCATTGGTCTATTCCAACAAAACTTCCTTAAATGCAAGAATAGTAAGGCACTCCCCAGTGGGGTGTCCTATCAAAGCACAAATCTCACACACTTGTTCTATAGGAGGTCCAATAGCAACCTGGTTTATCTTCTTCATCTCTAGAACTTCAAGCTTTTGAGACAAGATAGTCATTTTTGTCCTAAGGTCATCATCTTCTTTTAAAACATATTTTCCTAGGAAAGGCCGAGTCCCACATTTGAGAACTCTCAGATATGGTTTCAAAAAATTTAAACGCCTCCTCCATAATTTTTCTCATGAACTCCCCTTGAGCCATCATTTTAACAAACTGACGTAGTTGAGTGGGATGAGAATCATAGAAAAATCCTACCAAAGTCCAACTCTCAAAAGCATGGTGTGGGAAGGCTTGGAGAAGATCCTTGAATCTTTCCTAACATTGGTAAAATGTCTCTCCCTCTTTAACCGAAAAGTTCATGATTTGTCTTTTAAGTGCATTGGTACAATATAAAGGGGAAAATTTCTTGAAAAACAGATTTTGTAATGCCACTCAATTTGGTATCGAATGAGCTTTTAAAGAATTTAGTCAATGTTAAGCTTTATCCTTTAAAGAGAAAGGAAAAAGTTTTAACTTTGCCAGTTTAGAATTATCTTGGAATGTCCCACATACCTCCTCAAATTCTTTAATATGTAAATATCAATTTTTTGATTCGAGTCCATGAAATTGAGGTAATAATTGTACTGTTCTTGACTTCACATTGAAGTTGGGTGCATTTGAAGGAAATACAAAACAATAGGGGACGCTGTTTCATGTGGGATGAAAATACTCCCTTAGAGTTCGAACATTAGGAATTTCCCCTTCTTTCTCGCTATTGGTCATGCTATTATTAAAGAAATCTACTACTGATTGGGGTGAAAAGAGTTCAGATTGATTTACAGACTCGACTGATTCTTTTGGCAAATTTTGAAAGCAAGGATTGTCCTCAGACATACAAAAAAATAAGAATTATATACAGGAAATCAAAAGTATATATACAACAAATGAAAATCTTTTCACTTTTTACTTTAAAACACCATTAGAATCCCCAACAATGGTGCCAAAAACTTGACTTAATCAAAAATGTGTACACTCAAGTACAGGCAGTCAAGTTGTAGTTATAATCTGGCTAAGTCCGGAGTCAAATCCACATGGAACTAATGTTGGTGTTTTGAAGTTATAAGTGATAGAAACCAAAGTGATTGGAACCCTTGAGATTTTGAAGTTATGATAATGATAGAATTTTCTGGATAAATATAGGATTAATATAAGATTTTCTTAAATGAAAATAAAAGTCACCCTTTAACTTGAGGATCCAGACATGTACTTATTCATCCAGTCGTTATATTTGTGCCTTGTAAATTATTCCATTAACCCCTAAATCAATAGCAGGTTAATTAGACGATAAAGATGGAATGAGTGAATTAAGAGCATGACTCTGATATCTTTGTAGAGATTTACAATGATTGTTTATGCCGAGATTTAACCCGTCTATAAACAGGCAAACAATCCTACAAATCATCGAGCAACTGTTAAGTTATCTCATTCTTAGTTAACGTATAATGACAATTAAGATTGAAAAATTTTCATGAAGACCTATTTTGGATACTTGCAGGGAATCAACAAAATCACCTACTCCAAGAATTAACTTGTGTATAGGTGATCTATGATTATACAAAGCACTTTAGCTTAGCAAGATACATTCAATCATTCAATATACAACGAAAAGATAAAATATTAAGCATAAATGAAGTGCACAAATATAACTTTCGAACAATAATTTACATGTCTATCATCTCTTGCTAAGGAGTGAATGCGAAACTACTCACTTGTTATGGCTTTGAGGAGGCTAGAAAAGTGAGTCAATCTCATCCCTCCAAGTAGAGGAACTTATAATTACAAGTTAAGAGAGCTGGAAAGGTGAGAGAGAGACAGAAAGGTGAGAAAGAGCCAAAAAGGTGATAGAGGTTCAATCCTCTAAGTAAAGAAGAAAGTTTTACAATGGAAGCTAATGAAACTAATGTTAAAAGTAGAAGAAGACTAGTTACTTTTGGAGGATTATTTACACTTCCAAAAGAGTTATATCCTTTTGCAATTGCCAAAGGGGGGTATTTATAGGCAAATGAAGAAGGTAAAAGACAGACTTAGGTTCTTAAAGTCCAAGCCTATGCCAGAAAATCTGGATAGAAATCTAGTTTGCATTAATTCTATCTTTGATTGACGTTCGAACGCTTTTGGAGTTCGATCATGGTCATTAATGTAGCCTTATCACCAATAGTTAGAGGCCACATATCAGTTCCCTAGCAGTCCCTTGAAGATCCTGTCTGATTTCATTGTTGCATTCAAACGTGATTTGACATTCGAATGTTGAAGCAAAGTCAACTTTGTCAGGCAACTTGTTTCTCCCTTGAGTTCTCTTTGTTTGCTTCTAAACACGTGTGTTGCATGGGAATGTGATGTATTAGACTGCTACTTCTATTCGCGTGAAAATCATTGTATCCTAGGAGGCAGATGCTTTAATTTTCATAAGCACTAAGTATGGGGGCGAAATCTGTCTTAAGGACATAGTGTCAAACACTATCTTTGATCTATTAATGTTCAATAATAGTTCCTATTTTGCAAATGGGTCAGTTTTTTAATTACAAATTTTATGTGATATTATTTCGTTCATACGTGTAACTGTTTCATTCATACCAGTAACAATGTTGTTTTTACTTGTAACTGTTTCATTTTTAATTGTTACTGTTTTGTTCTAAGTTGCATGTTACAAATCAAAAATGTCAATAAGTGTTTTTAGTATATTCGAGAAACCACAAACAATAATCTTAAGATAGATTTCCTTTGTTTATATAATTATTTGTTATATTTCCGATTCATATTGATAGTATAAGAAACTGTTTTTAAAATATTGCAAATTGTTAAAATTTGTTTTTTAAAATATGTAGTATTTTGGTCATACTTGAAAAATTTATGTGAATATGTGTATGTTTTTTTAATTGAAACACCACCACCATATAGTTACACTGAAATTTTCCCACCAAAAAGTTACACCATATAGTGACAATGGCACAGTACAATGACACCATATAGTAACACTAAAACACTGATTTCAAATAGTGACATTAAATAGTAAAATGGATTGTCTCTGTTTTAGTAACGTGCTTTGTAAAGTGATCCTGTTTTCCTATTTTTGAAAATTTGGTAATTTTTTTTATTAGAAATGGCTTTAAATAAGAATAATGTCTCTACTACTACTTCTCCTGTGGTGTCTATTTATGTACCTACTCATGTGTCTCATGGAAAAAAGGCTAAAAAGTTTAATGGAAATTATTTCAAGAGATGACAACAAAAAATGATGTTCTATCTCACTACGTTGAATCTTTTAAAGTTTCATCATGAGGATGCTCCTGTTTCTAGTGAGAATGAGACTGACCGCCAAGTTGTTGCAGTGGATACATGGAGCACTCTGTTTTTCTGTGCAAGAACTATATCCTTAATGAATTTGATAACATATTATATAATGTGTATAGTCCAATATAGACGGCTGGAGAGCTGTGAGAATCCTTGGATAAAAAGCATAAGACGAAGGATGTCAGAATGAAGAAATTCATCATGGGCAAATTCCTTGACTACAAAATAGTGGATTTCAAGACTATCATAAGTCAAGTTTAAGATCTTAAAGTGATCCTACATGAGTTTCATGCCTAAGGGATGGTGCTTACTGAATCTTTCCAAGTGGCTGCAATTATTGAGAAAATATCAACATATTGGAAGGGCTTCAAAAAGCACAAATGCAAAGAAATGAAACTTGAGGACTTGATCATAAGATTTAGGATTGAAGAGGGCAATAGAGTCTCTGAAAAGAAAATTAGTAATCATTTCATAGATTCAAATGCACGTGTGATTAAAAGAAAATGAAGCATGTTGGCCAACAAGGGGTCAATGGTGGTGATTCTAAAAGGTTCAAAGGCAAATGCTTTGTGTGCAACAAACCAAGACATCATGCAAATGATTGTTGAAACCGTAAAGCACATGAGAACCACAAGAGAAAACCTGTCCAAGCTAATATAACTGAGGTAGAAAAATATTCAGACATGAGTTTTTTTGGTACCAAGGAATGGTCGGTGGACACCGGGGCCATTAAACACGTATGCACAAATAAGAAGATATTCTCTTCATATGAAGCTATTAATTTTGGAGAACAACTATTCATGAAAAATTCCTTTATTTCCAAAGTTGAAGAAAAATGAAAGTTTATATTGAAGATGACTTATAGGAAAGAACTTACTCTCATTGATGTGTCACATGTTCCAGAAATTTCAAAAAATCTTGTGCCTGGATCATTGTTGAGTAAAAAGGATTTTAGGTTAGTTTTTGAGTCCAAAAAATTTGTACTCACAAAGAGTGAGATTTATGTATGCAAGGGATATAAGCGATGGGCTCTTTAAGATGAATGTAATGACAATTGTATTTGATTTTAATAACAAAAATACATCTCCTACTTATATGTTTGAGTCTTCCAATGTATAGCATGGTAGACTAGGACATGTTAGTTTTGATACTTTGCATAAATTATTGAATTTAGAATTATTGCCTAAATTTAATATTGATGCAAATCATAAATATGAGACATGTGTTGAATTAAAATTAACTAGAACATCATTTCATGATATTAAAAGAATACTGAATCTCTAGAATTAATTCATAGTGACACATGTGTTTTGAAATATGTTCAAACTAGAGGTGAAAAGAAATACTTTGCTACTTTTATTGATGATTGTATAAGAAATTGTTATGTATATTTGTTAAGGTGTAAAGATGAAGCATTAGAAAAATGTATGCATTATAAGAATAAGGTTGAAAATCAACTTGACAAAAAGATTAAAGCAATAAGAAGTGATCGAGGTGATGAATATGACATACCTTTCGATAGGTTATGTCAAGAACATGGTATTATTCACCAAATTTCTGTGCCTTATACACCTCAGCAAAATGAGATTGATGAACATAAAAATAAAACATGGAAAGAGATGATGAATTCCATGTTGATTAGTTTAGGATTACCTACTTGTGGGGGGAAACTTTACTTTCAACAAACTATATTTTAAATAAATTACCCCACAAAAAGTTAGACAAAACTCGTTATGAATTATGGAAAGGTCAGAGTCCTTCATATAAATATTTAAAAGTGTGGGGATGTTTGACTAAAGTGGTAGTTCCTATTCCTAAAAGGATAAAAATAGGACCTAAGATTATTGATTGTATATTTATTAGTTATGCAATAAATAGTTGTGCATATCATTTTCTCATGTATACATATGATATTCCTAATATATATGTCAATACAACCATTGAATCTAGAAATGCATCATTTTTTGAAAATGTCTTTCCTGGTAATAATTCATTTCATGGGAGTTCTCTTAAAAGAACTCATCATACTGCGACTAGTAATATAGACCATGAGTCTATAGATGAAAAAGGTGAAGAGACACTTAAATACAATAAAAAGGCAAGGACTTCCAAGTCCTATGGTCATGATTTTCTGACATATTTATTAGAAAATGTGCTTCAAAACTTCAATGAAAAAATGTCCACTTTTGAAGCACCTATGTGGAAAGAAACTACAAATAGTAAAATTGAATCTATCATGCAAAATCACACTTAGGAGTTGGTACATCTTTCTCTAAGAAGTAAATCATTCAAGTGTAAATGAATTTTCAAGAGAAAAATAAAAACTAATGGATCAATTGGTAAGTACAAAGACTAAACTTGTAGCAAAAGGTTACAGGCAAAAAAAATGTCTTAATTATTTTGATACATATTCTCCTGTTACGAGAATAACATCCATTTATATGCTCATAGCTATTACAGTATTGCATGAGATACACTAAGTGGATGTGAAAATAGTTTTCCTAAATGGTGACTTAAATGAAAAAATTTATTTGAGCAATCCGAAGGGTTCATTTCTCTGGGATAAGAAAAGAAGGTATGTAAGCTTGTTAAATCACTTTATGGTTTAAAGCAAACACCAAAAGAATGACATGAGAAATTTGGCAAAATCTTGATGTCAAATGGATTGAAAATTAATAAATGCGATAAATGTGTCTATGTCAAAGACATAAATAATGGATTCGTCATTGTTTACCTATATGTTGATGATATGCTTATTATAGGTAGTAATAATGATATTATTAAAACTACCAATAAAATGTTGTCCATTAAATTTGACATGAAGGATTTGGGCGTTGTAGATGTTATACTAGAAATTAAATTTTCTAAAATATCTAGTGAACTTATATTATCTCAATCACATTATATTGAGAAAATACTTGATAAGTTCGACAAGAATGAAAGCAGTATTACTAGAGAACCAGTTGATATAAATCTTCATTTGTCCAAAAATACTGACCAAAATATATCACAATTGGAATACTCTCATATCATTGCCAATCTAATGTATGTCATGAATTGCACTAGACAGGATATAACATACTTATTTAGTAAATTGAGTAGATATACAAGTAATTCAGGAGTAAACCATTTGTAAAACTCAGGTAAATTTTATTTTTCATGACAAAGGATAAAACAATAATTAGTCACTACGGTACGGGTTGAAATCCTGAATTTTTTTAGAACTTGAATAACGAAACGGATCTCACCGTTGGATTCGTTTCGCGAAATCTAATAACCCAATCAATTTTCGTTGAATTCCGAGACAGTTGAATTTTTTGCGTTTTATAAAGCAATCGGGTGTCACATGACCTGAAAACGAGACATGAAATTAATTTCAAAAATTAAAAAATAATTTAAAGCTAGTTCAAATAAAAATATTTTGAACTTGAATCGAAACGAAATTTAATTATTTCAGGACAAAATCGGACCTAGGAATAGAGTACGTGTGGTGTAATGAGGGCCAAGTATCTAAGGGGTATAAATAGTGGAGAAAATTAAATTTTCTCCTTATACCCATCAGATTTTCAAAATTAGTGAAGAAGATAGGGAAAAAAGAGAATTCTCCAACTTCTCTCTACGATCTACGATTCTACGTTAGTCGAAATTTTTCGGGCCAAGAATCAAAATTCATCTACACGACGAGGGTTACTCCTACGTACCAAAAATTGAAGGTTTTGAAGAAAAAAAATAGGATTTTGAAGGTAGTAAGGATTAGAGCTTGTTTTGGGTCTTGAGAGTTTTCTACCATTGTTTTACACTTCAAGAGGTAGGGTTCTTTTCCTAATTAGGTTTATTTTCAACCTATGGTCCATATAATATAAGTAGCGTGACTTGAGATGAATTCTCTTATTTGATATATTCCCAGTGTAACTAGATTTTGGGAAATTGGTATAAAAATATGCTAAACAATTCTAGCATGAATTGGGTACTTAGAAATTACTTGTTAGTGATTTCTTGATAAATGTATTGATTGGGTATGTTATATGTTCAGATTTATGCCTTGAAGGTGTTTGATGAAATGCCTATGTGGATTAAGTGTGTTATTTGCATTAATTTTGTTATAACATATGATATATGCATATGATAAATTGACATTGAGGTTGTTTATTTTGTTTATATGTTTCTGGTGTAATTTATCATGAAAAAAGTTGTTGGATATTGAATTATTCATAATGTGCTCATGACATATTGAAAATAGTTGAGAATTGCAATTGTACATTCACATTGCATATGCATGGGCAACATCACATTTGTGGGCATTTGACATGAGTGTGGGTGTATATGGATATTTTTAAATCAAACACCATTCTTAGTGGTTGAGGCGTGGACTCGGAAAGGTTGGACCTAGGTCTGGTTGAGTTGCACGGTTGCATGAAAAAAAACTCGTGTTAGGTATAGCAAGAAGAGCTAGATACTCCTTCGGGTGCAAGACCTAGTTACTAGTTTATACACTTCTAACAGTTCAAGTCCAAAAAAGTGTAATGGTGTACGGAACTGGCAGTGAGATTTCAAAATCCGAATACCCAACAAAGACACATGATTTATTTTTTAAAAAAGAAGGTCATTGGATGTGTAACATCAATGGCGGGGGCTTGGAATGTCAGGATTTATAAGCATGGCATTGCATGTGTTGAGGAAGTTGGTAAAGGCTTGGGTTGAGTTACATGTGTGAGTCTCATCTCTTATCATGACATGATATTGAGGATTCCATTGTTGGATTGTATATTCTTGAATGGAGTGATTGTTACTTGTGAATTACATGTGAACATTTCATATGCATCTAGCTTGGGGAGTAGCCTCTTTAGAAGATATCCTATTGAGTATGAATCACTCTTTTATGGGGACAATATTTTAGGTGCAAGACATGTGCCAGTGGAAGGCTCTCATTCAGGCCCTCATTGGTAAAGAAAAGCCGAAATGTGGCTTTTAAACTATGCTTTTGTAAAATCTAGATGTAAATTAGTTTTTGGACATGTGATGTATGTCAAGGATTATAATCGAACTCATATGAACTACGTTTAATGTAAAATTACATATTGTTATATGAGTATGGATAAATGAACCTGGTGTGGTCAATGTTGTATAATTGCATGAGTTGCATTTTTGGTAGAGCTCTCCGTACAAAGAAGACTCTGCCCGAATTTTATCAAGTTATGGATCCCGGTAATTGGGGCATAACGGTGTGATATTAATTTACATGGTATCTACGGGTATTTTGCGAGTTGATGGGTGATCAACGGGGTAATTACGGACACCCAAAGTTTGGGGCGTCACACCATTGAAAGATAATTATTAGGGTTCTTAAATATTTAAGATATACTCTGAATTGTGGATTACACTATACAATATATTCAGCTATACTTGAAGGATATAGTAATGCTAACTAGATATCTGATATGAAAGACACAAAATTCACAAGTGATTATGTTTTTACACTTAGTGGTGCAGCTGTATCTTGAAAATTTGCTAAGCAAATATGTATTGTCAGATCCACGATAGAATCTGAATTTATTGTTTTAGATAAAACAGGTTAAGAAGCAAAGTGGCTTCACCATTTTCTAGATGATATTCTAATATGGCTTAAACTTGTGCTAGCAATCTATATATATTGCGAAAGTTAATTTGCAATTGGTAAGGCATAGAATGACATGTATAATGGTAAGTCTAGACATATACGTCGTAGGCATAATACCGTCAGATAATTGCTCTCAAATGAGATATTTCTATTGATTATATAAAATCAAAGAAAAATTTAGCAGATCTACTTACCAAAGATTTGATGAGAGAGCAAGAAAATTACATATCAAGGAGAATGGAGCTAAAGCCTATGACTTAAGAGTCACCTTAATGGCAACCCAACTTAGTTGACTAGAGATCCCAAGATCTAGGTTCAAAGGGACAACCAAATTATGCGTGATTCAAAATAAGCACCAAGGAGATAATCTCTCTCACCTATTCCTATGATAAACTAGTTCTTCCTACAGAGTTTATTAGGGTAAATTATGCTTTTAATGACTTTTATAACTTGAAAATCCAAGTGGAACATTGCAGAATATTTCTAATAGGAGTCACCTATATGGATGTGAAGGGACCGCTTCTGTGAGAATTTGTAAAGTATAAATTCTTTAAAACACTCGTAAAAATCAGGAGTTGTTCAGGACCAAAATGAATACAATCATGAGAACCAATTGTGTTAAAAAAGTGACTGTGTGAAGTCTATTTAATCTAATTTATCAAACAATTGAATAGTTCAAGACATCACATTCATTATTTAGTCAATATGTCCGATGTGCTTTCACTTGGGAAGGTTCAAGGCTAAAAATTACCTATCTCAATTCACGATCTTTCCAATATGTACTCTTTATAGTGTGTCAACATTATTATTTTCATACTAATAGCCAATTTTTCATTCATGTAGGGGATGGTTGGACTACAATAGATTTTTGGACCTTAAAATTTGAGTTTTGGTTAACTTTGAGCCTAAATAAAAGTGGGACACGCTTGTCATTTCAAGTAAACTTTCGTTGGTTCATATTCTACTTTGTAAGAAAAATAACATAATATACTCGCTTACTTAAATCGAATAAGAAATGAATGAGAAAAGAAATAGAGGTTGTGCAATGTGAGAATTGAAACTAATCCCATATTGGTTGAGAAAGAAATTCTACTTGTGTATATATATGTCAAGTTTGCTCTATAAGTTAGGTCTTAAGGAGTACCACACTTTTATGAGCAGAGTAAGCGCCTACATGCCATCAGTTTAACCACACATGCGTGTGCGCACTACCCGTCCACCTCGCCTTGCCACGACCACGACCCGAACCAAATAGGTGGAGCTCGGGTGTGGGTGTGGTTTAGATCAATCCTTATCTTTTTAGAGAAAATTCGTTTAACAAATTTGGTGTGAGTTTTTGAACCAGAATTTAATTTCAATACTCGTTGGATTTGAATTCGCACTGGTACGGATTTGTTCTTCCCTTTGGTTTGAATTTCTGAGTAATGTCTATTCATGAATGAATAGTTATTCAAATGGTGTCTTCTGGCTACAAGTCTTCTAGATTTCATCCGTTCGACATGGTGATTATCTGGATCAGTCCCCATTCTCTCTATAAATAACCCAAATTCACTCCATTCTGCATCACTCAATTTTTGTCATCATCAAGGCAGTCTCATAAATAAAAATTTTAACATTACGACAGTCTGCATATCAGAGAGTAAACAACACAATTTCTGGTTCACTGGGCGATTAGATTGGAGTGCTATTTCTATTCATGTGAACATCTTTGTAACTTAGGAGGCAGATGCTTTGAGTTCCATAAGCATCAAGTGTGAGGGCAAAATCTGTCGTAAGGATATACTATCAAACACTTGCTTTGATCTATTAAAGTTCAATAACAATTCTTGTTTTGTAAATAGGTCAATTGTTTAATTACAGATTTTATGTGATATTGTTTGGTTTATACCTGTAACTGTTTCGTTCTTCTTTATAACAGCTAACTAACAAGCCCTAATGTTGACTCCAAAACTCGAACCTCCAACTTCAGGATGAGAAGTTTAGTCGATACCCTACTAGACCATTCCACTTGGTGGTTCATTAATTTATTGTTGTTATATCACAATCACAACCCTATGATTTATGCATTGTGGTAAATTATATGCATTGTGGACATGTTTCATTTTGTTTAGCTTAATTATTATGTTTTGTAATTTTTTTACTATACTACCAGTTTGAACGATTGATCCAATGGTCAAACCAGTGATCCATTGACCTGGTCCTTCTGCTGAGTCGATGTCTAGTCCAATTCTAATAACTATGGGTGAACTTAGTACTTTGGTGGTGAATATGGATGGAGTGAGCTTAGAGCATCTCCAGCGTTTATTCTTTTTTAAATTTAAATTTGGGAAAAAGATCACTAAAAACTTTCTCCAATGTTATACTCGAACACATACCAAATTAAGGGAGCCTTAAATTTTTACTCAAATCAAGGAAGACTCAAAACTTTTACTCAAATCACCAATGATCTACTTACTCAAATAAAGATCTAATGGTCTATTCATTTGTCCTCTTTTAACTTTGAGTTTCTCCATTGAAGTGTTTTGTATCAAACCAAGTTTTTTTGCTTACATTTTGACTCAAATTTGAATAAAGCATCTCCAATCTTTGCCCTTTTTTAAACTTAAATTTAAATTTGGATAAAAAACTTGAAAAAACCTTCTTCAATGTTAGACCCATACCCATGTTAAATCAAAGGAGATTCATTTTTTTACTCAAATTCATACAAAAATCTTTAATGGTGAGATTTTACATTACTTAAGATTTAATAGTCATATTGTACTCTCTTTTAAATTTGAGTTTGTTCTCATTTAAATTTGGATTTCTCTTTTTTTTTTTAATTTGAATTTTTTTTTTGGAAAAATTTATCCCAAATTAAGTTTTTTGCTCATGTTTTTTACTTAGATTTGAGTAAGGGTTTGTGTTTCTATTGGAGATGGTCTAATAGTTTGAAATTAAAAAATTAAATAAAGCAAAAAAAAAATTAATATGTGAGAACAGTATTTAAAAACTTTGCCCGCCTCGATTGGTTGACCCAATAAACCAGTGAACCGGAGCCTAAATGAGCCTGTGCCTATATTAGAGGCCTCACCAAAAAGTCCAAAAGCCTAATGGGCCCCATGGCCTAGAAGCCCAACGGGCTAACGAGACACCTGACCAGTACACATGGCAGGGCTTGGGTAGCCTACTTGCCTGGCGGGTAGGGCCTAGGTCGTGTTTTTTAGGGTTGGCCCGTTATGAAGCCCATTAAGAAAGTCCGTTAGCCCCCTATTAACCTATAGAATATATCCCGTTGGATTATAATTTAGATTATATTTCATAATTATATTGTTTATTTGATATTTGATCTATAACTTTTATAAAGTTGAGACTTGTAAATGATTGACAATTATGTAGGTGTCAATCTAGTTGGGATTAGGGATGACAGTGGATCGGAGAAAAATGAGTATTCATCCAAACCTGTCCTGTTTGGATCGGGGATGAACTATACGTATTGAACGGTGGACGTATACGAGGATACCCGTATAAACCTGTACAGGGATAAAGGCGGGGATAGACTTACCCTTACCCCCGTCTTGCCCTGTCCCCATATACTCGTTAACTATATATATATACCCGTTAAACCCCCTGTAACTTCTCTTTCTCTACTGCTACTCCTCTCTCTCTACTTCTATCAGTCGATCGATCTCAAAGACTCTCGCCTCTCTTGCTGTCTCATCTTCGAAGCCACAACTCACAAGGAAGTTCTTGCCTTCTGGCTGTCTCAATCAATTGGTTTTTTTTTTTGCATTTTTTGTGGATTCTGAGGTACTCCCCTGCCAAGATTTGATTTTTTTTTTTTCGGTTGCTCTTCCTGGGTTTGAATTTTAACTTCAAACCCTTCTTATCCTCTTTTTATCTCTGTCTTGTGAACGTGTATTTGAATCACTTTAAAATTTTTCATGTTTCATGTTTCAGTCTTCTTCCATAGATTTGCTTTGTAATTTCACATCATCAGATTAGTATAACATGACCCATTTTCAAGATTTTTCTTGTTCTTCTAAAGTTCTTGTAACTTTTATTGTTGGAGTTTTAGATGCCCTTTGTTGATTGCTTCATTTCTTTTCTGTGTTGTGATTGTTTTGACTTGTGGGTATGTTTAAATTAGGAAAAGAATCGAAGGTTGATTATTAATATAAAAAATTTCTTTGTTTTGAAAGATGGCTAGTGATTTTTGGGGTTTATAGGTCTTAGATTATGAAAAACTTGAGTGTCAATATATTACTTTGGCTAATTCTTGCAAGCAAACAAAGTATTTGGGTATCTGAATTACTTTGTTTTTCTAATTTTTTGGATAGAGAAATATTTTAGACTTTGGCGACTAAATTTTTTTCTTTTAAAAGGCTTTGTACAATATCTTGGTATTGCAATGTGAATGAATTGGATAATGGGCTTTATATCAGTCCAGAGTTATCTGGTTTGTGGTTCCATTATTGATGTGCTATTAGAACTCTCTTCTTTATGTCTTTTGCTGAAGCTTAACAGAAAACAACATATAACACATAATAGTGTAGTTGCTAATTTTCCACTGCAGTAAAACATCAATTAATGTGTACTTCTTGCGTAATTAAATGACACTTGAAAAGCCACGATTCTCTTTGAATGCAATAGTTTGCTAGCAGGGCTTTCATTGCCACATACAAGCTTGGGCCATAGAATATATGAAAATTTCTTTGTGCTCTGTGAATTGTTGAGGCTTCCATGTAAGCATTCTTGATTTGTTATTGGGATCCAAAACTTCAACTTCAACTTCCATAGTGACATAAATTGCTATAAAGACATAAATTGTCATGTACTGATTTTCAACAGTGGTGAAATGCTATAAACATTAAGCTTTTCTTGTGCATGACCTCCTTATGATTATGATGACATTTCTTGTGCCTTTTCAAATTAGTGCTACTTGATCAGCTTATTGTTTTCTTGTGCATGATCTCCTTGGGCTTGGGCGGGTACGGGAAAGTGGGGACGGGGGTTATAAATTTACCCACAGACGGGGACGGGGATGAAAATTATATCCGTTAGCGGGGGTGGACCGGGGATAAACGAAGATTTTTTAAGCGGGTACGAGGATAAAGACTATACCCCGCCCCCGCTTCGGTCCATTGACATCCCTAGTTAGGATGTACTCAATTTTGTAATGATGCAAAATAATCTCACCTATAAATCAATTTGTAATGTAACATTGTAACTCTATATGAATATTTGTTAAATTCAATCAATATGAGTAATTTTTTTGTTAATTTATTTTTTTATAACAATTTCATATAATTGATGTCTCTTTGTAATTGTTATATAAAAATAAAATTTTTGATATTTTTTTTACATAAAAAATAATTTTTTAATAAAAAATCCGTTTCAAGTCCAATGGGTGGGCCTTAACGTCCGGAGCGTATTTAGCCTGTTTTTGGCCCAATAAGGTGGCCCATGCACCTTAAAAGTTCCTAACGGACAGGTCCGGCCTGTTGATAGTGGAAGCTCAGAGACCCGGGCCACAGGCGGGTTATGGGCTGAAAAATTTCGGGCCGGCCTAGCCGTTGCCGAGGCCTGTATTAGATCGATCAAGTAAAAAAGCCAGAAGAAAATCACTGAACCGGACGGTTTGTCAGAAAACAATTAAATTCGGACGATTTTGGACAAACTGGCCGGATCAACTAAAATGCAGTAATGCCTGCGTTTTTTTGGCCATTTTGGGCATTTTCTGCCCTATATCGTTTGTGCTCTTCTCATAGCGGTCTGTGAGGTCCGACGAGCGACGACTCATTCCTCCTCAGTCATATCTCTCCTTCTCTGAAGTCTGATCTCAGTCTCTCTCTCTGAGCACTGCGCAGATGCGAAGTTGAAGTGTCGAACTCAAATACGAAGAAGTTGCTTCACCCCTCATTCTCTGCTCATTTCCTTCCTTCAAGTGCGACACAACACAACAGGTACACGGACATCCTCTCTCTCTCTCTCTACTGACTCTAGTACTCTCTAGTCTATGCTATTTAATTTTAGTATTTAGACCTGGTTGATATTATCGTATTATAAATTGTAATACTAATACACTAATATACTGCTCTAAATTTGATACATTGATAATCTACAAAACTATAGATTTTATACATTAATCTCTCTTCTATTTGACTATTTCAACATTGATCACATTATCAATTTAAAAAATTATGTATTTAATTAAGAGCATATTGTTTGATCGATTAAGAGCAAATTGCTTGTGGCTGCTTATGTTTGATCAATTGAGCAGATGAGGGAAATTTTATTCTACCAATTAGGTTCTCATATTATCTTTTGATTATTTTACTGCTTTATGGTTGTCATGTATATACTCTAGATTGTTGATATTGAATCATTCATATTGATTATTGGATATTGATGCTATGAAATGAGATGTTGTGGGGGTGTTTGTTTGATTTAATGTACATTAAGAATACTATTTTCATAATTATTATGATTTTTTAGCTTATTTATTATTATTAATTATTTTTTTATTTTTTAATTATATTATCGGTTCGACTAGTGACCCATTGACCCTGATTCCTTTCCTGGTTGATGTTGTGGGGTGGATTTTAAAACTACATGTGAGAATAACCAGAACCTTCTTTTACTTGTCTAGTAGATGGTACATTTCTTAGACTGACATAACATAGGTTTTGTGGGGTTTATGGTTTTTTCTTAGAGCACAGAGGTCCGACACTTCGTCTACGTACCTGTAATAGTTCAATCAACTCAGACTCAGCACTGAAGATGGCCTGGAGGCAAATCGTATCGTTGAACAGAAGATTACTCTCAGCACCTTCAAATCCGGTGCCAGGGTTTGCAAGTTTTTCCTCCAAATCCTCACCTTACATAGGTAAAACCATTTATCTTGAGTCTACACAAACAATATGTATGAGCTTGTGTAGGTATATGGGTTTGGTGATTTTGACGAGTGTTGAAATGGGTATATGCTTGAAATGTGGCAGTGAAAGTTGGCATACCAGAATTTTTGAATGGAGTGGGTAAAGGTGCCGAAACACATGTGGAAAAGCTTGAATCTGAAATTGGGGACTTCAATAAACTTCTTGTCACACGCACTCTCAAACTCAAGAAACTTGGGGTCCCCTGCAAACATGTAAATCATTTTCTTGTCCTTTGATTTGCTATTTCTCTTTAAATGGTTTTAAGTGGGGAAAATAATTGATGTACTGTTAATGTTTCCTGAAATTTTGCTTCCTGGTGATTTTGTCTGATTTGTACTTAGTGTAGGCTGCTATACTTTGTCGTATTACTCAAAACTATATATTATATAACATTCTGTTTGACATATTCTATGGCCAAGATTGATAAATGCCCGGCCCTGGTACTTGAACTGCAGTTTATGTCATCAGTTGTAAATTAAGGTGGATGGAGAGCCTGAACTTGTATGATGAAACTAGGACATTGTCTGCAAGATAATGTTCTATTAGAATTTATTATTGGTGTGTATTGTCAAAAAAGTTGCATGAATTGCTTGGGAAGGCTTATAGCTGAACTGAGATTGCAAGCGGACTAGAAAAGATTGATTTTCCTTGATATTGTTACGATAGTTAGGAAGGTATGCTCTAAAGATGATTTTGTAAGCAGATCTGAAGTTAAGTGAGGAAGGAGGAATTAAATACCTAAACCTGCTTGCTTAGGGAACCTAACTTTTCCTTCAATTGTCAAGGTCCAGTGCTATCCAAAAGGCCCATCCCAGTAAAACTATGGTAAGTAGTTCGTTCTACTCGTTTGGGATTCAAAAAGTCTGCATTGTTTTTGTTTGTTTAGAGGCCAGTAGTAACAAGATTCCATGGCAGGGGCAACATAGAACTATCTGAACACATGTTGGATTGATAAATTTGAACCCATGACAGAAATATGGAGGCTGGATGGAAAGAGAGCAGAAGTCTGATGTTTTATTCTTGAAGCTTTTCAATCACTTGAATTATGTGGCCCTAAAAGAGTATTAATAGGAAATAATCTCATATACACCATAATTCTTGAAAATATTTCAAATGTAACACCATAATTTCTGTATGTATTGATTTTGGCCATGGCTATCTAAACAACAATGCTTCAACAATTGTGTCATTCCATATAGAAGGTCATTGCATGAACCTTACTGGTAAATTCCTACCCAACTCCGCTTCTTATTGATACTGATTAGTTCCAGCTTAGTTTTGTTGCAAGTTTTCTTTTTGGACCGGACCCATTTTATAAAACACCGGTTTATCTTGCATTTGCTTCCACGCTTGTGTTTGCAGGCATTCCCTGAAAAGGGAGATGAGAGGCGTCTGCTCTGGTGGCCTACATATATTTGTGTCTATGGTGTTTATGTACCATTTTTTTTTTCTGCTGGTGTTATCTTCCCATGCTTCATGGATACTCATTATTATCATGGATACTCATTATTATTGACTGTTCTCGTAGTGTTCCTTTGAGATATGATTTAGCAACAGAGGGGTTGCATCATATTGGGTATGTAGCTTTACATTGAGGGATCTGCTTATTGTTTATCACATTGCAACTGGTGGGTGGTTGGCAAATGATGTGCTCTTGGTTGCTCAGTTTATTTGAAATCTTTTATGGACACTATATAGGCTTTAAATAGCAGCTTATTCATGGTATCTGTAGATATCAACTTTATTAGGAGTGGCCAAGCACTTGTTCCCCTTCTGAAATATTGCAGTCTAGCTTTGTCATAAGATTTATCAAACATGGCAACTTAGTACAAAATGCCTAATATGCTGATAAACTGAAATAAAAATATACCAAAGTCTTATGAATATTCTCTCCCACACTTGTATATTGCAATACTTAAGCTGATGGTTCTGTTATTATGCCTATACTAAATTAAGATGTTCTATTGGTATTTCTGCATTGCATCTTTCTTTTTTGATAGTTGTCAGCTATCAACATTCTTTATAAAGATTGATAGGTAAGGTGAAACAGTTCTTTCCCTGATAAGTATATAATCTAGTTTTACAGAATAATATTGCAGTCCATGCCATTAGTTGTGTGCCCGCTTTAGCTAGTTTAATATTTTATGTCTCAACCTGTTAGGAATCACTCCAGCAGTGAGCCAAAACAGAAATGACATTTCCCTCTTCTAGCAGGTCAACTGCTTCAGTGCTAACAATGTTTTGAGTTCTATAGATGTTCCAAGCATAGTTTCATTGATTTTTGAAGCCATAGTGCTGTACTGTCTTTCCCCCAAGGGCTAAAATCCTGAAACATATGTGATACATACTGAGTGATATTTGAGGTTGCTGTGTTAACAAGCATAATTAGCACACATTTGTAGAAATAAGCGGTACAGAAAATAAGCACAAGCAATACAAAAAATCAGCATTAAGCATTATAGAAAATCAGCAGAAGCAGAGATCAACAAAATCAGCATTAAGCAGAGAAAATCAGCATCAAATTAGAAGCATTACAAAAAATCAGCATCAAATTAGAGTTGAAAAAAAGCAGAATCAGCATTACAGAAAAAACAGAATCAACAAAATCAGCAGTAAGCAAAAGTAGAAGCATAGAAGTAGAACCAAAAGCAGAGAAGAAAAAATAGAATCAAAACTAGAAATAAACCCAGGAGCAAAAGCAGAAGCAGAAAAAGAGAAGCAAGAAGCAGAAGCAGAAAAAGAGAAGCAAGAAGCAGAGAACTAGAACCAGAAGCAAAATAAGAGAAGTAGAAGCAAAAATAAAAACAAAGAAGCAAAACCAGAACCAGAAGGAGAGGAGAGGAGAGGAGAGAAGAGAACATACCTCTATTGTCAAAGAAGAAGACGGAAGTAGTAGTATAAGTAGGAAATGTAGCAAGGTACCAGTATTTTTTGTCAAAGAAGAAGAAGAAAAAGAAGAATTAAAAAAGTAGAAGAAGAGGAGAAGGAGAGAAATAGAGAAAAAGTAGGTACCTGTGTGTGGTTTTTTTGTTGAAGAAGGAGATAGAAGCAACAAATGCAAAGTTTTCTGTCGAAGAAGGAAAAAAAGAATTAAAAGAAGAGAAATAGAGAAGAATAAGAAGAGAAATGGAGAAGAAGGGAAAAAGAAGAGAGAAGAAGAGAGGGGCAAACCTGTGGAGCAGCGAGGAAGGAGCAGTAGTAGCAATCCTTTGACTTTTAGGCAAAATTAGGGTTTTGGTGTTGAATATATTGGGATAAGCGGGCAATTGGGTGTATGGGCATCTCACAATTTTGTTCCAATTGTCTCAATCTAACGGTCCATAATAAAAATTAAACAATCCAACGGTCTATAATAAAAAAATAAAATAATTTAAAAAACTTAACTAAGGCGTCACTTTTCGCTTAAGTGAGAGGTGTTCACTTTCTCACTTTTCCATTGCTTTAGTTATGTTCGCTTCGCCTGAGTTGTTCAACGTGAGCCACTCTCGCCTCGCTTCGCTTCTCGCCCAGGCGAGCTTTTCACAACACTGGAGTGTATGTCTGACTTGTGGTGATCACTAATCGAATTGGTTAATGGATTTTGTGTTGACTATGTTGTTGGGTGTGAACGGTGGTATAAATGGGACTCTGTTCATAGTTGATTGTTGGCGACGTGGCTGGTGATGGGTGAAGTGATACATATGCGTCTATTTGTATACATGTACATATAGAGAGAACGAAGATGGCGGGTGTGGGTGGTTATTTTGTTGGCGGTGTGGGTTACAGGTGGTGGGTGAAGAGCGAGAGAGAGAGAGGAACAATGCATTGAAAGAATAGTTGAAAATTGCATGACATCGACAATTGGGATGGAGACAAATGGGTTATGCTTCTTGGGTGACCACTTGATGAGACACAATTAAGTGGAGGAGGGTGATGCCGGTGGTTATGTGAGCTTTGAAAAGGGTGGGGGTGGGGGTGGGGGGGGGGGGGGGGGAGGGGAGGGGAGAGGGGAGAGGAAGAAGATAGCTGATGTTGTTTATTTCCAAATTGGCCCTTTTGAATCCTCCAAATCACTAATAGTCCTCCCTGTCTAGATATGCTCCTGGAGAAATGGTCATGTGACGAGCCCTTGCTTAGATCTATTAATAATTTAAATGGATTTGATATTAATTTAAATAGCAGTTAAAAATTGGACCATTAAACACGTTAAAAAATTAGGAACTAAATGACAAAATTAAAATTATAGGGACCAAATCGATACAGACACATACTTTAGGGACTAAAAGTTTATTTAGTCATTAACTCTATCAGTGATAAATCACAAAAATCTGATGACGACAAATATTTATCTTTTCCAAATTTTCCTTAGCAATGTTTGAAGCTGACGTAAGCTCAGAATTTCATTAGTAATTATCGCGTGTCACATATTTTGACCTTTCTTTATGAATGTTGAGCGGTGGAAACATAGTGACCTTTGTCCTGGAATTTAACATCATCCCGTGAGCATTTCCTTGTAAGTGTTGAGGTCCCTGAATCAGAGAATCCCATGGCATACTTGCATGATTCACAAAGTTTTTGAGAAGTCAATGTTTGACATTGTAGAATTCATGTCAGCTGAACAAGAACCTTCCGAACTTTTATTATCATTTTCACTTTCTGATTTTCTGTGCCTGCTTTAGGTGCGTAGTTGCTCTTTGGTGATGGATGAGTATATACGTTTTTGGAACTCATAGAGGGCATATTGGCATTAAGCTGTATGGCCTTTTCTGCTTGGCAATAGTATGTTACATTTCTCATTTGCATGAACTTGTGTGTAGCTTACCTAGGCCCCTTTTAGGGTTTTTGCGTGTTTACCTTTGTATTGGACTTTAGTACTTTGGTCAGATATTTGGAATGTTCAACCAACATTAGTGGATGGCAAAAAGCTATGCCATTGTGTGCTCAGCCACATTTACCGGGAAAAAACTAGTTCTCAGCACGCAGGGTTGTGGAGTATTAGTGAGATTTTCAGTGTTTTTATGTGCGACCTTTTGAACTTTTTATATTGTTTTGGCATAATCTCATTATGACATTATTTTACTTATTCCTTACTATTTTACTCTCTCAGAGCCAATTTTAACTCACTGATTTTGCTCTTACAGAGAAAGCTGATATTGAAGTATGCCCACAAATACAGACTGGGACTTTGGAGGCCTAGAGCTGAAGCTGTGAAATCTTAGATGACTCATGAAGTAGCTGGTGCTTTGCAGACATCTTTATATGAGTTTATTTGAGGTTTGATCGAGTATTAGAGACTCTGTTTTGAAATCTCTCGGTTACCTCTCTAATCCTTTGGAGTAGGTTTAGTGGTGTAGGTGACTTATCTGGTGCATGATGTTCTGGATTTGTCTATGTAGACATACTGATTTGTTGAATAAATTGCATGCTGGTGGTGTGAAAGTAGAATGGTGGGCTTGCAGAACCAGATGACCTATTTTTGCCCATAATTTCCTTTTTTAGTCATTATAAACTTCTCAGATTATTTCTGTGCATACTTTTAATTGCAATTTGTTGTAAAAACTAATCCACATTATGGAGTATTTTCCAATCCACCTTGGCTAATGATGCATCTATTTCGTATAATGCGGCTTTTATTCAATGTGAAGATCAGATATTATAATTGGTTCATGGCTAATCCAATCCTTGGCTCACACTATTAGGAGATGATTTTTGGTTACTGGTCCTTGCACGGTTGCCCCAGCTTTTGTTCTTTTTTGCAGCTAGATCTGTACTTCCAAGATTCGCTTTCACATCTCTCTCTCCCCGTATTCCAAAGAACCCTGTTTCTGTCCATACCTGAAATCAAAGTATAACAAACCAAAAAAAAAATTGTTAATTAAAAGACATAACAAATAGAAGCGTGGTAACGACATTATGGAATGTACATCCCACTAAGTAAACATCTTGCATTCATTATTTTAACATTCAATCACCTGTTCAGCAATACTTTTACGAACATATTAAATGTAATTATGATTGCACACATAAATCTCAGATTAAAATAATTATTATTTAAAAAAAATTTGACAAAATTTCCTCTGAAAATATAAATTCCTAAACAATATCAACTTGTGTGTACAAATTATAGAAACAAAATGCTATATAAATAAACACTATCTTGCATTAATAATCTCATCACATCAGGTTAGTACTACTATTATCAGTATTAATCAACACTTTTCTTAACCACTGCAAGTAGCCTTTTCCATTATGTCTTAGAAAGGCATCACTTGAACAGATGTGCCTTACTTTATCTAGCCTAATCCATTTAAAAAAAAAAACTGCTTTCTATATTACTTTTCTTCTCTTTTTCTCCACAACACAGTCATGGGAGTTACAATTTCCTCCTGACATAAAACCTCCAACACTCACGAACATCAACCACGTCAACCATACGACCACAAACAAAATTGGTGGAAAAAAGAAGTTAGTTTATCAATCACTAAGCACACCTTTTGGATTACCATAGTGCATTCCAGAGCCTTGTAAACAACTGTATAGATGAAATAGGAAATCATTCCTCTTCTTCCATAGAAACAGGAAACCATTGGTTTTGGTAGCAACAAAACAAACTAAAATAGAATTTTTTGTCTACGACTCCATGTTGCTTCATTTTTCTCAAGAAAGATTAAAAAAAAAAAAAGAATTCATCTTAGTTTGGTCAAACACATGATTTAGGGTCTCTTCTTGTAAAAAGTTTTAGTTTCTAAAATATTGAACAATCTAAAAACTTCAAACTTCAAACTTACAATCTGTGTATAGAGAACAATACTAAGACTAAGTAGTATTTCAAAGAAACTAAAACAAGATATCAATAGTAATGAACAATACTTGCCCAAAAATGTAAACTCAGACAAAAATTCTCTACAATACATAAAAAAAAAAAAACATAATAATAACAATTGCATGATATTTTTACAATTAAGAACTGCTTCGATCCAAACAATAATGCCTCAAGGTTGTTAAAAATACCTTAAAAAACTCCTATAAGGCGACAAAAAATCAAATTCCTCACTCACACAACCCTCTCCCACTCACATATACACCCAAGTTCAGTTTTAGTTTCGTCCAATTTCAATAAATTAACACCTAACTTCATGAAATTAATATCAAATGTCATACGATTAACAAAATCCCATTGTCATAAGGAATTCCATTAAGCATGCCTTCTTCATGCCCAAAAAGTTGTAGTATTTTAAACCCTCTTTTTATTTTTTGATAATCATGGTAGGCCATCCATAAAGAGTTTTTGTTCTAACATACCAATTACCTAGCTTTATATGGTTTGTCTTCACTGTGAAGAAGGCATCCAAAAATGGAGGTTCCCATGCTCACCACCTCCAAAAAGTGGCAGCTCCATGCTCCCACGACTATCATGTATTCCATAAAGTAAATTCGTATCTCTGCACAACCAATGATATTGTCAAGTTCAACAAAGAATTAAAAAAAAAAAAAATTAAAAAGAGGTAATCAAGAAATAGCGCAAGAAAGAATTTAATTTAATTTTTTTTTTTAAAAGTAACATGTTTCGTATATGAAATCTTAACAACACAAATTAGAGAAAGCAAGTGATCTACACATGATTAAAAAGAGGTGATAAAAAAAGAACCATTTTTATTGTTTTCAAGAAAAAACTAAAAAGGAAGAAAACTGTGCCTTTAGGCACTATATAACACAAAAAAATAACTTTAATACTAAAAGTTATGGTATATACAATACTTTTAATGACAATAACAAAAATTATTTGTAGTCATAAACTTTTAATGAAAATACCACAAAAAATGAACTAAAATGATAACAAACACATAAACACCCTCATTTTGCCTATATGAATTCTCACCTTTTTTCGTTTAGTCATCGGCCATTCTCACATTCATTTACTTATATTGAATTTCTTCGATCACCACAAGCAAATCCCCATAGTAAATACTTTCCTCCACCAAATCATGTTCCACTATTTCAAATCTCCAATTTTTACAACAAGAAGCATTTCCACCGAACCAACATCCATAATGCACTCCGCCTAGTTCATGGTCCACCCACCATACATTCTTTGCTATCCATGCTTACCCAACCTCTAAATAAAAAAAAATACTCGAAATACCACTAACCACCTTCACTTTAATACCACTTCCACTAATTTGTAACGGAAAAATTGGGAAAACAAAGATAAGAGGATTCCCTTCGTAATAGGGATTCTTTCAACATCTAAAAGAGTGTACCAATGAACATCAACTCAACCCAAATAAAAAATTACAGTAAAACTTAAGAACATAATAAACTTTCAATTGAGAAAGTTTTTTAAACCCGTAAACCTTTATAGATTTTAAATAACATAGATCACATTCAAAGTGGTATGACACTAATTGTTCATGCGAAACACCACTTAACATATGCATTTTAGCACAATATGCACACCACCATAATTAAGATTGAAAACATCTAAAAAATAGTTTTACCACTGAAAAAGAAAGAAAATGACAAACTTGGGAGCGTAGGCACTCAGTTAAAGATATTCTAATCACTCATATGGCCCCACCACTAATGTAGTTTTTCCCACCTTCATTTTTCTAAAGGACAAACATCAAGAAGCATAGAACTCAGATTGACTAAATCAAAAAATCAAAAATACAAAATTAAATCCACTTGTTCATTATATTATAAAAATGCCAAAACTGCATATGTATAAATGCGTATGTATCCATCACTTAAACTGATCCAAGTGGACCCATATTAATCAAATTTAAAACCAATACATGACATAAGATTTAAATAACTTAAAAAAATTTGTACTTTCAAATTTCACTCTTTCAAAACAAATCCACGTTACTCTATTTTAAAATTAATTAGTTGACATTGAAAATCGATACATATAAACCACACTTGATCAAATATTTGATTTCAGTTTCATTAATGAACCCTATCTAAGTACAACATGAAAATTCAAAATTTTTAATGTTTTAAAAATTACTTAGCTATTCTAAAATAACAAATAAAAAATTATCTTGCGACATGAGAGTGTCAAGTGTCGAGTGGATGTGTTTGCCACTTGAGTTCAACTATAGCAAAAGTTTCCTCCCAATTCGCATCAAATTGAACCTAATGACAATAGAAATACATGTGTAGGTTTTGAAAGGGATGTTGGTGGCCGTTAAATGAGCCTATTTGAGATCGTCAGATCGATTTATTGAAGCCTGTCATGTTTTATATAATAAATTATAGATAATGTGACGTTCCAAAGTCGGTGCTTGGCTTTCAAGTTTCAATATGTTATGCGGACAACCAACTGTTGGATTTACTCAACTGGAATTGCCTGAAAGTTCCAACTGCTTGAATTTAGCTCCCTTTGCTCAGCTCCATTTAGTGTTGTTAGTTTGGAAATGAAAATTTAAAAAAAAATTCAAAATTCTTTACTAAACCAACATTTACAATGGAAGCACACACTGGTGCATGTTTACGCCGGAAAATAGGTTTTTAGCCAAAAGAAGCAGTTATAGAAATAAAAATCTCTCTTATAACACCCCATAGATTACGATTTAGATCAACTCCATCATACTTTTACTCAATCTTATAGATCATTTATCATTAATACACATGAAATCCACCATTTACTAATGGGTCCTTCACCCATAAACAATGGATGATCTACCATTGATTGAAATTGAAGAGTAATATAATAAAAAATATCTAAATCCGATAAATTAGTGCTTACTAGTTGGGTAAGCTTAAAATGCATACAAGTTGTCAATGAAACATTGAAAACCTTCTATACAAAACTTGGCAACTAGTTCCGAAAAAATCGATAAGATAAAAGATCAAATCACTGACAACTTGGCAACTAGTCGTCAGTGACAACACCTATGTGTGCATGTTGGGAAGGATGCTAGCTTCTTGTTCAAAGAATAGATTCATATTGTTGCAATCATTTCCTACCCAAATCCTATAGCTGAATAATGTGTGGGCGTGTATTAGAACAAGGGTAGTTTGTATGTGAAATAAAGTACAATAATTTAGCTTGAAATAAAGAAACAAAAAAAAAAAAGCGGTGGTGATATGATAAAACATGATTATGTAGGGACATATTATGTTATGGATGTACTATGCTATATAGAATGTGTGAAGTAGATTATTGAAAAATCAATATGTTAGTTGATTATAATTATTATAATAATCATTGATGCGAAAACTATGATATGAAAATTTGATGGTGTAATATAAATTTTGGAATTATAATACTTATCTTTGACATTGCATCAATATGTAAATGCATGTAATTGTGGAAACCTATGAATAAGTTTCGATATCACAAAAAATTTGATGAATTAAATTAGTGATGTTTTAATACAAATATGCATTTGGAAGTGAAGGTAACTGAGATAAAATTACATGAGAAAGGGGAATGAGATGTTTTGATAAGATTTGAATAATTGATGTTTGAAATAAGTATATAGATAGATGTTTCATCTATGCCTATTGAATCTTAATATAAGTGTGGTTATGTGTATGAGGGTTTGTTTGGGTATTGAAATGATTATAGTATAGATGTCCAATGTTAGAATCAGTAAGAGGAGAATGATATCAAGCTATCAATTAAAAGGCAAATGTGATGGAGGTAAGCATATGTTGAAGTTAAAAGGGGTTTTATTTTTGTTTGGTAGGGATTCTTGTAAACCATATATTGAACACTCAAGATACTGAAGTTTTGTTATAAATGGAATATCAAATATAATTGGCATGTGAATTCAGTTCTATAGTAAATACAACTCTCACAGGAAAGTTGTGGTTAAAGGTAGTACGAGAAATACATGTTTGGAAGATTTATTTATGTGAAGATAGTATATTTTCAATGAAGTTTTTATAAGACAAGTATTTTTAAGTGGATGTGTGGATTAATAGGTGAGTAAGGGTTTTGCGAGGAGAAATAATGATATTATGTTTTTAAGAATTAATTCACTTAGTTACTATGTTGTGTGTTGGAATTTTTTTTTTATTTTCCTTTTTATTTATAATATTATATGGGGTTTCATTGCATAGTGTGAAATATTTATTTTGTATGAATATCAAAATAAGAAAAGTATAAATTTAGGGATACAAAAAATAAAAAATAAAAAAAATAAAAGAAAAGAGGAGATTATAAACACATCAAAGTGAATATGTAGCAATGACTCCGGGGCAAGATACCAGTAACAAATATACAATTGTTACCCATGCAGTTATATTTAAATCATCTTACTTGTGTTAAATCTCTTCCATTTTAATTTAGTAAATTATTGTTTAAGTTTGGTCTACCCTTGTCACCCAGCCTTTTTCTCCCGAGAGAGAATAGTCAACCATTCCCATTTTGTAAGTCCTTGTGTAGGCAGTTTGAGGGAAATACAGACAGGTTCTGAGAGAATCAGTATGTTAGGGGGTATGTACAATGGAGTAAAAATTAAACAAAAATTTATAAAATTAAAAAATTAGATTTAACCATGAGTAGATTATTTAGATCTAACTCTATGGCTAGTTCATCTAGATCTTCATTAGGTACTATACCTAATATAGTAAATGAAGAAGAACATGAGTTTGGAGAAACAAGAGTAGATTGGACCGGTTGGAATATCCCAAAGGTATCCCATCGAGACATCTACAAAACTAGTTGGCTCCTTAAAGCCTTTAATGAAGAATTACAGGTAAAAACTATTGAACAAGTTTATCCTCTCTTTAAGGATGAACAAAGTTGCCAACTGTTGAGTCCCAAAACCCTTAAGAAACATAGGGAAAACGGATTTAACTTTATTCACTTTGGTTTAGTACAAGTAGCTATTAAACCATTAACTCAACAAGGAAAAATTCAGCAGCCTTGTTAACATTAAGAGATGCTAGGTTCCTCGAATATGAACCCAGTATTATTGGTATCATGGAAACAGGTCTTCATAAATGACCAGTTTATTTCAATTGTTTCCCTGACTTTACCTTAAGTTTAGGATGCAAAAATACTCCCTTAGCTTTAACCTTAGGAATAAAGCTAACCGGAAGCATCACTAAATTAGTAAAAGAAACTGAATCCATAGTACTTCTCTACAGGATTTATTATAAATGCATTACCACAAACCTGAATGTGCATGCATTACAGAAAATTCCTTTAGGAAGCACTACTCTGATTCAAGCCAGTACTAGTCAGTCACATATCCAAGCCCCTAAGCAAATCCTCTGGAAGGATATAACGCTCCTAGAATCTTGGATAGTAAAAAATGAAAACCATGATAAAGACAGTAAAATACAACCACTGACTTAGAGAGCATCCACCAGTTAGAGGATGGCTCAGTAAGAATCTCTTTTGATTCTGCAAGATCCATTAGATCAAACAGATTCATAAATAAACCTATTCAAATTTGTGAAGGAAGAAAATCTGACTCTAGTTCTAGACTCTCCAAAAGAGACCAAGAAATAGATAAGGAAATTCAAAGACTATTCAAGTTAAAAGGAATAGATAATTCCTCTTCACAAATTAGTAAGCCGTGCTATACTCCACATCAGAGTATTCCACAACAAAAAAGGAAGAAGATGATGAAGAAGATTTCACCCCTTCTCCTACTGCTAGTGACCTTCAAAGTAATAACCACCAGTTATTCATGATTAAAAAGGAAACTAGTACCTTATTCATGCCTGATATGAATAATCTCAAGAAAGATTTTCAATCAGTAGAGAATGAATCTAAAAGACAAAAGTACTTTTAAAGATTCAATAATAATCAACAAATCGAAATAAGAAGACAGTGGGTTAAGCTAATGTATAAGCTAGAAACTGAAATCTTATTTTTTGATTATCTGGATAAATTCCACAAAGAAGTTAATGTTGTTACCCAATACAAATGGAAAACAGAAAAATCCATTGTATCGTCTAGTCACCCTCCAGCAGAAACCATTGTCATTAACCATGGTAAAACTGTTGTTGCCTCTCCTTTCAAACTCTCCACAGATGAGTCTGAGAAGAAAATTGTTGAACAAAACAATTTTACTAACCAAAGCCTAATCACTATAGGTAAACAGTTAGATAAAATTGAAAACAAAATTGATGAGATCAAACCAGGTAATAAATTAGAAAAACCTCTAATTCAGTTACCTGAGGATCGTGGTAAACTAGGCATAAAAGACAGTCAAAACATTGAGAAAATTGAAAAACTTATTTCTAAAATGAAGCAGAAAGAACCAGCTTCTCAAACGAAAGAAAACACTTCTCAAGTAACTGTCATTAACCAAACTTCTAGTAATTCAGAAGAAATGGACTCAGTAAGTTCATCTGATTCTGAAATAAGTAAATTAGGAGAACAGTTTGGTGATACACGGATTAACAAATTAACTTTTTCAAATGTTAATCCAACTAGTATCAGTAAAAATTGGTACACCAAACCAACACCTCCTGATCTTCAATTTGAAGAAAAAAATATTAGTAATCAGTTTTCTGTTCAAGCTAACAAATTCTATGAATGGAACATAGATTGTTTAAGTGAACAAGAAATTCTGAATAAGATCAATCACATGTCTATGGTTATCAACAGTTACGTAACAAATCTTGACCAAGATGAACCTGAGATAGTTGACATTATCACTTCAGGATTTACTGGTATGTTACGTAGTTGGTGGGACAATTATCTCACACAGGAAACCAGAGATGAAATCAAGTATGCTGTTGTCAAAGATGATGATGGTATGCCAGTGTTTGATCAAACCCTTGGTAAAGGTAAATTTGATGGTATCAATTCCCTCATTTATACCATTATTAACCATTTTGTTGGAACACCCAGTAATATTGAAGTTAGAATCCATGATCAGCTTAGTAACCTAAGGTGTCCAACACTCAGTGACTTTAGATGGTACAAAGACGTATTCATCTCTAGAGTCATGCTTCGCCTAGATTGCAATAAATCTTTTTGGAAAGAAAAATTTGTTAATAGCCTCCCAAATCTCTTTGCACATAAGATTAGGGATGCACTTAGTAAAAACAAAGGGATAATTAAATATGATTCCCTCACCTATGACAATCTTGTTAAGTACCATCCAAAAGGAAGGACTTAAGATATGTATTGACATGAAGCTCAGTAAGCAACTTGCCAATGACAAGAAAAAATCCAAGTATGAAATAGAAAATTTCAGTGAACAATATGGTCTCCCTTCAGTAGCACCATCTGTTGCCAGAAAACACAAAACCCGTAAACCATATAGTAAAAGCAAGAGTCATTATAAAAAGACTTTTAGCAAACCCAATTTTTATGAAAATTCTAGAAAGCCTTATAAGCATAAAACTTATAAGAAATCTGAAAAACATGCTAGTACATCTAAGTCTAAAAAAGATAAAGATGTTAAATGCTTTAATTGTGGAAAAACAGGTCATATTAGTCCTAATTGCCCAGTTAAAAAACAAGTTAAAAGATTAAATTTAGCCCCACAAGAAGAAGAAGAAATTCTTAAAATCTTTAGGCTAAACAATCAGGATACAGAAGGTTCAGACTCCCATAGTAGTTCTGAAACTGGATCTGAGTATCTCTCAGCATCTGACAATCCTAGTGAACCTAACATTAAGGTAGGTTGTAAGGATAGTTGTCTCTGTAAGACAATTAATGTAATAACTAAAGAGAATGAAGAGAAAAACATTCTCATTGAGTTAATCAGTAAAATAGAAGACCCTGAGTTAAAAATCAAATATGTTAAAAAACTCAAAGATTTTCTAGTAAAAAATGATGGTAAGAATGCTTCCAGTAGTAAGCAACTTATTAGCTTCAACACAGCTATGGAAAGATTCAGTAAAGAGAAAAAGAAAGAACTCACTTTACAAGATCTTCAAGCTGAAGTTAATAAAATCAAATCTGAAATTAAAGAACTAAAAGCTCAAAACAAAAAATTTGCAGAAGCTTTAAGTTTTTTACACACAGATAGCTTTGGGGCCACAAAGGATTTTAATCCTGAAAAACAGCCACTAGTTGATAATCAATCTGAGACAGAATCTCAGGATGGAACACAATTACAGCGGATACCCGTAACCTCCACCTCTTTAGTGGAAAATTCAGGTGTAACGAAGCTGCCATCTCATGATGGGTGTTCACAAAATAATGATAGTTACAGAATTAATCTGGTTAACAAAATTAATTTTCAAAAATGGTATTCTCAAGTACAAATCATCATTAATGATTTTAAACTTGAAACTGTTGCCCTTATTGATACAGGTGCAGATGTTAACTGTATTCAAGAAGGAATAATACCGACTAAGTATTATCAAAAAACACTTGAGAAACTTAGCTCGGCAAATGGAAGTAAAATGAAAGTTAAATACAAATTGCCAAATGTTCATATTTGTCAAGACAATGTATGTTTCAAAACATCTTTTGTCCTAGTACAAAATATGACCAGTGAAGTTATCCTTGGGTTACCATTTGTATACTTGTTGTACCCATTTACAACAGATACTAAGGGTGTCACCACTAAACCATTTGGTCAATCAGTAACTTTCAATTTTATTAGTGAACCATAAACTAAGACATTAAAAACTAAGAGACCACTCAGTCTCTCAGCATCTTAATGCAATCAATCAGAAAACTCAACAGGTAAAATTTTTCAAAGATGAAATTAACCATAAGAGAATTCAAGAACAATTAACAAATCCAATCTTAATTGAAAAGATTGAGCAATTTAGGTTAAAATTGGAAGAAGAAGTATGTTCTAACCTTCCTACAGCTTTCTGGCATAGGAAGAAACATATGGTAAAACTTTCATACATAAAAGGATTTAGTGAGACAAATATTCCTACTAAATCTAGACCTATCCAAATGAACCACGAAGTAATGAAAATCTGCAAAAAAGAGATTATCCAGTTACTTCATAATGGTATCATTCGGAAATCCAAATCTCCTTGGTCATGTCCAGCTTTCTATGTCATCAAAAATGCAGAATTAGAAAGAGGCGTACCAAGATTAGTAATCAATTACAAACCGTTAAATGCTGTTTTGGAATGGATCAGGTACCCAATTCCAAATAAACAGGATTTAATCAAAAGACTTAGTAATTGAGTAATCTTTTCTAAATTTGATTTGAAAAGTGGTTACTGGCAAATCCTTATATCTCCAGAAGATAGATATAAGACTGCATTTACAACTCCTTTTGGTCATTATGAATGGAATGTAATGCCCTTTGGATTAAAAAATGCACCTAGTGAATTCCAAAATATCATGAATGAAATTTTTAATGGTATTAGTCATTTTTCTATTGTCTATATAGATGATATACTCATCTTCTCCAGGTCAATAGAAGAACATTGGAAACATCTCCATGCTTTCATTGAGATAGTTAGGCACAATGGTCTAGTCATCTCAGCTAGTAAAATTAAGTTGTTCCAAACCTCAGTAAGGTTCCTTGGTTACAACATCCAGTACTCAACCATTATTCCCATCAGTCGTTCTATCCAATTTGCAGATAAGTTCCCTGATGAGATTCTGGATAAAACCCAGTTACAAAGGTTCTTAGGTTCCCTAAATTATGTTTCTGACTTTTATCAGGATCTTAGAAAAACTGTTAAACCTTTGTATGACAGACTCAAAGGGAATCCTCCTCCTTGGACCTCTGTTCATACATCCATTGTTCAACAAGTCAAGCAGTTCATCAAAACTTTGCCTTGCCTTGGTATTCCTTCGGTTGATTCTTTTAAAATCATCCAAACTGATGCCTCCGACATTGGCTACGGTGGTATCCTCCTTCAAAAGCTCACTCCAGACTCCCCAGAGCAAATTGTTCGATTCCACTCTGACATCTGGAATAATGCACAAAGGAACTATAGTACTATTAAAAAAGAGATTTTATCTATTGTCCTGTGTATCTCTAAATTTCAGGATGATATATTAAATCAAAAATTCTTAGTAAGAGTTGATTGCAAATCTGCAAAATATGTTTTGAAAAATGATGTACAAAACATTGCTAGTAAGCAGATTTTTGCCAGATGACAGTCTATTTTAAGTATTTTCGATTTTGACATCGAATATATTAAAGACAGTAATAACTGCATACCTAATTTCCTAACCCGTGAATTTTTGCAGGAACATCATGACGGACAGGAAACTTAGTAAGGCTAGTACCTCTTCCAAAGTCGGGAGAGATACTGAAAAATCCAAAACCCAATTAACCTTGCCAAGCCCAGTAGTCTTGTCAAGCCCAATCCAAATTGCTAATCGTTACCAACCTCTTGGTAAACCTAATCCAGTAAGACCAGTGGCCCAGTCTACCTTGGTAGCCCCATCCACTTTTCTTCAAATGGCCCAAAAAGAACCAATTAGTTCTTCAAGCCCACAGTTAGTTGCCCCAAGTCAACTAGTTGTTCCATACCCAACTTCTAAGCCCAAGCCAGCTTTCGTAGCCCACACAGGTCCAAAAGCTGAATACACTAAGAAAGGTGAACCCATTGCAGTGTTTGCCATTGAACCTATTCATGCTCACCTAAGCAACCCAAAAGATATAGTAAATATTTATCCGGAACCAGGATGAAACTTTATCCCATCTGACCCAGAGAAAACATTTACTTTTTATCAAGATATATTATTCTTTACCCAGTCTATTCATATCAAACCCATATTTGATAGGAATGACCCAAGTAAAGTAATATATCATTCATTATATATTCTAAAATTCATCTCTCTCAAAGAATGGGGATCTTGTCCTTTTTTGCTCAAAGATCTCGAGGGATATGAAAAGAAGTTTAATTATTATGATTACATTAAATCATGGAATAAACTTCTCCTCTATCAGGATGAGTCATTAACTCATTCCTGGTTCATTCAATTCGATAAGAATTTCAAAAGCCAGATCTCTGCCTGGTTTGCACAGTGGTGGCTTCTTCATGGCCCCATAACTGAAATTCTTCCCCTGGACCTACAAGATCAGGTCACCTACTTTGCCTCTATTTATAAACCTAGTTATTATGACAGAACTCATTTTTCGAGTCTGTTAATTTTCTTCAGTAAATATAAAATTCCCTGGATTTACAAATGGTCTTGGAAAATTTGTTCTAACTTTGTTTGCAGGCAATCCAATGTAAAATGGTGGCCAAGGTTCCAACATGATCGCATTATTGCCCAAGTTAAACAGGAGTTTCCAGTAAAGATCCCAGCACCAGTCACAGTATCAACTGTTGCTGCTATCCTTCCAGCTTCAACTCCACCGCCAACAAAGGCTATGCCAGTCCTCAGGATTTCCACTCCAGAGCAACCACAGGCATCTGAAAAGCCTCAAAAAGCAAAGCCCAAGCAGAAACAGTCCTCCTCTAAGGACTCGACTAAAGTCACAGGCTCCTCCAAGCAGCCTAAACCAAAGTCTTCTGAGCTCCTTGCCATGGCTAAGAAGCTCCTCCAACAAGCAGCCAGTAGTGGTTCGTCTTCACCAGCATCTTCCACAGGTTCAGTCAACCCATATGCCCATATGGATCCAGATGACCAAGACCCATATGCTGACTGTGATAACCTCACCCCTGACCTGGCCTTCCCCTGATTCTTTTCTTATGCGTGATAGCTTCAATCACTACTTTCTTCATCTAACAAGAAAGAAAAGCTGTCTATTACGTATAATGTCAAGATATCAATGTTTTCTTGGTCCTTTCCACTCAGTAAAGCACCGACTGTTCCCATCCTAATCTGCTTTCCACCGAAAGTAGATTCTTTTTGTCTGGAGCAGGGACCCACTTAGCACTCTGCACCACACGAAATGACATCAGGACCCATTTAGTGTCTTTTAGTCAAGATTACCAAAAGTTAAAGTAATTCACCCTAGCTTTTCTATCGAAAGTTGATGTGAATTGTCTTTACCTTTAGTAAAAGCAAAGGAAGAAATCATTGCAAGAGATTCCCTAAGTAATCTCTACGCCTATAAAATGGTTACTTCATTTCAATCGAAGGCAGAGGTTTTTTGAAACCCACACTACACACCAGAGACACAATTCTCTCCTACCTTCACAAGTAAACCTGTATTCTGAGATCTCTCATAATGATGCAAATGAAGAGACTCTCACCTATTCTCTTTCACTACTAGCCCATTTAGTGCTAGTATTGTAAGTATTTATTTTCTGTAATTTGTATTTACATCTTGTTCAATTAAACAAGAATTTTTATAAAGAAAAAACATTATTTTGTCATTTATATTTACATCTTGTGCTTCTCTTAAAACTCACATGAATTCAGCATCTTGTTTATATATATATATATATATATATATATATATATATATATATATATATATATATATATATATATATATATATAATCAGAATTAAATTCATAAACGTGATATGATATTGGTATTATTGTTAATGTTTCTTTACTTGTTTTAAGATGCAGCAGTTTCTGTAAGTGTGATACTAACAAAAAATTACTACTTTGATAGATGAATAATTCAAATGTTTTATTTAAAATTTTCTTGATAATCATGGGATTGGTGTGATATTTTGTGTGAGAACATGGTAGTATAAAAGAGATGGTAAATTTATTTTGGTTAATAGAGGGTTCATTATATATATAAATAAAGTGAATTTCGAGGAGGAAATTCTTCTAAGAGAGGAAGAGTTGTGAATCCTGAACAAACTAATTATCCATTTTATTTTGTGTCTGGGGTTTGGATGCGAGTACTTATTTTAGTCATTAGATTTAAAATTGAAATAGCTGAAAAAACAAAGAAATATCTTCACTTGTTTTAGATTAGTGAGTCAAATTTCGGGGACGAAATTCCCAAGGAGGAAAAAATTGTAAAATCCGAACAGGCATGACAAACATATAATATTTGTAATAAGCATATTCACACGTGACATGCATGCGTAGGATTGACAATCAATATTTAATTACGAGTAATGATATGAGACCTGAACCTGAATGATGAATATTTTAATATTCAGAAATAATTTATAAAATAATAATTATAAGGGGAATTGTTTTATTCAAGTTTGAAAAGTTAAATAAGAAAATTGACATGAGATATGATTTTATTTTTTGTAAGTTAGCACATGTGGAATTAATTGGGTGGTAAACATTTGATATCAATTTATTATTTTTAAAATAAAATGTTTTAGTATATATAAGGAGCAGTTAAAGGTCCAAAATTCGAATTTAATGGGTGATCAATATTTTGGATATCTATGCAGACATGTCTATGCATAAATATGCATACAAAGAAAAAGTGGACATATACATATAAATGTGTATACAAGAAAACATATATGTAGAATGTGTACGTTTATATATATTATTTTAAGTAATGATGGAGGACTCCACTTAGAAAGACATGCAAGCCATGTCTTGCATGCCAGAAAAAAAGAAAAAAAGAAATAAGGAGTCTTACTTAGAGATTTTCAACAAAAACAAGAAAAAAAAGAAAGACGAAGAAAGAAAGGGAAGAAGAAGGAAAGAGGGAAAAAATAAGAGAAGAGAAGAAAAAAAAAAGTGTGGCTGCAAAGGTAATTATCATAATCCATTTTATTCTTCTAAGATTTAGGAATCCAATTTTAGTATATACATTTTGAGTGTTGCATGTATTAAAGTATGGTATGTTGTATGTGTTTAGGATATTATATATATATATATATATATATATATATATATATATATATATATATATATGTTTAGTATGAACTTTGGTTAATGCATGAAAGATTTACGTTAATATTTATGTGGGTGTGTAAATTAAGTTAGTGTTGTTGCATGAAAAATAGAAGAATAGAATTATTACATGTGGCTTTATTGGGATGCTTGTTATGAATGTGTAGTACCATGGGTGTTGCTTGAAAAAAAAATTAACATAATAGCTTGGTAGGTAACTTAGAAATCTTGTGAATTATTCTTGAATTTTCATGAATCCATGGGTGTGAATAATTATAAGTAAACAGGTCATTTTATGCTTGAATGAAAAATTATGGAAATTCAAGTATACTTTTGTAATGTATATAATTTTATGAGAAATGTTTAATTTGGGTGTAATTGGTTCGAATAAATATTTCCTAACGGAATCAAGAAGATTAGCTCAATTTGATTTGAATAGATAATTTTACTCAATGTGCATGGATTACTTCACTTGACTCGAGTTGATTATCAAACTATTAGTTCAATCGATTGGAGTAGATAATGTTATTTAATATAAATGAATTATTTAATTCGAAGCGATATAATCACTAAACTAGGTTTGGGCAAATCATCTCGAACTTAAGCGGTATTACATATTAATGTATGAATGAAATTATGAATATAATTATGCTAGGTCTCGAGATGAACACCCCTAAAAATGCCGCACTAAAATCTCTGACGGAGGGGTCATCTACGAGATAAAACTTCACGAAAGGTAGATGCACCACCTTACAACTTTTTGCGATAATATATTAGACTTTTAAACATATATTTTTGCTATGATTATTATTGGAAATAATTAATTGAGCGGAGACACAAGGTAGTGTTACAAGATTTGTTTAAATGACGAGAGAGGATTATTTGAGTTGGGTCATCTAAGTAACATGAATTATTTATATGGCTTGAGTCGTCTAAGCGACTTTATTTGATTATGTGGTGGAGTCGTCTAAGTGACATGATCAAAAACTCTCTGTGTGATGTGGGTTGTCTAAAGAACATAAACCATTAATGTGGTTTGGGTTGTCCTAGTGACAAATGATATCTATGTGGTGATACAAGCTTGCGATACATGTTACTTGTGTGGCGCAAGAATATGCGCAACTAAATATAACCTGCGTGACGGTTGTTGATTACAGGGCAATTAGTTTGTGTGCGTGTGGTGTATTCAAGAAAAACCTTAAAGACTTGAGGAGTCCACTGTGGGGTCTAGAGGGTCAATTGAGATGTCATCATTGGGGTCATGTTTATATGTCCTTTAAATTTAAATTGTATTTATATGTGTAATATTATTATGGTCTGTAATTAAGTAGGGCTCATGTCAAGCAATTCCACTAAGGAGTTTGATGAATTTTTTTTTTCTTATGTGCTTATATTTATATAAAGCAAGGTGAATGAAAAAAAAGGCAGGGATACATTACAGATATTGTAACCCCAGGTTATGGTGTTACAGAAGTCATTATATTAGTTTTTACTACAAATGTGGCGAAATGAGATATTCATAGTTTACAACCATAATGGTTAGATTTCATGTAGGAAAGGAAACTTGACATCACTTAATGAATTTTTATGATATTTGTGAATAATTTACAACTACTTAAAGAAGAATTACCAGTTTTGTGGATAAAATTACAAGCGGAGAGGAGTATTTACTACTTTTATGGTACAGTTTACAATATTTGTGGGTAACTTTATGACACTTCAGGGTACGTTTACGAGGCAGGTGGGTTAATTAAAACTGTAACACCCCGTATTTTCTTTTATATATGTATATAGATATATAGTAAATAATTGTTGTAAAAATGGGGATATGTGTAGTGATGTGTGTTTGAATTTGGTAGAATGAAAAAGGGATGAACAGTGCACTGCCTGTAACATCAAGCTCGATTTCGACCTTGATGCAGTCCATATCTCTCAAAACTTAAAACATGAAATTTTTAGAGCTCTCTCTTAGGATTCTATATCACCTTGAATCATCTCAATCGGAACTAGGAGGAAGGAGTTATGTCCATATTACGAAGTAGTGTCTACACTGTCCAAAAATCTGTCCGGCAGACTACTTTTCGCTAATTTCATCATAACTATTTATTGGAAAGTCCGAATTGTGTACCGTTATTTTTGTTAGAACCCTAACTCGTATATCTTTCCAACCATATAGGTTACACCTCCTAGAAATACCTGAGTCAAATCAGTTTATTCTATGAAGTTGACCAAAAATCTGCACAATGGTGCTCCTTGGATAGTAAAGGGTTGTGCTTTCTTATTAGACCTTGAAGGTGTAAAACCCCATATTTTTACATTAATATATTAATGTACTTGTTTAGTGATTCTTCTATATGTAATGACTTAAGAATAAACCATATATATATTAAAATCGTAAGGATATCACCTATAGTAGTTCGAAGGAATAAAATAGAAATTTTAATGTTCCAAATGTGAATTTATTTTAGTTTTGAAATAAGTCATAAAAAGCAATGTTTTTAGGTTAAAATAACATTAAAAATGAATCCGGAACGTCGAAAAACCTTAGGATAGTCGTATGGATCAAATTGGAGATTTCTAGTGGCAAAACTGTAATTTTGAAAAAAACTCAAAATTTAGCCATGAACAGTGAATTGCGCGGACTGCTGTGTTTAAAACACAGAATCCAGCCCATTTCCTTCCATTTTTTCTCACATCTCTCACCCCCAAACCCCTTAGCACCCTTGGGGAAGATAGAGGAAAGGAGGAAAGGGAGAAAGGAGGTCATTAGAGTTTGGGTTTTTGGTTTGAAACTTTGATTCAAGATAGGGGTTTTTCTTCCATGCTTGTCCATTGAGGCTAAGACTAAAATATCTATATGTTTTGACTCATACTTGTATGTATTTGCTAGGAATTCCTTGTTTCTTGGTTTTCTTGCAATTATGGCATGTCTTAAACAAAGTTAGGATTGATTACCCATGAAACTTCTTTTATAGCTTTAAAACCCTAGTTTTTGGGGAAATATGAAATTCTCTTTCTACATTTGCTCAAGCTTGGTTTTGAGAACTTTAGTGCTTTGTGTGAGTAATGAAAATGATGTGGTGGTGATCTCTTGTATTTTTCTTAATTGGTTATTTGGATTGTCGCATGATAAAATTTGGGGATTTTGATAATGGTTGCTTGTTGAGGGCAATTTGTGGATTTTATCTTGTATGTGATTGTTGGTATGAAAAGAGGATAATTATGAACCGAGGTTACTCGTAAGTATGCGGTTAAGTGTAGAATACTTGAAGGGGGTAGAGGTTACTTGTAAGTATGCTACCTACCAAAAGAGGAATTTATGAACCGAGGTTACTTGTAAGTATGCGGTTATGTGTGGGAGACTTCAAGGGGGGTAGAGGTTACTTGTAAGTATGCTACCTACCAAAAGAGGATATTTATGGACCAAGGTTACTTCTAAGTATGCGGCTATGTGTTGGATACTTGAGGGGGGTGGAGGTTACTTGTAAGTATGCTACCTACCTAAAAGGACATCTAACGACCGTGGTTACTTGTAAGTATGCGGTTATGGGAAACAAAGATTTGAAGGGGGTGGAGTTTACTTTTAAGTATGCCACCTGCCAAAGGAAATATAATAATCGAGGGTGGAATAAGCGTTCCTTTTTGTAGTATGGTGTTACTATTGCATTTCCCACAAGAGCTTGTGGAGGTATGAGACTCTACAAGAACTTGTTGGAAATGGTTATGGTTGCTCATTGTGACTTGGGTTTACTGTTCATTTAAATTATTGCGAATGTTTAGACTTGAGATCTGTTTCAAATATCACGGTTTTTACTTCAAATGTTATATGATATTTTGGAAAATAAGAGCGAACTGTTTTACTTGTTTTCTAAACCTTTTATGAGTATGGAAGGAATGTTGCTACAGAGCTTAGTGCTCATCCCCTACAAATAATATCTTTTCAGATTTCGTCTATGAGGAGGAGTTACAAGTAGATGAACCAGTGCATGGGGAAGCTCCCCTAGAGGGGAACGGGGATCCTGAACTGGATGCCTAGAGTTATATTTCTTTTGTACTAGACTAGAGAGTTTATTTTGAAATCATGTAAAGTCTAGTATTTTGTTATTTCACTGCAAGTGTAATTTAATTCTTTTGGGAATATATTTGTCATACTTGGCCTATTCTTTTGGGATGGCATTGTGGATATGACATATGATGAATGAAAATTTATTTTATGATGGATAAATAGACCCGGTGTGGTCAATAGTTATGCATATGTGGACCCGGTGTGGTCAATTTTAATATAATTGTACAGGTTGTGTTTTGGGTAAAGCTCCCCGTACAAAGGAGACTCTGCCCAAATTTTGTTAAAATATGAATGGTTGATGAATGAACTTTCGTCGTGATGAATTTACGTAATGCTCTCATGGGGTGAATGGTTTTTAGAATGTAATGTCACCCAAGGGGGTTTTTGGGGCGTTACAAATTTGGTATCAGAGCTTAGGCTTTAGGTCTTACATGGGAGCTGTAGGTTATGGATTACCACTAGAAAGGCAGGATTAGGGTGAACAAAATTTGTTGATCTATGTTTTATATAAATCTTAGGCTTTAAATTAAAGCAATAATTAGGATGTCTTGTACCTCAATGAAATTAAATTGTGAATTGATGTGCAGGATGGATGGAGGACGAGGACGAGGACGTGGACGTGGGCGTGGTCGTGGAGGTCAAGCAAATCCACCACCACCACCACCTCCCGATGCCATGAATGGCATCTATCAATGCTTGAAGGAGCTCACCACTTTGGTACAAAACCAGAATGGGAACAACAACCATAATGGTGGAGCTCAACCACTAGCGCAAGTACCCGGAATTGGAAATGGAGATCGAAGGATGGTGGTTCTTCGAGAATTTCTGAGACAACATCCACCCACCTTCCAAGGGAGCTCTAACCCTTTGGATGCAGACAAGTGGATACGCAGAGTGAAGAAGGTATGTGACGGCATGGGAGTTGCCGAAGATTTGAGGGTTGGCTTGGCGACCTATTTGTTAGAGGGGGAGGCCGACCATTGGTGGGATTCGGTCAAGAGACGGAGGAACACTGATGCACTCACTTGGGAGGAGTTCGACCAAATATTTCAGGACAAGTACTTTCCTGAATCAGTCAGAGATCGAATGAAGGCTGACTTTCTTGCTCTACGACAGGGTAGCACGACGGTGGCCGAGTACGAAAGGAGTTTGACGAGCTCTCCCGTTATGCTACAGGATTTATATCTACGGAGGCCGACAGGGCTAAGCGATTTGAGCAGGGACTGAGGCCGGTCATCCGGGAGAAGTTGGTGGCTCTCAAGATTAGGGAGTATGGGGACTTGGTGGACAGAGCTGCACTGGTAGAGAGGGACATAGAGGATAGCCAGCGACGACAGGGCTTCTTGAGAGGAGGTCCAATCCGGACGGGTGCTACCACTAGTGGGGCACAGAGACCGACACCATACCGTCGCCCAGACCCAACAGGTGGACAGCGACTTTTGACAGTCCGAGGAGAGGGAGACACTCAGACTAGAGCTGGTATTATCCCACGATCTTGCTTTGCATGCGGAGGTGTGGGACATATTCGGATGCATTGCCCAGTTTTTCCACCTCAAGGGCCTATCCAGACCGCAAGACAAGTACCAGCAGCCCAACCACCACCACCGAGGCCTGCACCGCATCGACCGATACAAACTCAAGCCCCCGGCGGCACCAACCAAGGGCGAGTATTTGCTTTGACTCAGCCGGAGGAGGACATTGCCAATGCCGTTGTGGAAGGTATCATTCTTCTCTACAATTCCTGGGCCCGAATCTTATTTGATCCCGGTGCTACTCATTCTTTTATACGTACTGCATATGCTATGAATTTGGGATTGGGTTTCGAGAAGTTAGAACATGCTTTGACTGTTGACTTGCCTACGGGAGAACAATTGGGTACTAGCCGAGTCTGCAAGGGTTGTGTGCTTCGTATGGGGAGCACGAATTGATTGTGGATTTAATTGCTTTAGAGATGAAGGGGTATGACGTGATTTTTGGGATGAACTTGTTATCCACTTTTCGTGCGGTACTGGATTGTTTCCGCAAGCGGATTACATTTCAATTGCCGGGAGGAGTAATTTTCAGTTTTGTGAATAACCGAGATTCTTTCCATCCATTTCCTACTACGGGTAGTAGATCTTAAAAGCGAGAAAGCGGGAAGTCATTTGAGTTTCTTAGCTAGCTTGATGGGAGATAACATGGATAAACTCCATACGGATGTGGTGTTAATTGTATCGGAGTTTTCGGATGTTTTTCCTGAGGAATTACCGATTACCGCCACATAGGGAAATTGAGTTCAAGATCGATCTCTATCCGGGAAACCGAAACCCATATCCATTGCTCCCTACCGGATGGCACCTTTGGAGTTGAAGGAGCTAAGGAAAAAGTTGGATCAATTGTTGGCGATTGGGTTTATCCGTCTAAGCACTTCACCTTGGGGAGCCCCGGTCCTCTTTGTGAAAGAAAACGGATGAGACTCTACGGTTGTGCACGGATTACCGGAGGTTGAATCGGGTTACCGTGAAGAATAAGTATCCGTTGCCGAGAATTGATGACTTATTTGATCAGTTGGAGGGTTCAAAGTATTACTCCAAGATTGATCTTCGCACGGGGTATCATCAGCTGCGAATTAAGGAGGAGGATATTCCTAAGACTGCTTTCCGTACCCGATATGGTCATTTCGAGTATACGGTGATGCCATTCGGATTGACTAATGCCCCCGCAGCCTTCATGGATTTGATGCACAGAGTCTTCCGGCCATACCTCGATCAATTTGTCATTGTGTTTATTGATGACATATTTGATTTACTCACAGACTCAGGAGGAACATGCTCGTCATCTCTCTATTGTGCTACAAACATTGAGAGAAACATAAGTTATATGCAAAGATGAGCAAGTGTGAGTTTTGGATGAAGGAAGTGAAGTTCCTTGGCCATGTTGTGTCCGAGCAGAGGAGTAGCGGTTGATCCAGCAAAGATTGAGGCCGTGATGAAATGGGAACCACCGAGGAACGTGACAGAAGTACGGAGTTTCTTGGGGTAGCCCGGCTATTATAGTAGGTTTGTGGAAGGGTTCTCCAAGATTGCGATGCCGATGACTCGCCTTACAAAGAAGGGGGAGAAATTTTTGTGGACTCAAGCGTGTGAACTAGCTTTTCGCACCTTGAAGGAGAAGTTGACGACTGCCCCTATCCTCATTATTCCGAGTGTGGGGAAGGCTACGATGTCTACACCGATGCTTCACTACGAGGATGGGGATGCGTTCTAATGCAAGGAGGGAAGGTAGTGGCTTATGGCTCGAGGCAACTCAAGGTGCACGAGCAGAATTATCCCACACACGACTTGGAGCTGCTGCAGTGGTGTTTGCTCTTAAGTTGTGGAGATGTTATTTATACGGGGAGAGAAATTTCAAGTGTTTTCGGACCAAAAAGCCTCAAGTATATCTTCACACAGAAAAGACTTGAATCTCCGGCAGAGAAGGTGGATTGAGTACTTGAAGATTATGAGTTCACACTCAACTACCATCCAGGGAAGGCCAATGTAGTTGCCGACGCTCTAGCAGGAAGTCTCGGGGTGAAATCAATTCTCTTGCGGTAAATAGGTGGAAAATGATTGATGCATTGGAGGAGTACGATCTATGGGTGGATGGACCGGAGTATCAATCATATCTTTCAACCTTGTCTCAACCAGACGGCTTCGACAACGGGTTGTGGAGTTGCAATGCCTGGATTCGGAACTCGATTTGATTAGAGCCCGATTGGAGAATGGGGAAGCGATGGGAGGATGGTCTTTGGAAAATGGAGAGTTGAGATATGGGGAGAAGCTATGTGTTCCCGATGATTCGTCCCTAAAGGAGAGATACTGGGGAGTGTCATCGCTCCAAGTTTGCTATCCACCCCGGTAGCACAAAGATGTATAGGGACATGAAGCGTCAATACTGGTGGAGGGGAATGAAGCGAGATGTAGCCAAGTATGTGGCAAAATGTGCGGTGTGCCAGCAGGTGAAGATTGAGCATCAAAGGCCAGGAGGAGTCCTACAGTCTTTGCCTATTCCAGAGTGGAAGTGGGATCACATCACCATGGACTTCGTGTGGGTTTACCACGGACGTCGCGCAGGGCAATGCAGTGTGGGTCATTGTGGATAGACTCACCAAGTCCGCTCATTTCTTGGGTATGAAGACCACAGACTCATTAGAGACGTTGAGCAAGCTCTATATCTGTGAGATTGTTAGGTTCCATTTAGTTCCGCTCTCCATTGGTGTCGGATCGTGATTCTGATTGTGGCGCGATTTTGGCAAAGTCTACAACAAGCTATGGGACAGAGTTACATTTCAGCACAACCTTTCATCCCCAAACGGATGGCCAATCCAGAGAGGGTGATACAAATCGTGGAAGACATGTTACGAGCTTGCGCGTTGGACTTCAAGGGAAGTTGGAGTGACCATTTACCGTTGGTGGAATTTGCATACAACAACAGCTATCAGACCAGTATTGAATGGCACCCCTATGAGGCCTTGTATGGAAGACCATGTAGATCCCCGACGTGTTGGTTAGAAGCGGGCGAGAGTAGTTTGTTTGGGCCAGAATTGTTCGAGAGAATACAGGAAAATTCAACTCATCGGGAGAGGAGCTACGCACAGCACAGAGTAGACAGAAAAGCTACGCGGATCAAAGACGAAGACCATTAGATTCAAGAGGGGGGACTATGTGGTTTCTCAAAGTGTCGCCCCAGAAAGGAGTATTTAGATTCGGCAAGAAGGGAAAGTTAGCGCCAAGGTATACCGGGCCATTTGAAGTGATCAAAGTGGTGGGCAAGGCGGCATATCAGTTGCGGTTACCAGCTCAGTTATCGGGGAGTACACGACGTATTCCATGTGTCCATGTTGAGGAAGTGTAAATCGGATGCAACGCCGGTTGTAGACTTAGAAGATATTGATGAATTCAAGATGGAGCAACCTATGAAGAACAACCAGTGAAGATTCTCGACGCCAAGGAGAAAGTGCTTCGCAACAAAGTCATCAAATTGGTGAAAGTCTTGTGGCAACACCATGGAGTGGAAGAAG